>VZTI01000538.1:104759-277006 GCA_013397865.1 Struthidea cinerea | reverse complement strand
GTCTATCCCCATCACTGACCGCACACACCCGGGGGTCTATCCCCATCACTGACCGCACACACCCGGGGGTCTATCCCCATCACTGACCGCCCACACCCGGGCGTCCATCCCCATCACTGACCGCCCCATCACTGACCGCACGCACCTGGAGGGTCTCGGCTACCCCCTGCCCGGAGCGCGGCGCGGGGCACGCTGGGAGTTGTAGTCCTGCGGGACACCGCTCCGCGGCGGCGCGGCAGCAGCAGGACTCGGTTACCCAGCGTGCCTCATGGGTTATTTAAGGCGCGGCGGCGGGCGCGGAGCGCAGTGACCATGTGGACGCGCAGCTGAGCCGGCGGCGGGCGCAGCCTCCGGGAGCGGGACCGGGAGCGCCGCCGGAATGGGGCTGCCGAGCCGCCCGTAGCCCGCCCCGCGCCTCCGCAGCCAGGTAGGGCCGGGAGAGAGCGGGCACGGCTGGGGAGGGAGGGAAGCAGGCGGTGAGTGGCCGCCGGGGCAGTCCCGTCCCGCAGCCCGAGGGATGCAGCCTGGTGCTGGGCGGGGATGCCCAGGGGATACAGCCCGTTGCTAGGCGGGGATACCCGGGAATGCAGCCCGCTGCTGTGCAGGGATGCATTCCGCTGCTCAGCGGGTATGCTTGGTCGCCGCAGTCCTCGCAGGACCGGGCAGGGACCCCTCCGCCCTTCCGGCGGGTCCCGCAGCGCTGCCGGACGGGGGTCCCGTCCCCTGGACCGCTGCGGGCTCGGCTGCGGAGCTGCGCGTCCGCTCCAACTTTCCCCGTGTTTTTGCCCCCGTACTCGGGGCTCAGCTGCGAGGGATGTTCCGCGTTATGTAAACACTTGTGAGCGCCGATGGGGACTTGGCTATGGGCGATCTTCCTCTTAAATGGTCAAAAAGCGGGCAGCTGTGGGTGGATGTTTCGGAGGGTCCCGGTGACTGGCTTGACAGGCCAAATATTTGGCTGTTTCCTGGACTACAATAACTGGACTTCAGCGGGGGAAGGGGTGGGGGCACATTGTGCATTCCCCGTCCACGTACGTGGGATGTGCCATAATCCCGAGCGGCTTTACGTCTTCATGCCGAGCGCTCGAGTCCTGCGGGTTGTTTGGGGCTGGCGCTGCCCCGTGGCTCCTCCGGCTGGGCACAGGTTCCCTGTGCCTGTTGCCGTGCGGGGCTCCGGGGGCTTTTCCCCGGAGCTGCCGGGGACAGTGGGCTCCATGCAGCGGGAACAGCTGCGGCTGGCTCAGCCTTTCTCCTCCCTGCCCCAGGTGGGTCCGCTCTGGCTCCCAGGAGTTTGTCTAAAAAGACTCCAACAGGTGAAAGGTTTGAGTTGAATTTATTGCTGTGCAGCGGTTCTGTGCCTGCTCAGCCACGGATGGATTGGGCTGTGGTCCTGCTGCTCACAAATCAGGAAGGGAGAACGTGGCTAATACAGTCCAGATCTTTGCCTGATGACAATTTAGTGACCGTGGATAGTGTGGGGAGTAGTGTGTGGGGGAGCCGTTGGTTTTATTTATTAATGAGAGTCGGTACCTGTGCATGTTTTGTTTCTTAAAGTGTGTTTAGCTATTTGCCTTTGAGGTTCTTTTCCTGTGCTCGGAACTTTGCCTGGTGTCCCAGGACTTCCCGACCTGTTGAGCCAGAGCATTGGCTGACTCGCAGCCCAGGCCAGAGGCCCATGGTGGAGCTGTTTTCCTTGCAGGGTCCAGCTGTGTGAGTGTGGGATGCCATGTGAGGCCAATATCCCTTCCTTTCCCTCAGTGGTTCCTCTGTGGCCAAGTTAATGGGCTACCAGGCACTGGGTTTCTTGTTGGCTTGTTTTCTGTACCTTCATTTACACCAATTTCCTCACACAGCAAGTATTCCAGGTTCTAAGTGCCTGGTGGTTTTGCTGCTGTAAGTGCCTGAAACAATAACAGCACTGCGGGGTGTCGTGGCTGGAGCAGAGGTTCAGCTAGCAGGGAAAGCTGGTGGCATCCATCAGGCCAAAAATTCAGGTGTGACGGGACACTTGGTGAAACAAACGTGAAAGCTGACCACTGTGGGACCCAGCAGCTCGAACTGGTGTGAAGGTGTAGTGCTCAGAGTGCCTAAAGCAGAAAAAGGAATCACTGTGACAATAAAACCACAGTTCCAATGTGTTTCAAAACAAGCTGATGCTAAGCTGATTATTTCTAATGTTTTCTTTAAGCTGCCTCTTGTTTGTCAGTAATAGGGGTTTTTCTTGTTAAAATACCTTGTTTCCCCAAGATTAAAGTGTTTGCTTAGATGAGGGTTTTTTCCCCCATCTGCTTGTTTTGCAGTGTTGATTAAGCCTTGAAAACAGTTTCTTCTTACAGGGTTTCATAAATTAGGAAGTAAACAAACAAGAGTAACTTTGGTTTGCCTTTGCAATCATGGGTGGAGCTTAGCTCGGGGAAATGGTGTATTTTTATGAGATGTGCTAATCCTGAACACCATGGTTGGAGGGTGGAGGAGGCCTTAGTGAAGAGCACAGAAGGGGAAGCACTGGGTGTGTTTCTTTGGTGACGGCTGGTGGAGCTGCAGGTTGGGATGAGCGGAGCTGTCCTGGGACTGATGAACAGGGAGGGTGGAGGGGGTGTGAGGGACAGTTGTGATCTCTGGTTGTAAATGAGAAGTGTAATTTCAGGAGGAATTCTTCACTGAAAGGGCTGTCAGGCACTGGAAGGGGCTGCCCAGGGAGGTGGTGGAGTCCCCATCCCTGGAGGTGTCCAAGGAATGCTTGGATGTGGCTGCTCTGGGCTGGGGACAAGGTGGGGATTGGGCACAGCTTGGACTCGATGATGCTGGAAGTCTTTTCCAGCCTCAGTGGTTCTGTAACATGATCTTATCCACAGCACCATCAATCCTCTCATGTTCCCTCAACAAACCTGTTTTGGTGTGGCGTAGTCTAGAAAGTGCACGAATCGAGTTAAAGTGAAGAAATAATCTCAAGTCCTGGTGGCTCACAAGTGAGGCCGTTGCAGCTTAGAGTGACACTTGCAAACCACCATGTCCTGCTGCTGGGTGGGGTGAGGTCTTGGTCTGATTTTGTAGTAACTCCTCTTGCAAAAGACAGTGCTGAATGTCCCTGACAGTGTGGCAGCATGAGAACAGGGCCGGGCACCTGCAGGGGTGGTAGGTTTGGGGTGAATTTTGGGGTTCCAGCTCCTCCACTGCTGTGTGTGTGCCAGAGGGAAGGGAGCAGTCCCAGGGGCTGGTCAGACTGGGGTAGTCCAGAAGTCCACTCTGGAAGCAGAAGCCCCGTTTGGCTGCTTCTTGTAAGATGAGCTGGTCTCTCCTGGTACGTTGATGAAATGGATGGTATTGAGGTGGAACTTCTTGTTCAGTGCTGTCAAGCAGGACTAAAGCAGTTCCCAGGTATCTTGAGCCCTTGTCTGGTTCCTGAATTGAAGCCATCAGAAGAGCAGGTGTTGCTTGTTCTAATGGGCTCTTGGAGCAGGTGTAGCTGCTCTTGGCCACCTGGGCTCGTTTGTGCCCAGGTGGGTAAGAGACCAGTGGCACCTGAGCTGTCCCAGCACTGGTGTGGCATCAAGACCAGGCCAGTGCCTGTCCCCTGTACTGGGCACTGCTGGGGCACCTCCAGTCTTGGGGGCAGTGCTGGAACCCTCAGTGCAAGGAAAACATTGAGGGGCTGGAGCGTGTCCAGGGCAGGGAACAGAGCTGGGAAGGGGCTGGAGCCCTAGGAGCGGCTGAGGGAGCTGGGAAAGGGGCTCAGCCTGGAGCAAAGGAGGCTCAGGGGGGACCTTGTGGCTCTGCACAACTCCCTGACAGGAGGGGGCAGCCGGGGGGGGCGGGCTCTGCTCCCAGGGAACAGGGACAGGAGGAGAGGGAACGGCCTCAGGCTGGGCCAGGGGAGGGGCAGGTTAAATATGAGGAAAAATAACTTCAATTGAAAGAGTAGTCAAGCACTGGAATGGGCTGCCCAGGGAGGTGGTAGAGTTCCCATCCCTGGAGATGTTCAAAGACTGAGCAGATGTGGCTCCTCCTGACATGGTTTAGTGGGTACAGTGGTATCGGTTGGACTCGATACCTGGGAGGTCTTTTCCAACTTCCATAATCCTGTGACTCTGGCTGGTTTGTTGGCTGTGGCGATTCCTCAGTGCACAGCAAGCTCCTTTGGAATATCTGATGTGTCAAGTTGCAAAGTGTGCTGGGAGTCTTTGAGGCATTATTACCCCATAAATACAAGATAGTTGTAGTTGTAGGATTGTCTTAAAGCCAGGAGGAATCTCAGGCTCCCGTGGGAGGTGGGATGAGGGTAGTGGCTCTGTAGTAGCTGGTAGACGAGTTGCTGGCTCGCCCGTGGGTGAGTGTGAGGGAAGGCGGCCTCACCAAAGCAGCTTATGGAGACCAAAGGGTTTAGAGGTAGAAAATCATGTGCTGCTAGAAAGTTATGTAAATGTAACATCTCTGTCACAATGAGACCGTGGTGTAAATCCTGATTCCTAAAAATCTGCATTACAGTATGTCCCAAATTACTTTCTTCTGCTAAGATAGCAACAGAAACTGAAGGTGCTTGGGTGGCCTGGAGCCTTTTTTTGTGTTGTTTGTGTGTGATAATGCACAAGGGGAGTCAAAAGCTGCCCATTTTAATCTGGTGGCCTGTGCTGGGTGGGGACAGGTGCTGCTTTATGGGGTGCTGTAAAGGACCAGACTGGAAGAGCCAGCACAGAGTATCCGTGTGCTGTGGGGCCGGATGCTGGCTGTGTCCGTAGCTGTTCCAAATGATTCCTGTGCTCTTCCGCCGAGCCTCTCCTGGAGGCTGCTGCAGGAGGCAGGATGCCAAAACTGCACGAGCTTTGATCTGGCTCAATATTCCTGTCTAATTTCTGCTCCCCATGGACACTACAAAAGCACTACAGCAATTATTGCCTGGTTCTCTGTCTTGGCATGGGCGGGCAGTGGCTGGGGATGGAGGCGGATCCCTCTGCCTCCATCCAGGCGTGCTGCAACTTCTTGTTAGATTGGCAGAGGCATCCAGGGGCTCCTTGTGTGGCTCTTGCTTGTGCTGTAGCCGTTGAGAAAGTACATTTCCAGGTCTTCAGGGCAGTTGTGGTTTATGGGATCAAGTTTGCTCAGAGAAGCTGTTGCTGCCCCATCCCTGGGAGTATCCAAGGCCAGGTTGGATGGGGCTTGGAGCAACCTGGGATAGTGGAAGGTGTCCCTGCCCATGGCAGGGGGTGCAATGAGATGATTTTCAAGGTTCCTTCCAACCCAAACCATTCTGGGATTCTATTCTGTGAAAAAGATGAAGATGAAATGGAAACTACAGGAACTGTAATTCAGCTGAGGAAAGCTGCAACATTCAGCTGTGGATTCTGAACTCAGAGGAGTTTCATTTTCATACTTGTGGTTTTGGTTAAGCTTGTCAAAACTTGGATCAGAACTTCCTAGCAGCGTTCTGTGGAGAATAAAATGTCAGTTCATATCTGAGCAAGTTAACCCTCTGGAGAGAAAAATGGGTTGGAAATGTGCATGGAAGTCTGTATTATTTGGAGATTTGTGGCTTGTGGCAATGTACTGCATCCTCACATGCCAGAACGCCAACATGAGGAGTGGTGCAGGAAGCTGAGCGTTCATATCTCACACTGATAATCTTCCCTGGAAGTGTCCGAGGCCAGGTTAGACAGGGTTTGGAGCAATCTGCTCTAGTGGAAGGTGTCCCTGCCCATGGCAGGGGCTGGAACAAGATGATCTTTCAGGTCCCTTTCAAGCCAAACCAGTCTGTGACCACTTGGCTGCACAGGTGATCAAAGGAGGGGGAATAGCTCTGAGAAACGGAAATGCCAGATGTTTCTGGGTTAGGATGTCAGGTAATGCCTCTGCTTTTGGAGTAATGTGATGCTGAGCTCTGAGGGAAGAGGCTTGGATGACTGAACCCAATGATGGACACAGGCAGTTAATTCTCTCCTCATCCTGCCCGGTGCATGGTGTCTGTGGTCAGAAGATGATAACCTCTGAGAATGCACATGGAAGGAATCTCTGATCTTAGAAGGCCAAAAAACGGCTGCTGCCCAAGGGCTGTACTTTGTTTTTGATTTTATGGAATTGTTTAGTAGCAGTTTTGCATGAAGCTTGTATAAACATTTCTTTTGTGCCTTGGCCTATCCTGTCCACTTCTTCAGAAATTCAGAAATCTGCCAAGAAGTTGTGAAGAAAAAAAGCTTTGTTTGCAGTCCAGCTATGTCCCATCTGCATCCCACTCCAAGGAGAAACACATGGCCACAGATGCAGACACGGACCTCGGCTGGCTGATGGTGCTTGATCTGAAGGGTTAATTGAAAACTTCTGATTAAAATAACTCTGCAATCCTTGGCTGCTCCTCTCTTAAGTGTTTAGTAGATTCGGATGCTAATGCTCGTGGGTGGTTCAGCATTTTGAACCTTTGCCTTCTAGAAAATTACAGTTGGGAGGCCAACAGGTAAAAGTCAGCCTGGGAACTGGAGCCTTCATCTGTGAAGGAGCCCGGCCCATCAGGGCTTTTCAGCTCGGCAGAGCTCAAAGTAGGTCCCCTGGCCACCAGTGGCTCTCCACACGTGCTCATCATGTGCTGGCAGTGGCTCCTCCTCTTGGGCTGGTTGTCCGGGGCGCTGAGGTTTTATCCCGAGAGCCGGGAGCCTGCGGAGGTGTCCGGGAGGGACGAGCGGCGAGCGCACCCACGGGAGGGTCCTGCCTCGGGTGCACGGACGAGCCCTCGGAGCCTGCGGGGCTTGCTAGCGGGAGAGAAGCGTTGGCTTCACCGCCAGCGGGGACCCAAGCGTGCCGGGGGACACCCTGCAAAGCCCAGCCCTGGAGACCGACAGCAGCACCACCATGGAGGAGAGGGAGCCCCCGCCGAGGTGCGCTATGGGAGCGGGGACGGTGCTGGGCACTGGGGACAGAGAGCGTGAGCAGCTGCAGGGGGATGGAGGCTGGTCAGGGGGACAGGCGAGGGAACCACGCTGCTGGATTTAGGGTGTGTCGCGTTTGCTAAGGAGTGCGAGGAAGGGAGCGTGGCGGGCTGGTGTGGGGAGCGGGCTGCAGGAACCGGCCCCTGCTGTGGGGCTGCTGTGGGGAGCGGGCTGTAGGAACCGGCCCCTGCTGTGGGGCTGGTGTGGGGAGCGGGCTGTAGGAACCGGCCCCTGCTGTGGTGAGCCCTCAGTAGGTACCTGGCCACGCAAAGTGACATTGGGACTGTTCCGTACCCTCTTCTTCCCTGGCCATCTTTGCTCCTTGGCCAAGCTCCAGTTGGTGTAATAAACCAAGCTTGCTCTCTTCCCCCATGACATTGGTTGTCCTGGTCCTTTTGGCGTGCTCCAGCTCTCTCCCGATAGAAATGCGCTGGAAAACACTGTGTGCTCGTAGGGACCTCGTCCAGAGGCTGACGTCCAGGCTGCCTCCTCCCAGCAGGGCTGGAGTCAGCAAGGATGGACTTCAGGAAGTATCAGCTTCAGTAAGTGCTCCTTACTTTTAATGGGATTAAAAAGATGCTGTCAAGTCGTACTTGGTTTGGAACAAAAAAAATGGTATTTTTCCCCTGGCAGTGTGTGTCTAATAGATTTTCCTTTTCCAGCTGTCTGCAGATGCCTGTCAATAGGACCTGTCAGTTGTATTTCTTACCTCAGTCAGTGGCTGCTGTGTAAGGGATTGCTGTCAGCGTGTAACTTCTATGCTTCTGACCTGAATTTTCTGTAACTAGCTTGTCTGGTTGCACTGGGAAAATAATAATAAAAAAAAAAATGCAGGCGCCTTTTCTAAGGAGAAAAGGACATCGTGCACGTTTGCTTTCCTGTGCTGAGGTTTTATTGAGGTTAAAGTTACCAAAAGAGTTACTTTATCTGTTTTCTTAAACGGCTGTTGCACCTATGAAATGGTAACTTCTGAATAACTTTGTCACTGATATGATAAAAAAAAATCTATTTATCTGTGAAGTGGCACATGGTATGAATAGAACGTAATTAACTTGGCCATCAGCTTGCTGTGTGAATTTACACTCCTCTTCCTACTTATTTTTAGAGAAAGGGGAAGCGTGTGCTTGATTAGATGTGCAGTGAGACTGCTCTCCCTCCTGGGAGCAGAGGGGAGCGTGGGCTGGTGGATGGGGATTCAGGAGACCTGGATTCGGATCTGGCCTCCGAGTCTGACCTGCTGCATGTCCTTGAGAAAGTCACAGTGCTGTGCTGCTCCCTCCTTCTCCTCTTCCCCAGCCTCCATCTTGCCTGCTCAGCCTGGAAATTGGAGGAAAATCTGCTGCGTTTTAAGTGTCAGGAGGAAAAATACTTTGTCTGAGAAAGTGCGTTTCTCCTCCGTAATCTAACGGCTCATCAGCCGCCCATGTGTGGCAGATAGCAGCCTCCTGGACATGAAAGGTTGCAGCTGAAGGGAAAACAAGATCCTGTGGTAGATAAATGTGCTGCACTGATAGTTGGTTTGTTTTTTTTAAATGTGTAATCTCTGAAATGGAACTCCATGTGCATAAAATGAGCGGTGCTGAACCCACCCAGCGCTGCCCCTGAGCTGTGTCCCACTGCAGGTGTGTGAGGATCCCGGTGTTCAGGACATGGCCTGCTCCATATCCCAAAATCCCTTTATTTGCCTTTCCCTGGCAAGTGCAAAGAGCTCCTTTTAGATCTGCTAAGTCAGAAGCTTGGCAGATGACGGAGCTCCGTCCTCAGCCCCAGCACGGTGATTATTCACTGGGTGATCTTTTAAATAAAGCACTTCCTCCCTTCCTCGGCTGCTTTAATGGGATTCTTAGGAATCTTTCTCAGCGTCCTCAGGGAGGAAGCCTTCCTTTTTTTTTACTGAAATAAGAATGAGAAACATCAGGTTTGGGTTCAGATTTTCAAGTTAGCTGCACCTGTGAAAATAGATACCGAATGAATGCTCTGTGGATATTATCCAAAAAACCACATGAAATCTTGGTTAGTCTGTAGGGCCAAATTTTCAGCCAAGTAATCTTGTAAAGTTTGGATTTACCAGATTATTTAAGCACTGGACTTTCACTGTAATACAAGGTTTGGTTGCATTTAAAAAATGTTAACTTGCTTGGCCTAATTTACCAGTATTAATGACCTAATTCCATTTAATTCAAACACAGACTTACCTGGTCTTGGGGGTTCTCAGATCTGTTAATTTCTGGATGATTCTGCTTATGCCTTTAAGCAGTTTTTTGTGTTTGCTTCTTTGTTGTCTCTCTACCCTTAACTCTGGTCTTGTTTCTGTCAAAAAGTGAAACGAAATTAAACTTTCACTCTGAAGTTTCCTGTCGGCAGTAATGAAGTTGAAACACTTAAGTACAGTTTGAGATTCTATTCCTAAACAACTAAGATAGTGAAAAAGACTTTGATAAAGTGCTGCTCCAGTTTTGGTACCAGTGCATATAAAATTGTCAGTGTTTATTGAATTGAGCACTAAACCACAGTGAAAATCTGCCAGGAGAGACCTGAGTGCATCCTGGGGACTGCAGGGCACAGCAAGGAGCTTTTTTTTTTCCTCTAAGCAAACATCCTTAGAACCATCTTAGAAAGATACAGTAATTTGTATCCCAGTTGCTGGGAATCAAATAGTCGGCAAAAAGACACATTTGGGCTTGTTTATTTTACAAATAGGATTTGCAGTCGCAGGGTAAAGAATTAAAATCCCACACAAAGCAGACGTGTGAGACATGAAATCAGGGAAATCGCTTCAGATTCTTTGAAAAAGCCTTTGCTCAAATGCTTGAGATGAGGAGTGGCACAGTGTGAGGATGTTGTCACAAACAGTCCCCGTGAGGAGGGACTTCAGAAGGGGCCTTGAGTCAGCTCTTCAAGGAAAGCAAACTTCCAGCGTCGCTCTTGAAACCTGCTTTTCCTAACAGCACCGGGGCTGAGATGAGTGATGGGAGAAATCATCATGAAGTGTTTACAAAGCATTTGCATTTCCCATTCTGGGAGTTTCAGAAGGCAGCAGTCTCATTAAGGTGTTTGATACTGAGCAGTCAGTTTGATTTCGCGGTGTTTTCACTGTTAATCCTGCTTTAACTGCTGGTATGAAATGTGTTTTCATGAGAAAAAGGATTGAATTTCAGGGACTCTATTAAGCTTATCCTGGCTTATTCAAGGCCATTAGGCTGAGCGTATGCTCTGCTTGTGCCCTAAAATACAACTGAGTCCTGAGAGCTGGTGGGAACCGTTCTGGCTCTGCAGAGCTTCTCCTTGGGTTTGGGGACAAACTGTGGTCAAGGGCTTGTACAAACCCTCTCTTTGCTTCAGAACTGGTTCTGTTCAGTCCTGTTTGCTGTAGGAAAAGCAGCTGGTTCTGAAGGTACACACAAGATAATCTGCAGTAAGAAATAATCAGAACTGAACGCCAGAGTTGTGTCACTTTCTGTTCAGTCAGAACATCAAACTCGTGGTGTTGTGGTGCAGGTTTGTGCTCACCAGAGCAGGAGGGGAGAGTCCTGACACTCCTGAGCTGAACAGCAGGTTTTCCTGGGTTTAATTCTCTGCCTGGATTTAGCTAATGCACGTTCAGATCCAGCTGCACAGAGTAAAGCTATAGACTGGCAGAATAACTTGTGGGTCAGTTTCTTGAAATTCATGTGAAATTCATCAGGTTTCTATGTTTGTCTATTTATTTTTAGTCAGTTTCTTAAACAGAGACTTGATTTTATTTTCCCGTGCAGATAAACTGTATACAAAACATAGTCAGACAGTAACTTTTATGTAGACATGAGGAAATAGTCACCAACAATTATAAAAGTTCAGGCTTTCAGGGCTTAAAAAAAATGCTGTAGGATGTGTTCATCTCTCAGGAATTTTTTGATGTCTATGGGCAGATATAGTTAACTTCTCAATGTACAGTCCAGTTTTAGTTCACGCTTCTTTTGTAGTCTGGCAAGTCCTTCTGTCTGTTAAAATTAGAACCTTCAGCTTAGTGGGAAAAGAACATTATTTTTAAATTTTGGGTTGCTGCTGGTGACATTGCTGCCACCTGAGTGAAGCTGCTTGGAGAAACCTGACTTCATTTTTGCTGGATATTGCCATGCTTATCAGTGCTTCATCTTTGGTTTTTTTAAAGTGAATTTACCTAGAGGGAATCTTGTTTTCCTGCAGTGCTTAAGGGGAAGAGGAGGACAGTGCTCCCTGGGTAACACTGCTGTGTTTCAGCTGGAACAGGATGAACTTCCTGCAGGACTCCCCTCTTGCAAGGCTTGAGAGCGCCATTAAAACTGGGATTATGCACAGAGTAGCTGCAAGTGCTCTCTTAGGGCTGTCCCCTCCTCTAGTATAAATCAATTGCTCTTGGCACTGGCATATCTAAAATAAATAAATAGTGGGGTAATGGTTGTACTTGTCTGTGGAGCACAATTGCTTTTCGAGCAGTGTGGTTGTGCTGTAGCTGTGAGAGCCAGGTACAGGGAGGGTGTGAGAATCCTCCTGTCCTGCACTTCCAGGGACTCCTGATGGTCATCTCCTGTCTATGGTCAGTGCCTTGTGGAGGGAAGTGTCCCCTCTGCAGCCAGGGGGATGCGCCCGGATGCTCTGACCGATGTATCCAGGAGCAAACCTGTTCTCCTCAGTCCCTGTGGTCTCTCTGGGCTGTGAACTTGGGATAAATATGCCACGGCTGACAGATTTTTGCTGCCTCTGCTTCTGGCTTGTCCTGCTGAAGAAAATAATCAAAAATGACCCCCACAGAGGTCTGATTTTGGGAGGATTAGTGTGGTCAGCTGTTGTCGACTGCATCTTTTAGAAAAAGGTTCTCAAACTGGGTACCTGGGAACCTTGCTCTTGAAAACTTTCCAGTTCCACTTTTTGCTTCACATTTCCCAGTTGTCAGAGGTAGAAAATACTACGTTTGAGGTGGCTGATAGAGTGCTTGGTGCCAGTAACTGGAGTAATTTTGCTAGTCCCTTGTGAGGAGACTGTAAAAAGCTTTGATGCTAAATCAGTGTAGCAATGATTCTTTTCCCCTGTGCGTGGGGAGGCCTGTGGGGTCACTGAGCCCCTCTCTCCATCTGCCAGTCCAGCCTGTTCCTGAGCCCTGGCCCAGCTGAGCAGCAGCATCTCTAAGGAGAGGTGTCAGGGGGACTGGCTTGGGCTGTTTGGCTATTGAAGAATAGATGTAGACAGCATTCATTTTGACTGTGGGGAAGCCTTAGGATAAATCAGTATTTTATAAGAGGCTCGCCCCAGTGGGAATTGGCTCCCTGCTTCCCGAGCATTTCCTGGTGTGTTGCAGATGACATCACACTGATGGGTGTTAGAACAGTATTCAGAAATACAGGAGAAGGGGGAGTGAGGACTTAGATGATGATTAATCCTTGCCTAAGCCTTGGGAAACGAGGTTATTGTTGCCAGATCAGCCCTTTGGAAGAGCCAGCTCCAGCAGAGCTGGTGCCAGCAGGAGGTGTGAGGAGCACGGCTCTCCTGGTTGGGAGCAGGAGAGGCTGGGATTCCAGGCTGCACCCCAAACCCAGCTCTGTAGTGGCGACTTTGCAAGCTTGCCCAGAAATTCTGAGAGGGATCTGGTGAAGAGCCCAGCGGGTCAATTCACTGAGCTGCTGCCAGGCTTCACACGACCTTTCTGTTATCCAGAACTCTGTGATGGTTATGGGTAAAGCTGATAAACATTTTATCAGTGGAATTGCCAATTTATTGCAGAAGAGCTTTTCTTAGGGGGTTGCACTGTTGTGATACATCAGGGTTACAGTCTCATGGTATGTTGGGGTCTTCCTCAGTGAAGAAAATGTAAGAAAATTGAGGCTGTATCCTGAAAAGTGATGCAGGAATTTGCTTGTCCATCCCTAAGGCTGGTTTTGGGCAATGGTCTGAGTGGGGGTTTTTTTGCCAAGAAAAAAATCTCAAATGGAAGTCAATAATTCTGACCTTCACATTCCCTTGGGAACAGCTGTGGTGAACATCTGCCTCTTCCAAAGGAAAAAGTAATCCCCCTCATGGCCTGGAAAAGAAACCTTAACGCCATTGTAGAAAGGGTTAATTTGGAAGTACCTGTGTTTTGGAAGTACCTGTGTTTTTTGTTGGCTTCGACAGCTTTTGCTTTGGGCTGTATTAACTTAGGGCTGACCTTAATTTTGAGGGATGAAATGTTTTTTAGTCTGAAGTTGGTAGTTTAACATCCAAGTCAGGAAACGGGGAAAGTTACATTTCTAGTGCTGCTAATTCAGTCACTCTGCATATTTCTGTATGTTTCATGGCATAGATCTTAAAATAGGTAGCAGTGTTTTTCCGTCCACTTATCAAGAAAGAATGGGAACAGACTGTGTGACATGCAGTGGCTGAAGGGCTTGGCATTTATCAAGCAACCTGGAGCCAAAGGGTTTGGTTTTGTGTGCACCCAGATTTGGTTCCAGAGGAGCTGAGACCCCTTTACTTCCATATCAGCTTGGCCTGTTATCTCCTGGTTTTCCTGAACTTGTTTTTAATTGTACCAGTGACACATGTTTGCAGGGACAGAATGTCTAGGATGTGCTTTGACTTAGTAATAATGAAAGTTGTTGTTGTTACTCCCAGCAGCACAGACCCTTTGGGAGTGAGGAGGGAGAGCTGGTTGGAGCTTTTCGGAAGAGACGTGTAACTTTGGGTTTTTATTGCCCTTCCACAGCTGCAAACATCACCTTTGAGATTTCTGTGAATTTGTCCTTGTTGAGCTCCAACCTCGCTTAACTTAACAAGCTGATCCTTATGCTTTTGGTAAACAAGGCAATGTCCAGGGAAAGGGGATGTTTATCCCTGTACAGTCAGGGCTGTGCTCTAGAATAAGCAGAATTTCCCTGCTGCTCAGTTGTTCTGCTCTCAGACCATTTAGAACCTCTTTGGGTGTGATGGGGAGAGAGGGTGGAAGTGTTTTGAGTTCTTCTTCCCTTATCTGTGGGAGCGTGGCCCTGGGCAGTGTTGGCTGGCAGGGCTCACAGCTTGCCAGGAGGAGCAGCTTGGTGCTCCTGCTGTTCGAAACCTCCAGCACAGGAGCTGGTTGAGCCTTTTGAACTTGGTGATCAAAAAGCAGGGCTTGGGAGGATCTCCAGGAAACCAGTAAATGGGCTTGGAAAAGATGGCTTTGAAAATCTCTTCAGGTTGGTTTTTTTATCTGGGCTCATGTTGTCTCTTTGTTGCTCTGACTGATTGAAACTCACTTTTTTTCTATATTTATTTAAATGACAAGTGGGTCCTGTGTCATTGGGACTTGGGGCTTTAGAGAAAATAAAGTTCTTTATGCAGTGGAAGTTGGCAGCACTCAGTGTGTCTGTCTCCTCAGTGTTACATTTAAGCCATCTATTTTAAACCCAGGATTGAAGTATTACTGTTTTCACAGGGATTTGGCTTCCTGATAAAGCATTTGAATTTGAAAAATCTTAATCTTTGTTTTTACATGCAAAGTCTGTTGTCAGGCATACTGAGTGGCTCTTCACCTGATTCTGGTTTTGGGCCTGCAGGTGTAAGCAGGAGGCTGCTGGTGTCATGTCAGAATTTTGACATGACCAAAAAATGTTGCCATAAATTGGGTCAATATTTTGAATTTCTCAGGAGCACCATTCCAGCACCAAGGAGAACCTTTAAAGGATGCTTAAACCGACCTTTAATTCTGGCAAAGGAATGTGCTTTGGGTACAAATATGCCTTAAACGGAAGCAGTGCCCTCTCCCTCTGGCAGGTGGGCTGGAATGGGTTGGTACAGCTGGACTGAAATGCAGGCTCCTCTGGGATGAATGCCTGCCTGTGAAACAGTCCCACATGGAATGGGATGCCAGTAGCTGCTTGTTTTTCCCTGGTTTATTTTTCCAAGCAAGCACTCTGGCGTGCTGGGTTTTCTTTGATACCTGAAATTCCACTGCGAGAACTTGTTCAGTTTTTCAAACAAACGAACAAGCAAAGGCAAAGGGTCCTGTTGCTGTAACCTCCTGTGTGGCTGCACCAAGGAATTCTGCCTGATTAATGTTGTGCTTTATTCTTTATCCTTTCTTCCAGGGGCAGTAAGCCAGAGATGACTGACAAGATGTCGAGCTTCCTTCATATTGGAGATATTTGTTCTCTCTATGCAGAGGGCTCAACAAATGGATTTATTAGCACTTTGGGGTAAGAACAGCTGTTCTCTTGTATTAAAAACACCGTAAGAAGGACTAGCAGAGCTCAGCTAGCTCTCCTGAGCCTGATCCCAGTAAAGCAAGGGAGCTTTATGGATAGATTCAGCCCTAAATTTAAAAATGGCCTAAAGTTAATATGGCAAGGTAGATTTTTGGGAGGCTGGAGAATGTATCAATGGCTGTGGTGTGGTTTTATGTCTGTGGTGGGGAGGAAGAACCTTGGCAAGTGAAGGTGTGGGGAGAGGGGGAATGAATACAATCCAATGATTTTCATGTTGTTGTCTGTCCCGTGTCCATCCGTGTGTCCCGTCCTGTCCCTCACTGCCCCTTCCCCAGTCAGGGATGGACAGACCCCAGTGCAGTCTGCTGACTGCACAAAAGGATGTAGCATAGGCAATGTAAGTAGTTTTAAAAAGATACGTATCTAACCAAAAAAAAAATCAAATCCCGGAGCCGAGTGGTTTAAATACCAGTAACTCACTGCTACAGCTAGCTTGGTCTTAAAATTGAGGTTCAGTTTGAGGTTTCTCCTACAAACGAAATTGTTTTTCTCCCGTCAAAGGAGAACATCTTTTGACCCTTCTGCTTTGCCAGAGCTCTGGAGCTGCAGTGGGAGCTGTGCTGTGCTGGCTCCTGCCCCTGGCATGCTTCCCACAGAGCCCCTTTGTGCTGCCTTCCACAAGGACACGGCGCAGGTGCTCTGGAGCAGAGCTCCTCTGGAGCAGGGAGCAGTGAATGCTACTCCATTAACCAAAAAAGTAGCTTTTCACGTGGGAAAAGGAAGAGCTGGCAGAGCAAAGGCGTGAAGTTGGAACGCAGCTCTGAGGAGGGCCAGGGAATATCTGATCCTGCTGAGGAGGAACCTCTGCAAACATCAGGAGCTGGCAGAGGAGCTGGGTGCTGCCTGGGGAGGAGCCCTTGCAGGGTGAGAAGCTCCAGGAGCACCTCTGCCCCTGTTCCCGAAGGCGTGAGGAGGGCGGGAGCAGCGTGTGGCACACGGGATGTGCCGAGCGAGGGGCACACACACAACCTGCTCTTTCTCATTTCCAGTAGCCCTAAGGGCCTCAGGGTGGGTACAGTCACAGCACATTTTTTGATGCCTACAGTCCAGATGCATCTGATAAATGGAGCTCCCAAGCAGGGTACAGAGACAGCATCCTGGTAAGTGCCTTGGCAGGAAACGATGGGCTGGAATCTCACCTGAGTGACTCCAAACTAACTTGTAGGTTTAGTCCTCTAGCTATTAGGATTCTGGAAAATAAGGGGGCAGAGAAGGAAGCAGACACTGAAGATGCACCATGATCTATTATAGGAAAGAGAAGAAAATATGGGATGCTGCCAGAAAGGAAAGAAGGTATGATAAAAGCAAGGGATGTAGTAAGTAGGGTTGGTCGAATAGTATTTGGCGAATGTATTTGACAAATTTCCCAGGTCCTCGTCAAATATGACACGTGCACTCTGCGGTCCTGGATCAGCTGTGTACCGGGCCAAATACTATCTGCTGAACACTGGCAACATGAATTATCCTGTACATCTGCCTATTGTTTTTCTTCCCAGTCCTGAAGCGAGTTTGGCAGTAAATAATCCCAGACCGAGTAGAAAGTTGTGATGTCATGTGGAATCCCATGCGGTGCATGATGAACAGTATGCAGTGGCTGTGGCTTCTGATGGCATTGCTGAGCAGATATTTTTCACCATGGGTGGTCCTTCTGGACATTGCAGGCCCCAAGCACGTGTATTTCCTAGGCTCGATGAGATGTTCTCATGGCAGGCCTAAAGACCCCTCAGTGTTCAAGCCTCCTCTTTGATTTGCTTGGTGCTGTGTTTTAAGGTAACTGCGTTATACAGTGGCCACATATCTCTGAGCCTAATCTAAGCCAGAAATCCTAATTGCTATGTGAAACATGAAATGCATTATCATCTTAATCAGCCTTCGTAATCGAATTAGTTTTGTCCCATATTTAATTTAGTCTTTGTCCTGGAGAAAATTAAAGCAGCAAAGGAAAGATTTGGTGTAATTGTCCTCTAGACCATGTGGAGTTTTGACAGTCTGATGTCATAATGATGTGTAATGACTTGTTATGTGGTTACTGAAGGTTGAGGAGCAGACACCCCCCTACATTCTAATGCGGTCCTAAATCTCTGAAGAGTGTTCCTACTTAATATTCTTATGACATGTTGCTCAATCAGAACCTTACTCTTGCTGTTTCCCAAACTCAGTGCTGTCATCATGATGATTACTGGTGTACAATATATCCTCCTTCGTGTTTCTCACCCTGTAAAATTTTTCTCTTACTAGTTTGGGAAGTTCCTCTTTACTTTCAACTTAATCTCAGATCAGGGGCATATATTGCACTAAGATTATCTGTGTGGGATGATCAGAGTAACCCATTTCCTTGATATTTTTGGCCCTTTGTTCACCAGGAGCGGGTGCTTCAGCTCAAATGTTAATACTGTTCCCGTTGGAGCACCTATATGTGTATATAGTACTGAGTAGGGAGAAAATCCATGGGGAAAAAGCAATTCACTCTGAATGTTTGCATATGCAAATTTTAGATGCATAGAACTGTTGACCCCACTTAGTTTCTCTGATCTCTTAATTTTCATGCACTTTCTGATTTTCTCTAATTGTTGTCTCAAGATGCTCCCTGCATGTGACCAGCCTCTGCTCTGCTCAGGAACAACTCTCATATTCTAGGTCTCAGTCTTTCTCAAGTTGATTCTGCATGAGAATGGACCTCTCAAACCTTGGACCTTGGAGTTTTACTTTCTACATTTGTGTAGAAAGCCTCTTTGACAGATTGGTTGTAAGGGGCCAAATTGAGTCATTTGGGACCAAATCAACCCCCAAAGTGTTTGGTTACAATTTTACAGCTGCAGTTTTCCAATTTGGAAGCAGTGTCTGGGAAAAGCACGGTTCCACCTTGATCCAAAGCTGCTCAGGCAGAGCGGTGGGAACAGGTGCTTCTTAACTATTCCCTTTATTCTGTGGGATTTCAGCTGACCCTGTGGGGGCTTTGCAGGGACAGAAAGCTCTGTCCTGGCATTCCCTCTTGGAATCTCTTGGGTTCACTTGTCCGGCTCCCCTGCTTCCTGGTAGAACAGGAGGAGGTCGGCTCAATCCCTCAACTCACCTTGTGTTTGGCTGGTGAGCAGGAGGGTACATTTGTGCCTTCCTTTCTCTCAGGAGTCAATTTTTGTGGCAGTGACTGTTCCTGCCATTTCTTAATACTTGAGGGTCAGTGTCCAGTTTGCACAGTTGCCATATTTTCCTGTTCTCTATTCATATAAACACATTTGCAGTGTGGCTCAAATCTGTCCAAGAGGCAGGAACTGTCCTGAGGCTGTCTGTCACCTCCCTAGAATATGGGCTGTTCTGTCTGCACCTCGAGCAGGGGACATAAAGGCGATGCAGAACACAGGAGCAATGACTTACTTATTGTCCCACCTACCAGGAGCATAGCTCTGGGCAACAGTAAAAAGTAGTTGCATGCTTCTTAGAAAGATCTGGCATCAGTTGGCATTTGGGGAATGTCTTCTGCTGAAGTGGCCACTCGGATGAAATATTGCAAATGAACGACTTTGGTTTTGTTGGCGAGGATGTAAGGGGCTGCAGGGGGATGGAATCTCACTTCACTGCTCATTTCTTTGCAGCCTTGTGGATGATCGGTGTGTTGTACAGCCAGAAGCAGGTGATCTTAACAACCCACCCAAAAAATTCAGAGGTAAGTTGGTCAGACAGCTCCTTACCCTTCTGCTTAGAAGTGATTCTTCATTCTGTGCAGTGATGTGTAACAATTTCTGGCCTCTCCAGCATATTTCAGTGCCATCTTCTTCCATGAATGACAGCGTGTGTGTGTTGAATGTCTGTGGGATTGTGGTGTTTTAACCTGAGTCAGCTCCACCCAGTGGGCTGGGGGAGAGAACTGGGAGAGGCAGAGTGAGAAAACTCACGTGTTCAGATAAAGCCGTTTAGTAGATAAAGGAAAAGCTTCACACGCAAGCAAAGCAAAACAATGAATTTGTGAATTCATTCCCCATGGGCAGGCAGGTGTTGGGCCAAGACAAATGCCATCACTCCAGACACTCCAAGCTCTGTATCCTGGCATGATGCCCTATGGTCTGGGATATCCCTGGGGTTGGCTCTGCCCCCCAGCTCCTCGTGCACCCCCAGCCCTCGCAGGTGAGGTGAGGAGCAGAGACCTGCTCAGCAGTCACTGAAACATCCCCGTGTTATCAGGAGTTTCCAGCACAAATCCAAAATGTGGCTCCACCAGCGACTGCAAAGAAAACTAACTCTGTCCCAGCCAAACCCGGGAACTGAGAAGAAACCTTTGTGAGGGGATGGGGCTGAGGTTGTCAATTGTTTGCCTTTCAGATCTGTCCAAACTTTCAGGATCCCGGGAAATTTCATTTCTTTTTCTCCATTCTATCGCACATTCTAATTACCCAGTACCAAACCTGTCTCAGGGAGGAGGAAAATAAAAAGGAGTGAGTGTTTGCCACAACTATTGTTGTCTGACCTAATTTGATATGAGCTACCTTGGGCTGTGCTTTCATTCTGCCAGGAAACTTATGCTCAGTGATAAGAAATTAGTGCTGCTGCTTGGCACAGTTTGGCAGGGGCTGCCTTGCCCAAGAAAGGCCTCAGACAGGAAGAGAAGCACTAACTGGGATTGTTTGTCAAGACCTTGACTTCTTTTTCTCACCCCTGGGTTGCATCTTTTACCCAAAGGATAACTCAGCCAAATATTCTACAATTTTGATCTGGATTTTATTGTTTCAGGTGTAGCAGCAAATGTGTGCCTTGTTTCATTGAATCTTGTTTCCTTGGTTGTGCTTTGCCTTTATCAGGGCCTCAGAATCACCATCATTCCATTCAGGGCTTCAGAATCTCCATAATTCCGTTCAGGTTTGGCCAGAGCTGCAGGTGACTGCCCTCGAAAATCACGTACCATCTGTACTGCTAGTTTTGCGTGCTGTTATTTGGGTGGGTTTGGGGTTTTTTGCCATGACATGGTGTCACATGTAATGAAACTCTCCTTTTAAAATATTGCTGAAGACTGTGAGTTCTTGTTGGTTGTTCTCCCTTTTTCCTGGAAAACTGAAGAGCTGATAATTGAAACACTAAAGAGGCAACCTGGGGAAGTTTCAGCATTCAGTGTTAAGCTCTCCAAGAAAGAACAATGTTGTTATGTGAAGCAGAGCCTTCACTTGAGGCATTCTTGATGTTAAAATCGTATGAAAGAATAAAGCCAGATTGGACTGAGACTGCTGGGTGCAGAAGGAGGCGGAGGGAGAGAGAGAAAAGAATGAGAAAAAGGCAATTCTTGCTAGTACAGTTTAGGAACTGCAAGTACAGAGAGACATTTGTCTGACATAAAACACCGTGGTTAGACATTGTAAATGTTCTCATATTACTTATAATTTATACAGGGAGAAAGAATGGTGTGAACCTTTTCCAACCTTTGTAGTTACTTCAGTGAAGCTTTCATGGGGAAGTTTATGCTTAATGGTAAATGGCAACAAGAGCCATAAAATTTCAGCAGGCTTTTCTCTTATTTATACGCTTACTTTGTAAGTGCAGTCTGAGATAAAATGCTTTCCATGATAAATATGCTCAGAAGAAGTAATAGTGGAGTTCATCACCCCATCTTCACCACAAATGGAGAATACCCCATTTTTGTGCAGAAGTTAGATGGGCTTGGAGCAACCTGGGATAGGGGAAGGTGTCCCTGCCCATGGGAGGGGGAGGAGTGCGGTGAGTTTTGAGCTCCCTTCCAGCCCAAACCATGTGTGAATCCTGTTGGTCATCACAGCAGCTGCAGGCCTGAGCAGTGGGGTCGGGCACTGGTGATTAAGAAGGAATGTTCAGAAATCTTCTTGGAGCAAGAACAAAATGAATCAAATGGAAGTGACGTGTACTATACCCTTACAGAGGACTGGAAAAGCACTTTGGTGGTTCTGTGACCTGTTTTGTGTCCTAGTGCTCCAAAGTGTCCAGATGCAGGTCAGTCCCTGCTGAAGTCCCCTCCTGGGATGGACACTGAGCCTGTGACCTTTGGCCAGGCTTGGGGATCTAATTTTTGGTAACATTTTTAGAGAAGTGTCATTCTGAGCTTCTCAGAGCAGATCTGCCTTCTGTGGGCAGATGTAAAACAGTTGTAAATATAAATTTCATGCTTAATCAGCATGAGGAGAGATCTCTAGAAGCAAGATTGACTGCTTAGATATGCATACATGACTCCAAGAAAATTCAGTGTGAAACTCAAGCCTATCTATCCAGTGGCAGAATGGATCCATCCTGCTTTTTCCCCTAACCACAGGTGCTTCAGGTTGTAGGAAGTCATGTTGCCGAGGCTCCATTTAATCGCTTGCATCTGGTGGCAGCAGCAAGGCCCTGGTCTAGAGGGTGGGGGATTTTCTTTCTACTTTAGACCCTTGAAATGGAGCAGAGCTGCTGTGCACAGAGCGGAGGGTGCGTGCACCATCCCTCTGCCTGGAGAGAGGGATTTGGCAGGAATTCTACAATGGGAGTGTGTTCTGTCACTGAACACTGATAACCTGCTCGTGGTGTGAAAATAGCCCTGCCTGAGGAACGTGTTCCTAAAAACAGCCACTTCCCAGCTGAAACGGAGGTGGGGTTTGTGTGCTGGGAAATCACTGCTTGGGAAAGGATCGGCTTGGAGCCGTCCTGAGGCAAACGGAGCGAGGGAAGCGGGATGTGCGTTCGGTGGGACGGGAGGATGTGCAGCAGCGGGGCTGGAGTCGGAGCTGGGAGCGACAGAGCCGCTCAGTCTGCGGGGAGGGAAGCGAGCAGAGGGATCCTGAGGACGCCAGGGCTGGCTTTGTTGACAAAAGTTGTGGAAAAAGTAGGCTGACAGATGGATCTGGTGGTGGGGGAGCCCTGGAAGGGATGAGGTGCAAGAGGCAGCTGAGAGTCAGAGGCGGTGGTGTTCAGGGTTGGAGTGTGGAGTAAAAGTGTAAATGAGACGGTAAAAAAAAAAAAAAAAGAATTCCAGGGTTATTAGATGGAAAAAAGTGGAGTGCTGGAGTTGGAAAGAACTCCAGAGGAAGTTAGTGCAGCACACTCAAGTTCCTGTGAGTGTTTACCTGCAGTTATGTCACATGGTAAATGCTGTGGTGCCTCTAGGTTGTTAAAATACTCGTTTGATTGCTTGAAGGTGTGAAGGCTTTTTCTTACTCTTCTTCATCCTAACCAGGATTTCATAGCACCTGAGGTCAGCGGTTTGAGGTTGGATGGTAATTATGGACTAAGATTTCAGTGGATTTTTTTTTTATTCTGGCTTTGTGTCCACTTTAAATATGGTGGTTTGGGTGTGTTTGGTTTTTTTCAAGTACAGTGTTTCTCTGGCCATTTGTGCTTCCAGCTCCAAATAATTCAAAAGTCCTCTAAAGCTGCCTTGCAAAATGTGAAGGCTGAAGAGTACATTCATTAGAGTGTTTCTTTTTAAAACTGTTAATATGCGAAACAGTTTTTTTAACTTAACTGTTGTAAATGTACGGTGTACAGATGAGATTCTTGGAAGAAATCCTACTTGTACGAGTCTCCAAAAAACAGGAGTGTGACAGTTCCTTAGTTACCTGCACTGCTTTGAACAGAAAAGACACTTAATGTTTTCATTAAGCTGGAAGCACTGCTCTAATTGCCATCTTTGAGTGGGACTGTGCAGCTGAAGGGTGGCTATAAATGAATTTCCTTTGAACGTGCATGGATTGACGTGGGAAGTATGAACTGGAGCCGAGCCTCAGCTGGGCTAAAGCCCCACGTCCCACTGGAAGTCACTCCTGCTGAAGTGCTGAGAGAAATGCTTATTCTGCATGAAAGTCAGCCCTGCCTGCGGTGGTGGAGCTGCAGCAGAGCCCGGGGCTGGTGATTTGGTGCTGGAGCTGCTGTTCCGTGCTCCATTAGCGAGTTGGACTGTGCATTTGCAGAGGTTTATTTGTGTTCATTTGTACTGGAGCGCAGCCCTGCGCGAAGCCAAACGTGTTTGTTTAATGCAAGACACTGCTACTACAGCAAAACAGTCTGTCTGACAGCCTTCTCAGGAAATTCCTTACAGCTCTTTATTTGGGATGCAGAGCTGTCTGCCAGGCTGCCAGCAGCCCTGCAATAGCCGCTTGAAACTCTGGCAAAAAGGGCGCGCACTGGGTTAATTTGTCCAGCAGCTCCCTCCTTCCAGAACATTGTTTTAGTAGTTGCTGGGCAACACTCTTTTTTTGGCAAGATGTTCAAGGAATGAAGACTTAAAATACCCTCATGGCGAAGCAGAAGAGGAGTAGTTCAAGTTCTGTTTGTTCTTTTGATCCTAATCCATACTGTGCTCCTGTGGCTGGTGCCTCTGCAGGTGTCGGGGGCCAGCCCTGGGGGGCTCAGCCTGGAGCTGCAGCTTCATCTGCAGCAGGAGGAACTCCCCAGGCAGCTTCAGTTTAGAAATATATGGGTATAAAAACTGTATTTAGTATAAATCATGGAATGGCTTGGGTTGGAAAGGACCTTCAAGCCCATCCAGTGCCACCCCTGCCATGGGCAGGGACACCTTCCGCTGTCCCAGGCTGCTCCAAGCCCCAATGTCCAGCCCGGCCTTGGACACTGCCAGGGATCCAGGGGCAGCCACAGCTGCTCTGGGCACCCTGTGCCAGGGCCTCCCCACCCTCACAGGGAAGAATTGCTTCCCAGTATCCGGTCACAGTTTTGATGGATGTTCCTGAGTTATCCCTGTGCTCAGCGTTGATGAAGTCAGTGTGCTTCTCCCCTGCAGAAATGTTTTACATTTTGCCCTTCAGAGCTTTGCTATCACTGATCTGAAGCCTCCCCACCCCTGCTCTGTGTTACATGAAGGAAACTCCATATGAAGGAAAAATATGAAGGAAATCTGTGATTCATGCAGGCCTGATGGAGGCTCTGGAATTCTGTTGCACACGTACCCATTATTTACCCTTATTTAGCCAGGGCAAGCTTGTTTATAGTTTGGCATCGGGGCTGAGATTAAGGGATTCTTTCAGTGGAAGGGTCACGTATATAATTTTCCCAAACACTTCTGAAAATTAAAAAACAAGCTAAAACAAATAACCAGGTCCCTCTGCCTGTTGGTTTTGGAAGAGGATGAGCAGCATATAGAGTGCCCTTTGTAGGCCGTGGGGTGGCTCGGTGCCACCCCCTGTGTTCATCACGAATTTTCTGTGGGATCAGCTTGAGGTTCCTGTGTTCAGCTTCCAATAAGTGGGCAGCCTTGAATCCTGGTGCTCTCCACGCACGCTTTTCCTGATCTGCTGTGGTGAAAGCGATGATATCAGCTTTTTAAACTTTGATGGGAAATAGCCTGAATTGTTTGACTCTCTCAGCTGAGTTGGAGTGGGTGTTTTGCAGAGGGTTGAGCTGGAATGATGGTGAAGAGGATGGGATAGACCTGAGCTGCACAGCTGAGTTTGGGCTTCTTTTCCTTTTGAACATGGAGTTTCTAATGCTGCTGAAGTGCTTGGATGCATTAATTACTAAGGTGCCTGGATTCCTTTAAGGAATATTTAAACTAGAGTCTAAATATGACTTTTTTTTCCCCCCTCTGATATTAGCAGTTCAAATAGCAGGGTTTGTTTTTCATGCAGGAAACAGAACTTTGGGGAGTGTCTGAGTGCTGAGGCCAAAGCCTTCTTGCAGAGACATCCATCACTTGCAGTAGAAACTCCTTTCCAGTTTTGAGATGTCCAAGTCAGATTAAAATGCCTGTGCTGAATACTAGAAGTAGAAGGTGGAGCATAATAGTGAATACCCACTTACCAACTTCTCTGTTTTGCAGCCAAACATTATAAAAAGGAAAAATGATGCCTCTTACCCCATTTTCAAAAAGAGTAAAAATCAAAATAAGAAGTGTAAAATCAAAATAAACTTTTCGGTTGTTTGATGGAAGAGAAAAATGATAAAAATACAGCCTGTTGTTGTGCCTATAATTTTTTTTAATTCAAAATTGAAGCATTGAGCATTTTGAGTAAAAAAAAAAAAGTCTTTCAATCTTGCTGAATTAGGATATAGTTAAATCTAAAATACATTATGCTGCCTCGATGAGGAATCTTTCAGTATTTATAGAGCTGCACTAGAAAACTGCCAACTGCTCGTACACATTTGAATTTGCTGCCCTTTATAAGATGAAGAAATCCTGAATCCTGTCTCTGAATTGTGAAACTTTAGCCCACTGCAGCCTACGTGCAAGCAGATGTTGGGGACAATTGTCACTGCAGCATTTAGGTAGTAAAAAAAAGCTGGGAAGTTGGAGGTGTTGCTTTTTCATGCAGACAAGTTTGCTTTGTATCTGCTGAGGCTTGGGACACCCTGATCGGGGTGGATGCAGGAATCAAAGGGAAGGTTGATTGGTTGGGTTTTTTATCATGGAGAGTGAATTGGAAAGCTGTTTTTATTTCGTTTCCCACATCTCTTGCTGTGGTTCCTTACTGGCGTGTGAAGCCGGGCGAGTTTGTGGTGCAGTCAGTAAATGTTTGTGATGGAGTACCAGGATATCCCAAAGACCTCCTGACTCTGTGGTGCTTCGTTACCCAGAGCAGCTGTGGCTGTCCCTGGACCCCTGGCAGTGTCCAAGGCCAGGTTGGACATTGGGGCTGGGAGCAACCTGGGACAGTGGAAGGTGTCCCTGCCATGGCAGGGTGGGAATAAGATGGGCTTTAAGTCCCTTCCAACCCACACCCTACAGGGATTCTGTGTTGATGTGCTTAGCAGAGATAACGAACAAATGACTGGCTAAATAATTACTGCTTGAATCAAGGTGGTTTTGGATACTTTTTTTCTCTGTCCCACTGATGGGATACCAAGATCTCTGTGTGGCACAGATCAAGAGTGTCTGTCCCAGTCGGTGTGACAGAGCTGTGGACAGGAGGAGCTGGCTCTGTGAGGCACAGGCTGCAGAGATTTGCTGGGCTATGTTTCCCTGCTGCTCTGTGCCTGGAGTCCTGGGGCCAAACATCTGCCTGCCAACTCCCGGGTTTCAAGTGCTTTCATCTGGGATGTTTTGCATGGAGATGAAGGCAGAGCAAAGCCCCTTTGAAACAGAAAGTGCCATTGATATGCGTAACTGGAACACGGTGTGAAACCCAATCTGTTGGTTCAGGTACAGCAGAGGGAGGGGGGGGGGATTTATTTGAACTCCTGGTGAGAAGTTTGGTCTGTGCACTTGGTCCATCTGCAAATGTGGGTGGCAGTTCCGTCCTGATGAGGTCTGAGTGGGGCAAGGGGGGTTGGCTGTGCCCGAAAACTGAAGAAATAAATAAAATGCTGGTTTGAACATTCATTCTTTCTCAACTCTTGCAGGTCTGAGCCTTTTCCCCTGTGGAAAGCTCAGGGTATTTCAGGTAGGATCGAGGAAGGGATTGCCAAAAAGCAGTGCTGAGCTATTAAGTAGAGCAGTTCTGTTAATAAACCTGGTCCCAACCTTGTAGACAAAAGAATACTGTGGCTTTGTTGCCATAGTTTCAGTGCAAAATCTGACCTTAGCTACAATAACATTCGGTTAGAAAGAACTAGCTAATCAGTTTTCTAAAATTAGTGTGTTCCCTAGTACATAAGCCAGTACGAACAGGATATTTAATGAAATATTATACTTAGTCACAAGAGCCCAAGGGAGTGAAATGCCTTGATGAATTGTGGGGGTGGGGTGACATTGGTGCCTATCTTTTAATATAACAAAGTTATTAAAATTGGTGGCTTGCTTAATGTTTAGGGTAGTCAACTGTTGCATTCTTCTGTGCGCCCCATCTCTTCTGCTCTGTTCCTTCTGAAAGGCTCTCGGAGTCTGTTCTGTGAGCTGGGAAGATTGAGATGCTGGGCAGTCTCATCGATCCCAAGTGCTTCCAGAGGACCTTCAGGTAAACTGCAGAGTGGGTGTTGTGCTTTCCGCCAGCACAGCCCGAGTGCTCTGCAGGGGAAGCAGCCTCACTCGTTCAGAAGGATGCAGACAGATGGATAATGTCATGAGCTGTGTGGAAAAACCCTGGGTGTGAAAGCAGAAGTCTCCCAGGTAGCGGCAACATCTTGAGCTGTACACTCATTGTCTAAAGTGCTGAGAGACTTAAGGGAGAGCCTCAGGTAAGGTCTGGGGTGTAAAATCCTGCTGGCAGTCCAGAACACCTCACTGAGAGTGTATTTCTTGTGCCCAGGCTCACTGACCTGGCCCTGGGTGAGATTTCATCCAGCTGTGGTAACCTAGAGCCAAAGATTTGTTTCTTTGCAATACAGGAGCTGTGATGAATTACTGTTTTCTTACGTGCAGGTTGGTTATTTGGTATAAATATAAAAAATGCAAAATAGGCAGGTCTGGGGTGGGAGGCTGGGTGAGCTGGTCCATTCTTCACTGCTGTTTGAATTGGTGTTCTTTGGAGCTGTGTTTGCCTACTGTTGGGTGCTTGAGACACCCAAATACATGGGAAAAGGTCTTTTAGACAAGGATCATCTGAATGATGCTTCCCAATTTGATGGGAGCAGAGTGAGTTACCAGTGGATCATCACCTCTTGTGGCAGGGCTTTGCAGTTGAGGTTAAAAGTGCTTATATTCAGTCAAAAGCAGCTGTAGTTCACTCAAAGCCGTTCCCAGGGCTTAGCTGTGGGCTGTGCTGGATGTGTGGAAGCACAGACATTTGGTGTCAAACGCACTCGGGTTTGGTTCAGAAAAGCACTTTCAGCTTGGAAGTGCTGACGCTTGCAGGGCTGAGCTCACAGCCTCGTGGCTCCCCTTGGCTTGATGATTCCTGATGAGCCCCCAGTCAGGGAAGGTGTGATCCATGCTCCTGGATCATCCAATTCACATTTAGATTTGCATCTTGATGCTTCAGGAGTTTTGTTTTTAGGTCTGCCTTCCCCAGTAAGCTTTAGGGAACCACACCTGGCCTCTTAAGCTTTTTCCCCTTGACATTTCTCTGTGGCTGGGTTTGGTTTTCCTCTCATCCCTTGACTTGCTACGGTCATGAGGTGTTTGGTTGTTCAGAGGGAGCAGATGAATGCACTGTGACACCCCTGGGGAGCTCATCTGTGTCAAACTCTTCAGAGTCCCTTCAGTACCATCTCCCTTCTCTTGCTTTTAGGGCACAGTGAAGTTCTGTGCTGCTTGCAGTAGCAGTAAATTACAGTAAAAACTTACTTTATTTAAAAGATAAGGCTTTATATTTTGAAATGAGTTACAATTCAAAAATATATTAATTTAAGTTATTTACTTTAGAAGACAAGAGATAAATATGTTAAGTCCCCATATCAGGGAGGCCTTGCAGGTGCTGTGTCCAAGTGCCACATGGAAGTCATTAGTCCAAGAGGAACCCAACCCAGAAGCTAAATAATTTCACTTCTGATTTTGTGGGCAGCCCGTTCTGCACTGAGCAAGAGTCCTGACTGCAGTGGTGGTGTCTCAGGGAAGTAAAGCTGCGAGTACTTGTGTTTGAGAGCAGTCAGGAGGAAAGTGCTGAGGCTGCCAGCATAGCCAGCCATAAAAATGTGCTGCGAGGGAAGCCAGACCCTGCCAGGTGCCTTCAGCAAACAGCCTGTGCCACTCACGTCTTCCTCCCTTCCCACACTGCTGGAGATGGAATATTCTGCCCTTCTCCTTGCAGGATCTGGATTCATCCTTCAGGATGAAGTGTGGTACTTAATGTGTCAACACCTGAGTGTGATTCCTGTCTCCCTCAGTTCCTGCTGCAGTTCTAGCACCTCCAGCTGCATTCTTCACATTGCTGGCTGGAGATCAAGGTGCCAGTGCTGATCTGTCAAGCTCCTGGTGGTTTGGGGCCTGAGTGTATAAAAACCTCCAGTCTTTCCTGCCTGGCTTGAAAGTTTGTGCTCCAAACTCCAGGAGACAAGTGAGCTGTCGGTGAAGGTTCTTGTCTCTGAAAACTGCTTTGCATTTTTTTGCCATCCAGAGAGGAATTCACTGCTTTGAGGTCAGTCTTGAAAAGCACCTTACTGGATCTTTAGGAATAAACTGTTTGTTTCCTTGCTTGGCAACTGGCTGGCTGTGGGGGGTAGGGAGTTGCAAAAATCCTGGATTAGCTTTGGTGGCCCCTGACAAATGTGTAAAAGAAGCCTTGTGTCCCACGTGAGCGTGGAAACGCCAGAATAGCCATTACAGATTGACACCGAGCGCTGTGTTCCTTGAGAATTTTATTCTAATGACCAACTATTCAGTCAGAGAGGGACTTGTGTGTTAGGGCTAACACTTCTTCATTCCTAATTTGTGAAAATAGTCAGCACTGAGCCCTCAGTGTTGGCAATTATCATCTGTTTTGATTATGTAACGTACAGAAGTTCAATGAAAGCATAACTCCTTGCGTTGTGGTTGAAGAGCCTTTCTGTAGCTCTCGGCGAGATGTTCAGAGCAGGAAATCTCCTGCAAGCTCTACTGACAGCAGAGAAACCCTGACAGCGCTGGAAACGCCGCTACAGGATCCTCCCCTGCCTGAACCAGAGCAAATAATGCCTGAGCGGGGTTTTATTGAGGATACAGAGCTGTGCTATGCAGAAGCGATCTCGTAGCACTTAGACCTCGTGTTTAGTGAATGTCAACCCTTTTATTTGTCGAGGTTAAAAATTATACAAGGAAAAAATAAACACAGAACTTGCAGGCATGAGGAAGTGAGGGAGCTGGATGAGGGAGCAGCCATCCTGAAAAGGAAAAAATCTGAGCTAGAGCTACAGAAATGCTTTCCCTCCCCTTTGGAGCAGCACGTGATCTCCAGCCAGCACCAGTTGGCTTTGACCAGCCCTGGGGGCAGAGGTTTGGGCTGGTGGTGGCCCAGCACTCTCTGGGACCCAGTCCAAAGGGGCTGGTTTGGGTTGGGGATTCCAGTCCACAGCTGCTCCTGCTGCTGTAAAGCTGCATTTTATTGTCAGAGAAAGAGGAATAAATCTCACCATTATTAGAATGTAACCAGCACCAGCGTGGAAAGAGGAAGAGTTCAGTCCCCTCTGCAGACCTCTGGAGGGGAGAACGGGACCGGAGAGGGCTGAGCTGGGTGCTGACATTGGTGTTTTCCCAAACTCCTCCCAAAGCAGGAATTGCAGTGCTGATCTGGCAAATGCTCCAGACTGAAAGCTTTGATTTACCAGCATCAAGGCCCCAAAGAAAGCACCAAGCGATGGATCTGTGATGTTGCCTGGTCACAGATGGCTTCAGCACAGAGCCTTTCTCAGCCACAGCATTTTCATGTACCTTTCACTGGATTTTTATGGCAAATGCATCCAGGTGCCTTTGACTTCTTGCTTGTGTCCTAACATCAGTACTGAGCAAAGAGGCTTTTTGGAGCAGACACTTCTGTGCAGCTTCGCTGGGGGTTGTGTTGACTTAGTTTGTTCTGTCCTTCAAAAGTGCATTTTCCTTATTGATTAAAAAGCAAATAATGTGTCCCACACTCAGGTGATTGCCACAAAAACTGATCAGAACTTGAGGTCATGTAAGAGTGACTTGATCACCACATTTTCCCGGGAAATTAAAATTGTGTCTTTGCTGTAGGGGCATTTGGCAGTGTTATGGGATGGTGGCTCTGTGCCCTGCATGTCCTCTGTAGGGAGCATAATCCTTCCCTGCCACAAAGTGCATCCTCTCTAAACAGGACTGGCAGTACCCTGAGCTCCTGCCTTGGGGGTTGGAGGCAAATCTGAAGGCAATATAGATTTTACAAATAGCGTTCTGGGTTGGCATTGACAAGCTTTAAAATAAGTGAAGAATTTCTATCCTCCCACTCCTTGTCAGGCAGATGGCCTTGGTCATGAAGAATGACAATGAGGAGAAGATCCTTCAAATATGATTTATAAGATTTAATCCCAAATATAATTTTTTCCATATGCAGCCTGTCATGTGCTGAAAGTTTTTGTGTTCTGTGAAGATTTGGGAAACTTGACAGATGATAATTCTGTGTTGGGATCAGAATTTGCCTGCAGAGAACTCTGGGCTTTAACAGCTTATTTGTATTGCAGTCTCCTTACAGGTTCATGTATATATTTCTGTATGTATGTATACACAAATAAGCATTGTAGGAAAAGGGAGTTCAGTACATAGAGATGGTCTTATATTTATATTTAATTGTAGTAGCTTATGCTATGAACATCCACCAATATTTCACAGCAGCTCTTTTTAATTGTAGTATCACGGTTGACATTTAATTTGTAGTTTTTATCTGATGCAGAAATAACTGAGAGGATGTGTTTTCATGTTTATTTTTTAGTATTTTTGTGCAGTTACCTTGAAAGATCAGAAGGCATCACCACAGCTGCCCAGTGTTCCCAATCCTCAGTGCTGAGCAGTACTGGGAGGACCTTGAAGGCAGCGGAGTCGCAGGGAGAGCTGTAAAGGGGAGAATGTCATTAGTTCTTTGCCTCTGTGGAGTGTTTGGTTGAGGGGAAACCTTGCAGCTGTGCTGAGGCTGAGCTCTTTCAGGGTGTCACAATGCCCTGTGCTGCCTCTGCACCCCGAGCCAGCACCCGCTAAATGGGGAGAGGGAGTTGTTTAAGGATGGGAGGAAAAACCTTAGCGAGGTTTTGAGGAGATGTGGAGTCCACATGGGGTTCTTAATCTTCCCACTGATGAGTAAAACAATGTTCAGAACTGAACAGGAGGAAGTACTCTGTTCTTGCAGCTTCTCCATGAGTCCCTTACTGAGGAAGAATATGAAAATATCCAAGCTTTTCGTTTTCTGTAATTCAGCAGAAAAAAGAAGCACAACCCAAACCCTCAGAGAAAAAGTAAAGTTCTTGAGAGGAAAGAAAAAAAATCAGAAAAATGGGTTCTTGCTTCCAGACACTTTCCAGGGACAGGGGATTTTTATGTGCAGAGATTCCTTTCTTTCAGCTTTTGGTGTTATTTTCATACCTGATGGCTGCATACATTTGTGCTGTACTGAGGATCTTTGTGGTCCTTCACTGAGGTTTTGCTCCTGCCTGAAACCAGGAAGGGATTGTGGGGAGCTGTCTGCATCTCACGCTGAATTAATTCCATCTTGCTGTACCTTGTGTTCCCTCCAGGTATTTCCAATGTTTACATTTTCTGTTCTCTTTCTTGTGCCTTTTCTGTGCAGAAACTACTGGATTTGCCTGTCTGCCCTGGGTTTTTAGAAGTCTGGTGAGCCTGGTCCTTGCTCTGATGTTTAATGCAGGATTGAAGTTAAACACTGTGTTGGGAGCTAGATATCAAAGTATTCAAAAACCAGAAATAAAAGGGAAAAAAGTGTGAAGTAAAGAAGCTGCAGCCTTAGACTGAAGAACTGGGGGACTTTAAAAGAAAAACTTTAATCTGTCAGAGATTTTGAAGTGCTTGTCACTTAATGTTCCTTCCTTCAAGTCCTGGTTGGAGGCTCATTTCAGAAAAACCACAGTGACTCAGCTACTTTGAATATCTGTTCTGTGGCGCGTGTTGGAAGCTCCCAGAGTTTCTCCCGCCTCCAAACGTGGTTTTTATTGGTGGATAATTCATGGGCAGTATCCTGTGCACTGTGCTAATTTAAACCATGCTTCCAATATTTAGATTTTTAAAGTGTAAAGGCATAGTGCCCTGATGTTGTAAGTAGAAAGGGGAACATCTGTTTATAAATATTTATTATTTTGCAAGTGTAAAGGTAAGCTTTTTTAGATTTTTGTTCCAGATGAATGCTGAATTCTTCTGTACAACACTAAATGTTCTCAAGGGTGAGACTTGTCTAGTGCTGTGTTTTATGTCCTCAAGCTCAAGAATGGTATGGAGAGAGTTGGTTCTGGGCAGAGCTTTTGCTGAATCAGTCAGGTGACCTACTGAGAGTTCCTGAACATATCAAAAAGAATTTTTGAGCAAATCCTGTGTGGATACACACAAACCAGAACCAGTGGATTGCATGGGAAGGAACCACGTGGTTGTGGTCGGGCTGCAACAACCTTTTCATCCCTGTTTAACACTCAGAAGGCTGAGGATGGTGGGAATAGATGATAGGGACTGGATATTTGTGGTGATTGGAAAAGGAAGGTGTCCAGTGGAACACCAGCCTTTCCTCAGTCGTGGATCCACAGGAATTTTCACCATCTGAGATGGAGCTCTGGCAGGCAGCATCCCATGAAGGTTTGCTGTGCTGGGTGCCAGCACCAGCTGCCAGGCTGTGCTTTTGGGATGCACACGGAGCCGGTCCAGCCTCTGGGCTGGAATTTACACAGTGGCTGAGGTGCTGCCCTTGCTCTGCAGCGATTCCTGGCGCCCGCGCCGTGCGAGGGCTGAGCCCGCAGGAATCATCTCGTGTTCCTGGCTCCGAATTTCCCCGGTGTGCGTGGAAGTGTTGCCATGGAGGAGAGCGTGGGGTGGGAGTAGGCAGCAGCCAGCTGCCTGAGGGCCGTGCTGGGAGCAGCGGGGGAGGATGCTCCAGCAGGGCTGCTCTTGCAGGCAATCCTGGGAACTTCTGCTGTCCGGAGCTGCCCGCGTTCCTCGGGGAGCCACAGGGTTGGTGGCGAAGGGTGGAGCTTTTATGTGAGCAAAGCGGCTTTCCCTGCGCTGCTTGGGAGGGAGGAGGTTAAGACCTCATGGACATGGTGGCCCTTCATGGGCCTTTGGGTTTAGTTGAGTTCCTTGTCCATCCTGTGTGCATTTCTGCACTGTTTAAACCAGCTTAAAGAAAGACTGGACGCGGCACTCAGTGCCGTGGTTTAGTTGATGAGGAGGTGTTAGGTCACAGGTTGGATTTGATGATCTCAAGGGTTTTTTCCAGCATAATTCATTCTGTGGTTCTGCCCCTTCAAGGGTGTGCAGAACAACTCTGTTACTTCTTTGAAAGTCCTCTGCAAATTTTTAATCTAGCAAAAGGGTGTTCTGATGGCGAACTGACGGATCCATCTGCTCCATCACAGTGGGTTTATCAACAGTTTCAGTTTAAATATTTTTAGTGAAAAAGTTGATTTGTGTATGTAACAGGCATATGGCTTAAGGCTTGTTCTCAGCAGCTGTTTGGGTGTATTTATTAGTAAAAGTACCACGCAGGGATGTTTGATAAGAAAATCTTGGTCTCTGGGCTGAGCTTGGGGTGTTTGAAGTCACTCAGAATCCACGAGCAGCCCTCGAGTACAGGCTGGAAACTTTCTCAGTTTAGCGGTCATTTGTGTCCCCAGACGTGGGACACAGTGTCTGAGAGTGTGGGCAAGCTGATGACAACTTTCCAGACATGTTACATCAAAGAAATGGAGATAATGTGCATGAAAATTACAACACTTGGCAGTGTCTGTAGTAAGTAGTGCGAGTTCAGGGCTGCAACAGCAAATCTGCTCCATCCCTGTCTGCAGCACTGTGCTGTCCCTACTCTGCCCTGCTGTCACACTTCCAGCCTCAGTGCTGCCTTGTAAAAAACACAGGAGTATTCTCACAGTGTCGTAGAAGCGTTCTGGCTCAGAAACTTCTCTGCAGTGCACGTGGTTCTCCAGCAGCTCATCTGTTTCTCCTCAAATACTGAGTTTTTGTAACATTCTTAACCATACTTTCAGTGGCTTCACCTTGTAAAAAAAAAGCCTTCAAAGCTTTTCGAATGAGCAGTAGGGGAAATCTGTAGTGGAAGCGCTGCCACAGGCCACCAGTGACACTTCTGTTCATTAATGGCTCTCTGTTTCTACAAGAGCTGAACGTGATGGAAATGCAACTCACTGAGTTTGTGCCAGCCAATATCTTTTGTTTACACCCATAATCCTTTCTTGAAGAAGTTTTTCATTTCACTTATGTGGAGTATCGTGAGTGCTCTTTTATAAAAAAATAATGGATTTGTTGTGCAAATACCTAATGTGCAGTTTGTGTATTTGAATGGAAAAGTAGCACATTTCAGGGATATTTTCAGTGGGCAAAGAGAAGGCATGGTTGGTATCGTGAAGTTCACCTTTTAAAAGCCCAGGGACTTGGCAGACAAATTTACCTCACTGCTTCCAGTGGCGTCCTCTTCAAAACATCTTCGTAAAATGGGAAATCCATGTGGAAAGTCCCAAGTGCTCCTCCAGATCGAAAAGCTCAGAAAAGTGCAGTTAATCATCTTTTCACATCTTTTTCACATAGGTTTGGGGTTTTTTTACATAGGGTCCATATCCTCAGATGTTTTGAGGGGAGTTTTTGTTCTGCTTGTACCATTTACCTTTGAATAAGGTTCAGATATTTCATCAGGACAGTTGGCACTTTCCATGATGGAGACTCTGGATAACATCAGTTGTCTGGGTTTCATTTGGGATTTGCTGAAATAGTTGTTATTTCTGAATCTATTTTTGAGCATCTCTAATACCAAGGACACTTGCAATCCAGATTTCATAACTCGTGTCTGGTTTATCATATGGGAGTTGCTTGTCAGATTGAGAGGTTGAGAATCTTGGTTTTTTTTTCCAGAGATTGGAATTGTTGTGGGTAAAAATTATCTGAGGCATCTACAGGTGAGTAACATAGTCCAGTGCTACCTCATGCTGCTGCAGTTCTCCTCTGGAGTCATAAATCTGGGAAGCATTGTTTTAAAGCTCCTCCGTGGGAGAGCTGGCAGGGGCTGGTGCATCGAGCCCTCCTGGAGCTGAGGGTGCCGAGGGCTGGATTTTAGAGGCTGGAACCAGCAAGTGGCACCGTAGGGGTGAGGTGGCACCGCTCAGGCGTCGCCGCTGGTGAAGTTCTAAGAACTCCCCCTCAATTCTCAGCAGAGCCAGAGGGGGCTCCAGGAGCTTTTGGAATGCTCCATCCTGGCTGTGAAACCACCAGGGCTGGGTCCCCGTCCCTCTGTGGGACTAAATCTGAGTGTGGCTGCCTTGGCCACGTGTCACCATTTGGGGCTGTCCCAGCACGTCCCCACCAAAGGGTCTCACCTCCTGCTCGGTGGCTCTGTCCTGCTCTGCAGACCCACGGCTGGAAATTGATATTGTTGATAGAATCAGGGTTTTTTTGGTTGCTTCTGCTGTTTCTGAATGCCGGGATGTTGTGCAGAAAAGGAAAATTCATCTGAAACCTGATTAATTTAATCTGAACCCTGAAATCCTGGAAATCAAGGCACAAAACTGATGTAGATCTGGAAGCAGAGACTGGACCACCTGACACAACCAGAAAACAGTTCTAATGCAATTATGGTACAATTAATAATTGGAAATAAAGACAGTGATTGAAACAAATGAAGGAAGAGAATGGAAAGGAGCAGGCAGTGTTAAAAGAAGATTTCAGTTCATTTTTCTGAACTTGGAAGCTTATTTCTGCTTTGAAGTTACCGACAGAGGTGGTATTTGTGAGCCAAGGCAACTCTCTTTGCTAACTCTGGGTGGATGTGAGTGTGGGATGCCTTCAGTGATGCAGCTGGTGTTATTTAATAATTCTCCCAGCCCGTCCATCACTCCTGAATCCAGCTTTCTCCCTCACTGATTCATGTGTTACCGTGTCAGTAAGGCAGCTTGAAAGATGGCTGAAAACAGTGAAAATACCTAATTATTGTTCTTTGTGGAAAAGGAAGTTTTTAAATAGCTGTAGCACAAAGCGGCCTGAATACATTTATTTTCTGTAGACTTTTTAGGCACACAGGAAGGGCTGTCTGGTGGTGACAGTGGTCGTGCCTTGAGGGGCAGGTGGGCACTGTCCTTTTTGGCAATCCAGATGCCTTGGTGCTCTGTTGTTGTGGTCCAAGGGTTTCATTACACTCCCACCACAAGGATTAATTAAGGAATAACATAATCAGTGCTGCAGTGACAGGTAGAGGTTTGATCATGGCTGTTCCCCTCCTGTTTTCCAGCTGATTCCACACACTGGGAAGGCCTCCCAGCTGTGACTGGCCAAGGCCATGCTGATGTGCAGCTTTGTTCATCTCCTTGCAGCTGACGGCGGGGGAACTGAGGGCGGTGAAGCTGTTGGTTCACACACCTGTGAGAAGGCAATAATTAATAGGCTTTGGCATTCAATGACTGGTAAATATTGTGGGTTTGAAGGTAAATCGGGTTAGGAAGCACGTGGTGTTCAGGATGGAACACGGATGGATGGATACTCCTGGCTTGGCTTGGGTGGAGAGACTGGGGCTGCTCCAGGCAGGGAAAGCAGGTTGGAAAGCCAAATCCTGCAGGAGTGGAGCACCTGTGGGGCAGGTGAGCCCTGCTTTGGCTGCTGCAGCTCCTATGACAGAGGGGTGAGAAGCCTCATTGTAGTTTCAGCAGAATGTTCTTTTTTTTTCTGGTTGTTTTTGTCTCCAGGATTTCAGGGAAATAAGGGAGGCATTGTCAGCACCTAAACCCAGACTCCTTTGCTTTGTAGTTGGACACGGAGTTAAAGAAATGAAACTTGTGGTCTTCTCTGCAGGTGTGTTTTAACTCCTTGGTTTATCACATGAGGTTCTGGTGTTCCTGTGGGCTCTTACAGCCTGTTCTCCAGGGAGATAATCAGCTGTGATAAACCAAGGAGCCAGGGAAGCTGCTCTGTCTGTTGGAAAATAGGCAGCAAGTTAACAGTGTTTATTTCTGCAGAAGGCTCACACTGGGAGCTTGTGTGAAACATCCCTGAGATGGATGATAGCGTGTTCCGCTGCTTCTGCTGGAAGACAGTGAGGTAGTAGAGCAGGCAAAAATAAATTGAATTACAGCCATGCATTTAAAAAAGAGAGAAGAAAACAACAGCTCAGTTGAAGTCGAAAAAGGATCAGTTTCTCTTTAGCAACTCCGTGTTGTGCTCTTGTGGTAGCACTGTGGCAGCTCCACGGAGCAGGTGAATTGCATCCCTGTGGGACACACGGAGCATCCCCAGGATCTGGGAGTGTCTTTGCAGGCTCTCAGGTGCTCCAGGTGGTGGCAAGTGCCCCATCGGTGTCTCTCTGACACGATCTCTGGGGGTTTGCCTGTTTGCAGTGGCAGCCCTGAGTTTACAGCCCCACGGAACCCCCCGAGGACGTGCTGCCGGTGGGATGAGCTCCTCCAGGCCTCGCTGGCGGGCTCTGCTTCCGCTCACGGCCGCGGAACATTTGTTCTTCCCATCTGCAGTGCAGCCCAGCGGGGCTGGCTGCTTCCCATCGCTGTGATCCAGCTGTCTGCCGTCCCGGATCCAGCGTGGCTCTGCTGCCTTGGCTCCCGGCGCTCACTTCCCTTATTTGGTAACGCACAGCTCTTAAGCTGTTCCTGGAAGGGGCTGTTTTACTGGTTTAGGGACTATTTTCCACTTTCATTTTTGATCTCTAAAGCCGTGGATTGTGTTTCAGCAGCGGTGCTGGCACAGCTTAACTCTTAAGTGCTGTCAGACTGGAATATTGTGCTTTGTAGAAGTGCTTGGCTGTTTCACTCTCTTCTGTAACGCTCAGCTTTGCTGCCGCAGAGGCAATATATGGCAGCACTTGTGTTTACAGGGTGTATGCACCTTGTCAGCATAACCTGCTTATTAAAATGACTTCCAGAGCGCAGCCTTCAGTGCTAAGATTACGTTCTGGAGGCCAGATTTTAATTAGCTGCATGATTTGTTGGCGTTTTCCGTGCTGCGTTCCCGGGAGGGGAAGCGGCGCCCAGCGCCGGAGCGAGCTTGGACAGATTGAGCTGCATCACTTGATAGGCCTCAGCAGAGCATCTCTGGGCCCCTGCCAAAAGGATGGGGACTGTTTAAAGTGGAGAGAGGGAGAGGCCTTTGGGAGGTGAAAGACTCAAGCCCAGGAACAGAAAGCAGGGAGTAAAACTCCCAGACTGGGAGCAGATGTGGGCAGCGGTGTTTTGCTGGGTTTGCCTGGGAATGCAGCACAGTCGGGCAGCAGGACTCTGTTCAGCTCCAGAGTGGTGTTCCCTGTAATTAGTGGGGTTTTTGCATTTATCTTTGCTTTATTAAGCCGGTTTCTGGAAGTCTGAACACCTGTGGCAGCTCACCCCTGCTGGGTGCTGCCCATGTCTGCCCACAGTGTTGGTCACAGCTGGCTGTGCTCTGCGAGCTCTGCAGAGGAGACACCAGCTTGGGAATTCACTCAGAGCCTGTCAAAGACTGCTCTCAGTTGGCTGCACCCAGAGAGGAGGAGGAGGAGGGTGGGCACATGGCAGTGCGATAGGGAAGGATCCACAGTGTGGGAATCGTGGTTAGAAAAGGAGTTGTCGATGCTGTGCTGTGACAGAAAGTGCAGTTGCTGCCTTGGAAAATACATAAAAAGAAGTGTTGCCAAAAAGCATAGTAATTATTTTTTCCAGTGTTGCTTCCTGGCAGAGCCTCAGGTGAAGTTTCTTGTTCAGTACAGCACCTCGTGCTTCCAGAAAGGTACGAGAGAAAATCCAGGAGGGAAATGGGCAGGAACACCACTGACCAGTCTTACATCTTGGTAGCTGTGTGACAGAGGAGCCTGCAAATATTGCTGCGAGAGGGAGAAGTTCCCTTCTGCATGTCTGTGTGGAGAGGGAAGGAAATCATGGCATGAAGTTGTAAAAATAAATAGGTTAGATACAGAAATAGTGGAGTGCTGGAAGGGATTGCTTCAGGTGTTACGCCAGGAATGGAGCTAATTCTGCCCTTGGAAGGGAGGGATGAGCTAAGGAAGCTCTCCAAGGGGCTGTGAACCTGTATTTGGAATTCTGCAGGAGGCGGAATGGGTCACGAGTTCAGGAGGGCAGCACCTGGTGCTGAAGGAAAGAAACAAATAAGCATTTCAGGCAAGGGATCCCAAGCGCTTCATTAGCATAAGAAAAATTGAAGCACTAAATTCAATTCTGTTGTTTCTTCCATTCTTCCAACCAAGACCTCAATAATATTATCAAATATTTATTTAATGTCCCTACATCTTTTTTTGGCAATGCAGTTTTTCTTTAAGCCAAATCCGTTTAAGAGCTGAAAATGGAGCTGCTTTATTGAACAGCTGAAAAATTTGTCTTTTCTCTTGCGTGATGCTGTGGCGGTTCATTCCCTGTGACACGCACACGAAATGTTTTTAAATAGAAGTGACTTTTATTATGCTGTTCAGTCAGCTCTGTCTAATAGCACAACAGTGTTCTTTCCATGCTGGTCAACACTGACGCTTCCAGAGGGGGTTTGAAATTTGATCTTCCTTGTTCTTCCTGTGCTCAGACCGTCCAAGCTTTCCCTGCCTCCTGCCCCCACTTCCTGCCCCGTTTTCAGCAGGAACTTTAATCCGGAAAAGCAGGAGCAAGTGAAGAAGCAAATGTGAGAATGAAATCCAAGGGGTGAGCAGCCAAAATTAAATGAAATTTGGCCAGCAGATAAATCTGCTTTGGTTTACTGCCGGGGTAAAATGTAGGCTGAAAAGACCCAAAGATATTGAGGAGGGAATGTCGCAGGGTTCCTGTCCTGAGAATTGTGTTGGTGTCTCACAGGGAGATTTGTCATGGAAATTATTAAAAGGGAGAGAGGGAATGGCTTCCTGGGTCAAGGATCCAGCTCTCAGGCTGGGACAAAGGCTAGAGCCACAACAATTTACTTAGAATTGCTTCTGCAACTCCTGTGACATTAGTTTGCTGAATTCCCTTCATATAAAGTACAAATCCTTCTCTTTGTGTGTAAAAATTGATTTTCAGTGCTTGTGAGGGAGAGAAACGGATGGCCTTTCGATTTGTCCAGGTGGCCTCTTGTTCAGGGTTTCTTTTCAGGCTGGACCAGAGATGTAGCTGAGCTGAGAGAGCAGAAACACTCACTGGTTCCAGCAGCTTCCTTGGTTAAGTCACATCAATGTGTGCAGCTGTGAGCCCCTCGCCTGAGGCTTTTTTCTTCTCTTTTCCCCTCTCCTCAACACAAAGAGGATTTTTCCTGACTTTTGTCTGTTATTAGCCAGGAGCCATCAAGGTGCTTTGACAATTTCTAAGGAGATTGTTCTTAAGGAGCCTCTCTTGATCGCAGTTATCCATGGTGTCCATAGATGAGGCTGTTCCTTAGTGCTTCCAGGGATGCCTGGTGCATTTGCTGTGTCCTTAGCAGCTTTCTCTGAGGGAATTGGCTCTGTTTTGTCATCTCAGATCTCTTGTATCCAGCGCTGCCCATCCAGGGACACGTTATCTATCACGATGACAAGGAGAGGAATGGTTTTCTTGCTTCTTTAGCCTGAATGGATGTCAAATGGGATATGTTGTAGTTAAATCAGTGGGGTTTAGGGTTTTTTTCCTTTCTGCTTGTGCTGCTCTCCCTTCTGGCTCTGTGTTTTCACGCAGCATCTTCCCTCAGTACCAGAGATAGAAAAAAGCATCTGGTCTTTCCTGCAAATGTTTCCTTTTGGAACTGCCTGTATATCCAGTGTCTAAATATTTCTCTCATTTCGAGTAGCAGTTTTCTTTTTGAAGGAGACCAAAGAGGTTACGTGTAGAAATAAAACAAACACTGGTGTGTTCTGAACCCTTTGGAACACAAGGTGTTTACTTAAAGGTGCATTTCTCAGGTCAGTGTTTTGGTCAGTTTTTGGGTGTTTTGCTGCTGTTGTGCTCGTGGGGGTGCCTGGGGGGGTGAGTTGTCTGTGCTTTGGTTCTTAGCTTACCCTGAGATGTGACAGCATGTTGGGAGCCTCAGGAGATGAATCCCTGCAGGTGAGGAGTGAGGTGTTTGCTCTTCCTTGCTGCAATCAAGTTTTCCTCTTGGGTTTCTGCTGATGGAGAAGCCAGGTTGGGTGGGGCTTGGAGCAACCTTGTCTGTGGAAGGTGTCCCTGCCCATGGAATGGGGATGGAACTGGAGGAGCTTCCAAGTCCCTTCCAGAACCCAAACCCTTCTGTGATTCCATGATTCTAATGACAGCCTTATCCCACAGCAGATTTCAATAAATCTAAAATGCTGTGTTTATTATTGTGAGGGTCACAGTGCTGTGTGCAGGTATATGCTGGTTAGTTATGTGGTTAAAAAGCCATTGCTTTTTAATTAATGATTGACTGCTGAATATGTAGTTTTAGCAGACATTGATATTCCGTGTCCAGCTCTCAGATATATAATTTTTCTCTCTCTGAAATCTCTGTTCAGTCTTCTCCCTTTGCTTTGATACCTCAGCTCCAAGTTAATAACAATTACATTATTTCCTGTGTTGTTACAGCTTGAACAAATGAAGCAGCAATTCCCATTGGTAGGGCTTTGCATAAATGAATATAATAGCAAGAGGGTGGTTACCCTCGTGTCTTGCAGATAGGAATTGAGGGTGGTTATTTTAACATAAAATATATTTAGATCACAAATCATGCACACTCTCAGTTTAAATGTTGGTTGCAAGGGTGATTTTCCCCCCTTTATTCTGCTTTATAAAGCAAAGCATTGAAAGCCCTTGAAACACAAGATGCAGCAGCACAAAGCAGGGAGGTAACAGACATCACCACAGCAGAAACCTCTAATAAATTCTGTCATGTAATTAGTGCAGGGTTTGAATCCTGAGTGATTGGGCTGCTTTGCAGAGGGATGTGATCGCTACGAGATCTTTGGGCCAGGAATAGAATCCCAGAATGGTTTGGGTTGGAAGGGACATTAAAGCCCATCCAGTGCCACCCCTGCCAGGGGCAGGGACACCTTCCACTGTCCCAGGCTGCTCCAAGCCCCAATGTCCAGCCTGGCCTTGGACACTGCCAGGGATCCGGGGGCAGCCCCAGCTTTTCCAGTTCCATACCAATGCCCTGCTCACCTGTGCTTCAATTTTCCCACTTGTGGAATGGCAGAACTGTTGGCAGCACGAGGTTGGAATTCAGCTGAGTTCTTCCACCAGGTTAAATGTGCAGGGTCCAGGTTTGGATTCTTGCTGAGGTGGAGCTGTGGATGGAGTTCCTTTGGGAGCACAGGGCGAGTGCTGCTGCATCCTGACAAAATCCCTGTTCTGAGCCGAGCCGCTGTGCTCCCAGCAAAGCTCGATCACTGCAAATGGAAAATGAAAGGATGTCTTCTCATCACAAAGAGAGTCATTGCAGTAGGATCAGGTTCTTTTTTCTCCCTCTTCATGGAAATGCAGGAATGATTAATAATCAACACATTTCTGTAGCTGCTTTTGTTCTATATTCTTTGAACCTCTTAGGCTGTCATCTATTAATTTTAAATCTCAGAAGGAACAAGTATAGAAATAGATGATGGAGTAATCCAAGGGTTTCTGAAAAGGTGAAACTTGTCTGTGATTGAATACGTGCGTTTTGTATTATTCTCTGAGTCTCCTGTGTGAAAATACTGCATTTGAGCACAAGAGAGGTCTTCATTTTGTCTTTAAATAAACCCCTCATCTTGTGGAGCGTTACCATCCTTGTGAGTGTACTAAAGCTGTGCAGTTTTGTAAATATGAAGTCAACAACTTCAATTTACAGTATTTCCATCATTGCCAGCTACGTTACTTCTTCATTGCAGCTATTCTTTCATATTTAAAATAAAAAGAAAAAATATTATCTGTGTATTTATTCTCTCCTGTGAGCAGGCTTTGGCCTTGGGAAAATATCAGGTATCTAAGTATAGAAAAAGTCTGAAGAGAAACTACTAAATTTCAGCAGGGAATTGCTGCATTTCTTTTAATTTTAGTTTTGCTGTGCAAAAATGAGTTTGGTTTTTTCCAAGTAATGAAGAAACAGCTGTGTTGGTGTTAAATATTCAGTGGATTTGTAAGTGACTTATTTAAAGATCTTCATCTTTATAGATTTCCCTCATTTGAAAGCGCCCTAAAGTATGATTTTTGTGAGGGGGAGTAATTTCTCTTGGTTCTTACCTTTCTCCAGTTGGCATTTTGGAAAGTCTGGGTTTAAAACCCGAAATAACGATGCACCTTTTTGTTGCCAGCAAAGTATTTGATTCCTGTTCTCTCCAACTGCAGAAAAGTTGGTGAAGACCTTCCCCTAAGTGCTTAAAATAGGCAGTGGAGATTTGGAAAAAATGATGAGTGGTGGATTGCACAACCACCCTGGCTGGAGCTGAAACTGCTTCCAGATCATTCTGGAACGGGCACAGGGAGGAAAATGGGCTGGGGCCTTCCAAACTGAGCTGAGCTCTGACAGGACCAGGATGGCACCTGAAGGAGCTACAAAAAAGACAGGGAGAGACTATTTACAGGGGCCTGGAGGGACAGGACAAGGGGGAATGGCTTCCTGCTGCCAGAGGGCAGGGTAGGATGGGATATTGGGATGAAATCCTTCCCTGTGAGGGTGGGCAGGCCCTGGCACAGGGTGCCCAGAGCAGCTGCGGCTGCCCCTGGATCCCTGGCAGTGCCCAAGGCCAGGCTGGCCATTGGGGCTTGGAGCAGCCTGGGACAGTGGAAGGTGTCCCTGCCCATGGCAGGGGTGGCACTGGATGGGCTTTAAGGTCCCTTCCAGTCCAAAACATTCCATGATTCCATGAATCTTTGCCATTGCCTGGTGGAGCTTTGGGTGTCAGCAGTGCCTGTTCAGGAGCTTTCTGAGCCGTCCTCCTGGACCAAGGGTAGAATTAACATAACAGCATCACTTAATGCCCCAAACGGTGGGAAAAGCCTCTGAAGAGAGGCTGGAATTGCATGGGAATGTTTGACTTACATATTTCTAGGCAGCTTTGTGCGAAAGAAGGTGGTGATGTCTTGGGTGGGCTCTGAAATACTCTACTTCCTTCTCCATAGCATTCCAGCCTTTCTAACCTTGGTATTTGCAATTTTGGACAAGTTTTGCATTGTATTTTCAAATAATCTTGTTAATGTGCTACCTAAATGTGACTTAAATTCCCATGAGATGGAGTCCTTTGTAAGAAAAAGAAAGAGCTTGGTCTTTGTCAGGTTTTTCATTGTGCTGTGAGAGCAGAAATTGGGCATTTGAGATGGGGCTGCTTGGGCTGGAGGGAAGAGTTGGAAGTTTGGGATCTGTGCTGGGCTGGAAAGGAGCATGGTCTAACTGAGAAGGGAATGTGAAATGGAGAAGAGCAAACAGAAAGAATGGGGTAGAAGGAATTGGCAGTTGGAATAATGTTGCTGGCAAGTTTCCCTCTTCCCTGAACCCCAAAATACTTTGGAACACGGGGGTTTCTAGCATTCCCAGAATCCTTGCTTTTGACGACTCCTCTGTGCTGCCGGTGCACGCAGAGGGTAACCAATCCTTGCCGAGATATTTCGGGGAGCTGCAGGTGGCAGAGGCCCACGTGGGCTGTGGATGTCCCACCAGCGAGAGCACTCATCTCTCACGTGGTGCCGCTGCAGCCGTGCTCGGCCTCGCTTTATTCCGTGCTGAGCAGTCGCTGGCGGAAGAACAGGATTTAGCTTGGAAGCATTGAAATGCACATTTAATCTGTGCCCGTGTGGCATTCATCATCCTGATGGGGTAGTGTAGGATTATGCAATCCCTTTTTCCTGCAGGGCCTCTGTTGGGCGTTCAGGCTTGATGTATTATCATTTCATCGAGAGTGACGTAGTGTTTTATTTTTATACTTCTTCATTGGGCAATTCTGCCATTTTTCACCGTATATCATGGCGATCTGAAAGGAAAATGCATTCCTTCCTGGTTAATATTCAACAAACAGTCTATAAAAAGATGTCGTTACTGTGCAGTAATTGCTTTATTTATCACCTTTCCTATGTGGCTAGAGCTGCTGGAATCACTGAGCGGAGCAGAGAGCTGATGGTTTGGGCTGCTTTGGCTTCATTTTTAAGTTTTGGCTTTGGATTTTGGGCTCCTGTTGTAGAAATGGACCTAAATTCCGTAGGGATGGTGTCTGATAAGAGCGGGTTTATCTTGCCCAGTCATCAGGACTGTGGGTTGCAGATCAATGACCATGATGGTACTTGGCCAGCACATCCTTGTCTTTGTAAACATCCAAGGCCACAGGGTCTGGAGATCTAAAAGTCCTCTGGCCATAAACTTCGTGTAGTTTGACCCATGGTGAAATACATTTGGTGGCCATACGAAGGTGAATAAGGCAAAGTTGAACTTCTCAACCACTTCAGAAATAGATTTCATAGAACAAATACTAGGAAAAAAAAAACCATATTGGGTGCTTTTCGTGGTTTGTTTTAGATCTGTAGCTTTGTTACTAGGGAGAAAACCCAAGAAAAACATGTTATGTTTTCCCTTCTTGCACTGGACAAGGTCAAACACACTTGTAGCCCTCTGTGGGTGCTTCAGGCAGGAGAGGGGGTTACTTGCAGTTTGGAAGTTAAGCCTAACTTGACAACTTTCTTGACTGAAAAGGATGGAAAGAAGTGCACTGTGACTAAATCTAGCGTACAATTAATTCTTCTCTGCAGTTCTGTGTGTTAATTGCTGTCATTGTGTGAACTGATGGTTTAAGCAAAAATAGAAAATTTTATAACTGGTGTGTTGCTTACAATGCAGAGTCTTAGCTTGAAGTGCCAGCCCGCAGTGGCTTTTGGAATCTCTGCTGCGCTGTCGATCGCTGTGAATCATCCTGGTGGAAATGAAAAGGGTGGCAAACCTGGGAAGTGTGGTTTGCACTTTTGCTGGTGGCTCAGCAGCCCCGGGCTGGCAGTGTGGATGGAAGTGGAGCCGAGTGTTTCTGCAGAGGTGCAGTTCAGCCTCCTTCCTCGTGCCCCGAGCTCTGCCCTTCCCCGGTGTCGCTGTGCCAGAGGGCCCCGGTGCCATACCCAGCTCCTGCCGGGTCGGTTGCTGGTGTTCTGGGCTGGTAACCCAGGCTGGAATGGGATGGTCTCCGAGGTCCTTCCAACCCAAACCATTCTGGGATTCTTTGCCCTTCTGTGAAAGGTTTTGGTGTTGCCTGGTGTGCTCTGGGGATGGATTGGAGGAAAGGCATGACAAGAGTGGTGGTGTCAATCTCAAATGGCATCCAGAGGTGAAATTACCAAGGTCTGTCTCAGCCCCTTCAGCTTCGGCCTCTGGCAGAGCTGCCATGACTTGTCTCCAGCGTGGGGTTTGTCCCTTCTTGCATGCGGAGTGTCCATGAACAAGCAGCTCTGCTTTTCGGGCAGTGAGGATGAGCCCTGGGTGGGTCTCTCCTCGCCTTGCTGCCTCCCAAATTGCGGTGCTTGCCCGTAGGGATACGCCGGGAGCCTGGAGAGAGGCCGTGTGAACAGGGAGCCTGAGCCTTGCATCCACTCTGTTGCCAGAGAGGCTGGGAACAGCCTCCTGGCTCTTCTGGCACTTTGTTTGAACTTCTGAGCTGCTACTTTAGGCGCTGCCTTTGAATAGCTGAATTTATTTTTTTGCGTGTTCCGTTGCTTAGCGATGAGAGGAGGAAAAACAGTCACTGCAGCTCATGTGGGTTTATTACTGATAAGTTAGCATCTCTAATACAGAAATGTATTTTTAATAAGACTAATGAGCTGTGATTCCTGACTTTTGCCAGGCAGAATGTTAAATAAACTGTGTTGATGCACTGGGTATAGAACCTGACACCCTGAGGGGTTTAATGTTACCTCGAGCTATGCCTTGACTGTCTGTGCTTGTGCAGGCTGTTGTTTGAGGGTATTTTATGCTGCTGCCACTTTATTAGGTGAGGTTCTCATATTTTTTTGCCCTGTTTTCCCTAGCAATAGAAGGGATTTGGTTTAAAAACTAAATGGACAACAACAGTAGTGAAAAAATCCAAAGCAAAACCTCCCCACCCTGACACAGTTTACCTGCTGAAGTACAGAAACTCCAAGCTGGAAGTGCAGAAAGCAGTCTGTTTGCCTGGGAAAGCACTGGAACGTGTTCCCGTTTTAGTCTGGTACCGTTTTTGACTGGGACGAGTTATAAATTTTCTGGTCTTGCATCAGATGTTGGCAGCAGCAGTTGGTTTTTATCATTCATGGGGCAGCATTCCTGTTGCTCAAAAAAGCATTTGTCTGATCAAGAGCTTTTTGGAATTTGTTTATAAACCTTTCCTTGTCGCTGGAATACTTGGAGTGCGTTAGCAGTAAGAATCCAGCTAATTATGACTGGCTGAAGCCATCTCTGTGTTTGTTCCATGTTTTTCTAGACTGCCTGTTCAAGCTATGTCCCATGAACCGGTACTCGGCGCAGAAGCAGTTCTGGAAGGCAGCAAAGCCAGGGGCCAACAGCACCACGGATGCTGTGCTGCTCAACAAACTGCACGTGAGTATCCCTCTGCAGGGCCCTCCTCGCCCTCAGCACTGGCACCCATCCTGCTTTAAATAAGGGTTTCCAGTCAGCTCGGCACAGTTAATGAGGAGACACCGAGTGTACGGAAAAATCAGCGTGCAGGAGTCCTTTGGAGACGTTCACGTCTTCAGTCCTCTGATTTATGACAAAATCACGGAATAAGCTGAGTTGGAAGGGACCCACAGGGATCATCCCAACCCCTGGCCCTGCCCAGACACCCCAACAACCCCACCCTGGGCATCCCTGGCAGCGCTGTCCAAACGCTCCTGGAGCTCTGGCAGCCTCGGGGCCGGGACCATTCCCTGGGGAGCCTGGGCAGTGCCCAGCACCCTCTGGGGGAAGAACCCTTCCCTAAAATCCAACCTAACCCTCCCTGGCCCAGCTCCAGCCACTCCCTGGGTCCTGTCCCTGCTCACACAGAGCAGAGATCAGTGTCTGCCCCTCCTGTTCCTGCTCAAGGTCTGAGTCCCCCAGTCCTGTGTCCATGATGCTGGGGCAGCCCTGGAGCCTTTGCCATTAGCCTGTGGTAAAGATAACGGTGCTCCAGGGGAGCATTTTGGGTGTTAACAGCATAAAAAAGGGACCCTTGAGAGAATTGCACAGAGGATTCCCAGGCACTGCATCTTGATGTGGGAAATCGGGAGCTGCTGGTCTGATCAATCTATTGGGATTGCTCAAACAAACATCGCTGCTGCTGATACATGGAAAGGTTGGTGGGTAATTATGAGTAATTATAAGGCCAGACAGCATCTCCTTCCGTATTAGCTTGCAGTATTTAATATTTTCTGGGTAAAATGTTGACATTCAGCAGCTGAAAACTCAGTAAGGCAGTTGATTGCTGTTTTTAGAGCTCCTATATAAAAAAAAAGCCAACTTAACTTAAATACCATCTGTTGACTTTAGAGTTAAATAAACTCAGTGTTTATGTTAAAATTACATAGCTGGAGTACTTCATGTCAAAATTACAATTCTAAATATTTTTAGGTTCTTTAAGCCTATATTAAGCTCATTGTAGCCTGGAATACGAAATGGCCCCGTAGGAGAGTGTCACTCGCTGATTGCCATATGGCTGCCTCGCTCCTGCACTTCACAAAGACCCGCTGGTGGACTCCTTCTGCTTCAGAAAACGTATTTATAACCCAAAAGTATCAGCTTGGCAGGGACAAAGCTATTTTGGTAGCACAAAGCTCCCTCACCTGGCCCGTGTTTCCCATGTTGATAAGGGAAGTAGGCTGTGGCAGCAAGCTTAGAGTGATGGGGGTTCTGGGGTTGGCTCTTTTGGTGTATCAGGAAATGGGAGAGTTCATGGGTTTTAAGAGAAAATAGAGCCTGAATACTGCATCATGTGGAAGAAAAAGGCTTTGGAATTGCCCTGGGTTACATTCTCATTTGGAGTTGTCTCCCCTTCTCGCAGGACATCCCCGTGCAGGTGTTTGGGACCTGTCCCTACTTCTCTGACACTTGGCCCTTTTGTGCCAGTGTCCTGGAAATACAGGATGAGATTTTTCCAGGGTTAGCCCCAGCTGCGTGATGCTTGCACAGACATGTCCCACCATGACCTGCTTGATTTGGCAGAAGGATTGGAGTTCCTTACAATTTTATGGGGGTTTATTTAATCCGCATCCCTTGGCCATAAAGTCTGATGGGCCCAGTCAGGTCTGCAGTGACCCAGGGCTGGAAAATAATCGTGTCCCATGTACATCACTCGTATCAAAACTTCCTTCTGCCACTCCTGTGTGTCCTTTTCCGTGTCTCCTTTTCCACTTGCTGGCGCGTGGAATGCTCTAAACCCTGTGCTGTGCATGGGACCCTGTGCCTGGGCTCACAGCTCTGAGCTCTGCCCGGGATGAGATTTCTTTATCAGTGCATTGCATTTCCAACGCAGTTGATGATGCAAGATGTGTTCATCATCATCACTTGCCTTTTTTGGCTTCTGTTTGTCTGCTGGTGGAATTTATTGTCTGCCACAGAGCGCTCCGTGCTGAGGTCAGGTTATTTTAAGTTAATGCCATTTAAGGGATTTAAAATCTGGGACACTTGTCTCTCTGTGGTCGCAGCATCCGAGCTGCTTGAGGAGCTGACATCTAGTGGCCAGAAAAGTGGTTCTCCTGGAGAGACTGTCAGGTTTGGGGGATGCTTTTGAAGTACATCCTAAGTCCTAGTTGTACTTCCACAGAATACATTGTTTTCTGTATTTTTAATAAATGTGGCACCCAGTGTGGCAGGGCAGTCCTGGCTGTGGTTGCTGTTACTGGGGGAGGGCTCTGGTGTCTTGATGAAACCTTTTCTTGACAGAATACTTGGAAATCAAGCAAAAAAGTTGTATTTTAGTAATACAGAGAAAATTGTGTTGCATTGCATGGCTGAATAAAATTTTGAATTTGAAAGAGCAGCTGTATCTCAGGTCCTCCTGGAGCAAGAAGCCAGTTTTCATACCTAGCACAGCATCTAGAAATACCAGATTTTAAGCGAGCTGGAGCTGGTGACGTTCTCTAACAGTGTGCAAGGAGCTGCTCCTTTGTCCTGTGTCACTGGTACTTCACCTCCCTGTCTTGAGGAACTGTGGGCACTTTCCTTCTCCAAGAGAAAGCTGGACCTGCCAGTCCTTGAGACCCAAGAACCAAACCATAATCCTTGATGCTCAGCCTCCTGAAAAGTCCAATTTTAAATTGCTCTCCACCTCCAGATAGCAGTTAAAGCAAATACAGATTTATGTTTTTAATTCAAAACATCATCTTTCCTGTAAAGTGAAGGAGAAGCTCTTTACCAAATGAAATTGTTTAAAAACAGCCTGGGCCAAATAGCTCACTTTTAAAACAAAAATGGCAAGAGGCTCATTGTAAGTTATTAACCAGGTCTTTGTGTCCTTATAATAATTCAGTTTTGCAAGGGCTTTCCCTTTCCTTGCCCTGTCAGCGTGGTGCAGGAATGCTCAGCTGTGGCACACAGGATCCATCACCTCAGGGAGCACAAGCTCTGGTGTGGGGAGTCAGGAACTCTCAAATGCAGAGCTGCAGTGGGCATCTGTTCATGTCTTCCCAAGGATCCTGCTGCTCAGGGAGAGGGACATTGGAGTCTCCAGAAAAACACAGCCTGGAGGGCAGCTGGAGCCTGTGTTGGCAAAGGAAAACAAAGAATCAAAGTTGAGGTTCTTTAATTCAATTTGTGCAGAAGTCAGTAGAAAGGAAAATAGAATTCCTGGCTGGAGTTGTTACCCATCCCTTTTTCACCTTTCCCCCCACTAGATATCTGCCTTCTATTTTGTCTGAGCTTTTCATCTCATGTTTTATTCCAAAATTGTGTCCAATTGTACCCAAATTACGGGTTACTTTAAATGATGTGTGTCTATCTCCCCAAACAGTTGAAAAAGGGAATTGGAAATTACGCTGTTGGAAGCTGGGAAAAAAGGAAATTAGGCTCTTTCAGATGCTCGCTGTTCTTCCAGTCCTTTGAAATAATCTCGAAGAAAAGGGACTTTCATAAAACCCCCATTTCTAAAATACTCAGCAATTGAACTGTTCTGCCTTAATTTCAGCATGCAGCGGATTTGGAAAAGAAACAGAACGAAACTGAGAACAGAAAACTGCTGGGAACTGTCATCCAGTATGGGAATGTCATCCAGGTAGGCTGTGAACATCTGTGCAAGCTGGAGAGGATTTAGTTGAAAATTCCCTGCTCAGTGGACTTTAAATTTCTGGAACTCGCGGTCAGGAGCCTGTAGTTTTGCCATTTTCACCATGCCCTGAAGTGGGGTCCTGGGAAGCAGGGCCTGGGTGTTAAATCTGTGATGAGGTCAGTTTTTTATTATGGGTTAATTGTGTTTGGTTTTGAGGTCACCATTGACTGTTTTCTTCAGAAATACTTGTTAGAGCCCTCATTAGAGTTGTTGGAAGGTGGCACATGTACAACACCAAACGTCCTCTCACGGTGAATGTTGACACTTAAATCCTAAACGGACACAGGGAAGGAAGTTCAATAGGAATAGTTACATTTTCAGTTAAATGAGGCCAAGCAAAGCAAGAGGAGAGCAGCTTTGCCTCTCACCAGGAAGAGCCACTCAGTCCCCAGCATTTCACAAGTTTTGGTCCAGGGTTTTTTTGAGCAGGTTGTTGTGAGTGATGAGGGCATTTCCATGCGTTTGTCCGTGCTGGGAAGGGACAGCTGGATTAACTGAAGGTGTTTTGTTCTGTGTCTCTGCGTGTGAGTGGAATTGTGCCTGAACCCATCAGCATTTGTACACAATTCAGTTTGCAGTCCCGTGTAGCATTGCAGTTGTCTCGTGCTCGCTCGGGTTGTTGAGGGGAGGAAGAGGAGCATTCTTAGAACTGAACTCTGATTCTTGTTCTAGCTGCTTCACTTAAAAAGTAACAAATACTTAACAGTAAATAAGAGGCTTCCAGCCCTGCTGGAGAAGAATGCAATGAGGGTGACCTTGGATGAAGCTGGAAATGAAGGCTCCTGGTTCTACATCCAGCCCTTCTACAAACTGCGCTCCATCGGGGACAGTGTAAGTGCTGGGAGCGGTGTCCTCACGCTTCCCTTTGGGCACAGGCTGGATTTGGGAGGCCTGTCTTGCAATTAATGCAATGCACACATCTCTGAGTGCGTGATGATGATGCAGGAACAACCTTTTTGCTGTGCTGTCATGAGGGGGAGGAAAATTGCTATGGTAACTTGTATTTTGGAAACGTGGAATGATCTAACATTGGAGGGAATAAGGGACCTAATTAGGCTGGCCTTGCACAATTCCTGCTCAATTCAAAATGGTAGGAAGTGTTGAGCTCCTTCAGGAGGTTTGGAAGGAATAATTAGCATCTTGGTTTTCAGTGTTGTCAGCTTAGAATCAAAATTCGTCATCGCTTTGGATATGAGGAGTGAGGTAATAAGGAAGTGAAATGCTCCTGTTCATGGGAAATCTTTAAATGAATTGCCATTTTAATCCCTTCTTTTGCAAAATCTGAGTCGCTTGGGTATAGGATCTTCCTAACACCAGGAGATCATAAGCTTCAGTGTGCTCTGGGGTTTAGGCCAGGTAGATATTTGCACCTAAACATGGTGAATTTATCCATCAGCCATCATTTATCCTGTGCCAGAACTCAGTCTGCTTCTTCTGCACGGCTCTGAGTCCAGTAGCGTAGGGGTTTTGCCTCAGTGACTGAGTTTGGTGAGCTAAATTCTGAACCAAACAGAATCCTGGTGGAATACTCAGTCTGGCATCTCTTCAGACTGCAAAAAGGTGATTTCCTCCCATCACTTCCATTATGAAAAAAAAAAGGGAAGAAAAAGAGCTTTCCCAGTGTGCAAATTTGTCTGATGCTGCACTTCTCTGCAGGTTGTCATTGGAGACAAAGTAGTCCTGAATCCTGTCAATGCTGGCCAGCCTCTCCATGCCAGTAGCCATCAGCTGGTGGATAATCCGGGATGCAATGAGGTAAGGGGACGCTGGCACAGCTGGAGCAGCTGTACAAACCCCTCTGTGCTTCAGCTTAGCTGTTTGGGCATGGCTTAGAATTCAGCAAGTTGGTTGGTACCTGTGGCACTGCTTAGGGATGGTTATCCTGGTAACCAGTGACTTAAATGAAAGGTCTTTGAGCTCCACTTTCTCTTGGGTGCTGGCAGAGGTTTGAGTTCAGTCTCTTTTGCATGACTGGCTAAAAACAAGGTGTTCCTTCAGAATCCGAAGTTGTGGCACAGCAATGTGCCCCATCCTAGTTGCTGTGAAGAAAATGAAATCTACCGGCAGAGATGTGTAACAAGTGGCGGCTTCCAAGCAAGTCAGTCCTGAGTTACATGTTCTGGAGCAGATACAGAAAGGACTTCCCTTCTCTAGAGCAGTGCAGCCTGCAGTGTTCTGGTGAAAGCTGTCCTAAAAATAGGGCAGTGGCTCGTGGCAGTATCTTGTGCAGGCACGGGACAGTGGGACTGGTGGTGTCTGTTCTCCTTTTAGGTCAACTCAGTGAACTGCAACACCAGCTGGAAGATTGTGCTCTTCATGAAGTGGAGTGACAACAAGGACGACATCCTCAAAGGGGTGAGAGCCAGAGCTGTGCCTGTCTGCAGCTGGGGCCCTGCTGGGCGCTGCCCGTGCTGACCCCTGCCCGCCTTTGGCAGGGGGACGTGGTGAGGCTGTTCCACGCGGAGCAGGAGAAGTTCCTGACGTGTGACGAGCACAGGAAGAAGCAGCACGTGTTCCTCAGGACCACGGGCAGGCAGTCGGCCACGTCTGCCACCAGCTCCAAAGCCCTGTGGGAGGTGGAGGTAAGGACTGGAACCCAGGGGCTAGCTTTGTAGGAACAATTACTGCTTCTGTTTAAAACCACTCTGTCTGGATTTCTCTCTTTAGGTTAAATTCTCCTGGTGTTACAAGTTTAAATTAAAATTCCTTCACTTTCTGTGCACAGTCACAGTGGAGCTCTGCTCTCTGGTGGTGCAGCACAGAGCTCTCGAGCTCAGGTGCTTTACAGTTCAGGAAAAGGGCACAGAGAAACGTCAATGAAGTCATTTTCTTACCAGTCACTGAAGTTTAACAACAGCTTATAATTTCCACTGTCCTGCTGAGTGTACTGAAGGCTCTATTTTTGGTGTGGAATAATGTGATTATGCATATCCTCATTTGATAGGAGGCTGCAGCCCCTCTCTGGTCTGTCTGAACTGGCTGGTTTTATTCAGTTGGCTTTTAAACAGAGTGACTAACACCTTGGCCATCACTGGCTTCTGAAAATAGCCTCAATCTGTTGGTATTGTTAGAGTTGGTTTATGATCTTAAATCTGATTAAATTATGAAGTGCATATAAGAATCAAAAAATGAGTTGTAATGATGGATAGGTGTTCTTATATTCCTGTTCCAAAAGTATCTGCTGTGACATTCAGCTTCTCCTGTATTTCAGATGAAAGCCTGCCTGTAATTAGCATTACTTTGGCATGTTATCAGTGTGTGGTAACTGCCCATGTGTGTGCAGCTACCTGGCATAGGTGAGATAGTTCTTCCCTGAGAGCTGCAGGGCAGCTGGGATGAGTTCTTCTTAGGGAATCAGGTGTACCCACAGAGCAGCTAATATGGGGTTACAGGTGTTGGAGGTGCTGCTTGCCCCCCTTGGTCAGTAAATATAAATACTAATTCTTTTGTACGGCGTTGTTGCATTTGAAATGTTTCCAGGTGTCTTCCCTCATCCACTTTAAGCAGTCAAAAATGAGTTCTAGCCGGAGGGTAATGGATTTGTTGCCTTTTTTAGGGGTTTGTTTCAAGACCTGGCAACACAAGCACATAGAGAGCACCTTCTTTAATTCATTCATACACTGAGGTGAATGAGTCCCAGCCAGCTCAGAGCATTCCCTGCACTGTGCTGGTCACAGATGAGAGCTGGTTTTGTCTTCTCTCAGCCCCTGGTTCTGTTTGCTCTTCCCTGCACGTGAAATGAGGCAGATCCTGCTGGGAAGGGGGGTCTGTGCTGCATTCCAGGTGTGTTCCCTTCCCTTGCAGGTGGTGCAGCACGATCCCTGCCGGGGGGGAGCTGGCTACTGGAACAGCCTCTTCAGGTTCAAGCACCTGGCCACGGGGCACTACCTGGCAGCAGAGGTACGTGGGGCTGGGCTGGCACCTCTGCCTGCCCTTGCACAGCGTTCTCTTCCTTTGGCACCTTCTCAAAATCTGTCATTTCCCACCCTAAAAGTGGACACGGGGAGGGGAGGAGAGCGGTCATTTGGACTGATACAAAAATAGATGCTAGACATAGGAAATAAGATAAAAGAACTGAGAGAATACCATGGTTTGGGTAGTCGTGAGCTGATTAAACTTTTTGTGTGAATTCTAGAGACAAGGAGTTCTCCTGCAAAGAATAGGCACTAAATAGTATCCTGTCATGTGGGCACTGGAGTCAATGTGACTTTATTAACTGATGAATAAGTGGTAAATGACTGAGAGCCTTTGGGGGAAAATGAATTCAAGTGTTGGTAATTTCTCTTGAATCACTGATTTCTGAGCAGAATCGTAGAACTGAGTGTAAAATGAGAACACTGACTTCAGACCAGGCTCTAAGAACTGCAGATAGAGAAAAGTCCAGATTAAATATCCCATTCTGTATTCTTCTGCTAAGCAGATTGGAAAACCAGAAGCATTTTGTCACATGCACACTGCAAATCCTTTTCTGTAGTGATCCAGTGTAGAGCTTTTCCAGTAAATCTTGGGTTTTCTAATCAGCCAAAACAAAAACTTGCTCTTAGATCATGCAAGAGTATACCAGAGGAGATTGCTCACCTGATCCCTGGTTAGAATAATGTCTGTTCTAAAAGATTTCTCTGAGCCAGTAATTTCTAGTTGGAAATTCCGCTTGGAATTTAAACAACAAAAAAAAAAAGCATAAACCGGTTAACTCTGTACTCTTGCTCCTGTGGTGATTCTCCTGAATGAGATAACTCTCCCTGCAGGACATTTAGCTGCTTTCTGGCCTGGTGAGCCGTGCTGGGTTTGGGCAGTGTGCTCTGCGTGCCTGGTGGTGCTGTGCAGCGCAGGGCGTTGGTGACCACGAGCGTTTAGGCGGTGCTCAGGCTGTTTCCCCCTTGCAGCTGTGCTGGAGTTTTGACGTGCCTGTGATTCTGTTCCATCAGGTAAACCCTGACTATGAGGAAGATGACCTGGAGTGTCAATCCTCAGTAAGTATAGGCAAGGGTATGGTCTTGCCCCTGATTGAGGCGGGCTTGGCACAGGCTGAGGACTGACCTGGCCAGCGCACAGCTGGTCCAGGCTTCGTTGTTAGTGAAGAAACTAAAAACCTGAGAATGCTCTGGAGGCTTTTGTGGCCTATCCAGGGAGTGGGTGCTGACACCTGGATTAGACCCTAGTGAAGAGCAACCCACTTGGAACTGAAATTACATGTTACCTGAACCCCGCTCAACTCCTCCCTTTGTGGCATCTTCTTCTGTCTTCCTGTTTCCTCAACCTTTGCTTCCTTGGAGCACTGTCCTGCCAAGGGCTGGAAGTCTGGTTGTTCAAGGTGACACCAGATGGGAAATGTCCCTGAGGGAATGTCCCCCAGTGCTGTGCCTGTCTGACCTCCACAGCAAATTCGCTGTTGTTGTGCCTTGTCTCAGTGAAGCAGGATAACAGAGAGCAGGAATGGCAGGGGGAGGGTGATTCCAGTGCCATTCCTCTGATTTTCCTGTGGGAGCAAGTCTGTGTTGTCAGTAAGTGTTGTTGTGTCCAAGATTGAGTGTGTGGTGCTTTGTATTGACAGCAGCTTCTCTTTGGTGTCAGAGGGAACCAGCATTGCCTCAGTAGTTGAAAACAGAGAGAACTGGAACAGCGCTTTCCGTTGTGGGTTTTATTTATTTAGTTGGATTTGATCACAGGCTTATGCAGCTTTCTTGGTCATTTATCCTGTGTTACGGAAGATTTGCACCATTTGGATGGGACAAAGAGCTATTCCTTCCGTTCTTAAGAGACGAATGTGATGCTTAGAAATACTGCAGGGCGCATTTTTCCTCCTAAAAGGATTTGTCATTATAGCCTGGCCATTAAAATGCTTCCCTTGCCCTCAGATATTGAGCTGTTTTCCTGATTACTTCTTGGTGGCATTTGGCAGCTTGACTGCAGTAAACGTGGTAGAAAACTGAACAAACCCCACCCACAGCTGTTGTTTGGGGAGGTGTGGGGGCAACCCAACACTGAGATATTTTGTTGGGTTAATTTTTTGAAAGTTGATCAATGCTGAGGTCCTTCAGGTAGGCACCCCTGCTCCTGTGGTGTGTGCTGCTGACACGTGCATGGATAACATTCATGCACTGTCTCAGCTCCCTGGTTTTTCCCTGCTCTGTCTCTTTACCACTAGATGGCAAAAATAGACCAGCAAGAAAGGGAGCAGGAGCACATAATTCAGCTCTGACAGGAAATTGCCACATCGTTTAACATTCACTGGTGACAGGAGGGTGTAGGCTGCTTTGTCCAACTTTATCCAAACTCCAGCTTGATCCAAATGCGAGCTGTCTGCAGGGTTTCTGTGCACAGCTCAGTGGTTTTGTTGTTGCTTTCTCCTTACCCTCAGAGGGCTGTGCAGGAAGGGTTGACATGAGCACGGGTGAGGTGCCAGCTCCACCTCCCAGCAGCAAAGGGGGCAGCCCTTGTGGGCTTTGGGGTTGAATTTCAGTGCTCCCTGAGTTGCCCCATTTCCTGCTTTCTGCTTTACTGCTCGTGTTCAGCTTTGCCACCGTTTCAAGAAGTGACCAGTTGTCTCCTGAAGGAGAAGCTGTGAATGCAGAGCAGCTGTATCCCTCGCTGTATTCCCTCCCCTTGCTGGGGGGGATGAAGGAGACAGCTGAAATTCGGAGAATTCATTCCAAGTGAGTGAATTTCTCCCAGAATTTCTCTCCAGATGGACTCTGAGTGTAGAGTTGCTCCTTCCCTTGAAGGCACACTCCCAAAGTGTATTTCTGTTCCATACAGATAACTGCCTGTTCCCATGCACAAAATCAGACTTTAAATGTCACTGCTTTGCAGCCAAGTTCATTGACTGCAAATATGTTAACTTGGGAGTATCCTGAGGCACAAGCAGCACTGGATACCTTTTCCATATGCTTCAGGATGGCAGTGCCTTGCAGCAGGACTTGACAGGCAGGTGCCTGAGTGCTGACTCGCTTGGGTGCCTCCCTTCACTGGTGCCACCATCACAGAGAAGATGGGAGAGTGGCTTTTTGGTCACCTTGATAATTGCATCCAGGATTTAGGTGGTTGTGCATGGACAGCTGGCTCCAGCGTGCCAGGACAGTGAGCAACTTCTTCAGGGACTTGTGAGAGCTGGGAGTTCCCTAGGAAAGGATTTGGAGAAAGCTGTTGTTCCTTTTTCTCAGTTCATCTTTGTTTTTTTTCCTACTCTTTAGTCCTTTCATCTGAAACCCTGGGCTTTTATCCAGTTGATGTATCTTTACTTTGCTGAAGGAGGCTGGGGATTTGCTGGCACCTTGGGAATAAAGATCCTTCTGCTGCCATGGCCTTTGGAACACGTTATTGTGCTTGAGAGCAGCACAAGCTGTTGTGTGAACAGCAAGATATCCAGCTCCTTGATTAGCTTTTTGTTTCTCTTGCCTGGAGTTGATGGATGTGGGTCCCATTTTTGCTGCTGAAGCTGATTATTTCCCAGCAAGGTTGTTGGTATGTGGTGTGGCTGGTTTCTGTATTTTCAGCTCACTAATTTCTCGGTTAGAGGGATAATTGCAACGTGTGGGATATGTTTGGAGAGCTGGTAGTGTCAGGATTGGGGATCTCAGCTGATGTGTGTTATCAGAAACCAGTCAGAGCTCCCCGTGTGTGTGGGGTGAATGACTGGGGGGCTTTGTCCCTCCTGGCACTGTGTGCAAGGGGTAAATTCTGTGTGGAGGGGGAGTTACTGTGGTGGTACTCAGGAGTTACACCAGGGGAGGCAAGGAGTGGTTGGCCAGAGCAGCTGCTGTCAGTGTTCCTGGTGTCCTCCAGCCCAGTTCCCTGGTCCAGAGTCCTGTCTGCACCCCCAGTGTGTTTGGGGCTGTGGGGGTGGCTCTGCAGGGCCTGGCCTGACGCTGTGGGGGGGTTCCCTCCGCAGCTGGACCCCGAGCAGGACGCGGCGCGGCGGGGCCGGGGGGCCCAGGAGAAGATGGCCTATTCCCTGGTGTCCGTGCCCGAGGGCAACGACATCTCCTCCATCTTCGAGCTGGACCCGACCACCCTGCGAGGGGGAGACAGCCTCGTCCCCAGGTACAGTGACCTTCTGCCTCAGCTCGGGGCTTTTGGAGGTAAAGCTGCCCCAGACCATTTTCCTTTTATCCTCTGGAAGCAGGTTCCTCCTCAAACGAATGTAGAAATCACTAGAAAATGCCTGAAGCTTCACTTGGGTACTTTACAATTGAGGTGTAAGTGAGAGAACACCATTTTACGGATGGGGAAATTGAGACTAACTGGTTTCCTAAGTGACTTCCTTACCAGGAGTGACGTGGGACTAAAAGCCTTGGGTGTCCTCTCAAGGCGTTCATTCCTGTGACCTGTCTGTATTGTGTCAGGATGCAACACCAGCTGTTTAGCACAGGATTTTGTGTTGTTTGCATGTTCTTTACTGCTCGTGTGGCACCTCTTGCTGCTGAAAAGCTGCTGCAGCCTCCCACGACACACACTCTGCACACAGCCCTTTGCTGCTGGTCCCACTGAGAAAGCACAGCGAGGTTGTTCCATCTATTCAGCAACTCCCTAAATCATCAGGTACCCCAAAATACAGACATCATCAGGGAGTTGTGGGCTGAAAACCCCAGAGGTAAGGGAGGAAGCTGGCAGCTCATAGCAGTGGAAAAGTGAGGATGGGAAGAGGTTTAGTTTGTTCCTGTGCAGCAGCTGAGTTACAGCATCTCAGAGTGGCTGTGGTTCTGTTTCAGAGCAGAATCTCTTTCATTACAGAGGAAGCCTTCCTCAGGTGAATTTATAGCATGAGCTAAGGCAGTAGGAATGTTATTGCAGTTGTAGGATGCAGTGTGGACAGAGATGACATTTCTTTTCCACTCGTTCCTGCCAGCATCTCAAAATCCCAGTAATGCAAAGACTTCCCAGCTGGGAAGCTGACTCATGCTGGGACACTCCTGACTTTCTTCCAGGAACTCCTACGTGAGGCTCAGGCACCTTTGCACCAACACCTGGGTTCACAGCACCAACATCCCTATTGATAAAGAAGAGGAGAAACCCGTGATGCTGAAGGTAAGGTCTGTTACTTTGTGTAAGCACATCCTTTGACTCCTGTACTTCACAAAAGTGCTGTTGGCAGGAGTTCCACTCCCTGAGCCTGTCACACACCAAGCATGTGACAGGAATGAACAGTGCCTGGGCAAAATACTTGCTCTTAGGGGCTCGGTTTCATGGTAGTTTTCTAGTTACACTGTTCGGCTTCTGCTCCACAACAGTCATCGGGGGAGGATGTTTTTTCCACTGGCTACAGCACCATTTTGCCCTCTCACCTGCTGCTCCTTTGATTTAGGAGCAGCTCTGAGCTTGCACAGAGTGGCAGTGTTCTCAGAGCGTGGCTTCAGCAGTGGTCCCACGCTGCCTAAGCAGAGCGTGGCTTTTCTGTTTCGTTCTCGCTGAGTGTGTGAAGCGCTGCTTTGTTCCTGCCTTTGGGTTTGCTGATAAAGCTTCTCTGGGTTTCAGATTGGCACCTCTCCAGTGAAGGAGGACAAAGAAGCTTTTGCGATAGTGCCAGTCTCACCTGCAGAGGTTCGGGACTTGGATTTTGCAAATGATGCAAGTAAAGTTTTAGGTTCCATTGCTGGCAAGCTGGAAAAGGGAACAATAACCCAGAATGAAAGAAGGTAAGGAAACAAGAATCAGGTTCAGATAATGTCATTTCCTTTACTCAGTAACTGTTTCTTTGAAATTTTTATCAGAGTAAGCTGTAAGAGAGGGATTTGGTTTCCTCCTTGCTGAGATTTAACAAAATGCATGGTTTTATTGTGGTGTCTGCAGTGGAGGTTCTCGGGCCTCCTCTGTCCAGCCCTCCTTGTCCTCTGAAGTGAGAGCATGAGAAATGTTGTGAGCTTGGGGGGGGGGACTAATCCCCAGCATACCTCTGCAAAGGGAGTGTGGGAATTCCTAATCCATCTTGTGAGGACTGAGCATGTGACTTGCTGCAAATCCTCTGACCGTGGAAATGTGGCCACACAAAAAGAGCACAGAGGTGGCTGTGTCACACCAGGGCCCGTGTGCGTCCATAGCCAGTGCCTTTTATTTGGCCTTGGGAGAGATAATCACCTGATTTGTTTGTGGCATTTGAAAGAAGTGCCAAATAGAACTTGGCAAGTGCAGGGTTGCCCTAAGGTGATTTTCCTGTCTTGCTGCTGCTCTGGTTTAGCTGTTGGACAGTGAGGCTGCAGCAATGGGGGAGCATTGGTTCCTAATTTTAAATTCCGTGCAAACCTCTGAGCTTTATCCAGTCTCTAATTGCTGTTAGTTTTTCACTTAACAGTTAGAAATCTGTGTAAACTTACCCTGGCACTGCTCTTTTAGCACAGAGAATTTGTATGCTCATGTTAACAACTTCTGGCTTTTCTGTAGATCTGTTACCAAATTGTTGGAGGATTTGGTCTACTTTGTTACTGGTGGAACCAATTCTGGCCAGGACGTCCTTGAAGTGGTGTTTTCTAAACCTAACAGAGAACGGCAAAAGCTGATGAGAGAGCAGAATATTCTAAAGCAGGTAGGCTGTGGTTTTCTCTGAGCTCTGCCTATGAGAAGAGTTGTTGGAAAAGAAAACCTGGTAACAGAGAACCTGGCCAGGCTGGCCAGGGCTTGGAGCAGCCTGGTGTGGTGGGAAGTGTCCCTGCCTGTGGCAGAGGGTTGGAATGAGATGATCTTCATGGTCCCTTCCAACCCAAGCCATTCTGTGGCTCTGTGAAATTTTGGTCTCAAACTATTGGGACCTAAAGGTCCTCTGAGTTTCCAGCTTTCAGCAGGCTCTGGGCAGTGGGCTGTAGGCTCACCGTGGCTGGAACCAAAAATTCCAGCAGATGGTGTTGAATAAAGGTGATCAGTGTCCTCTGTCGGGGCTGCTCCATGGCCAGGAACCTTGGTGACTGCAGCGTATTTCTGATGTACCTCTTGGAACACAGAGACACTGAGCTGTGACACTAATTTTAACCCGAAGAAGGCAGTGCCTCATGGGGTTGTCTGTGTTTTTTTTACCAATCTGTAGATTTTTAAGCTGTTGCAAGCGCCCTTCACGGACAGCGGGGACGGCCCCATGCTGCGGCTGGAGGAGCTGGGGGACCAGCGCCACGCGCCCTTCAGGCACATCTGCAGGCTCTGCTACAGGGTGCTCAGGCACTCCCAGCAGGACTACAGGAAAAATCAGGTTTGTAATGGTCAGTGGCACCAACGTGGTTCCCGTGCTCAAAAAAAAAAAGCTTTGTCCATTGAAGTAAACCCTGCTCTGGTTGTACAGTCAGCAGGAGGTTTTGGGATGGCTCAGTTTTATTCTGTCTGGCATTTTTCACCTCTTTCAGAGACTATAATGTAATTAGCACTGGTTCTGAGTGAGATTTAAGAAAACAACATGATTTCTGACTGTCCCATGCAGGTGAATTATAAGACTTTGTTCACTCTTGCTGACTACAGGCGCCACTGAAAGTTACCCTGTAAATTGAGGCCGGTCAGTTTTTGTTGCCATGTTTTAAAAACAAGCTCCTGCCAGAAAAGTTTAAATGCCTTGCTGGTGTCTAGCCCAGGAGGGAGGGGAGGGATGGAGGGTTTAGGGATGTCTGTCATTGTTTGCTGTCTTTCACCCCTTCAACTTGCATCTAACCCAAGTTAGAGTTCGCTCCTCGGGATGTTGCTATTGACAAACGCCGTCCTGTTTTCTGTTATTATTTTTAATTCTGAGAGTTGATTGCCCCCCCCTTCCTCCTTGCCTGTGTGTTTTGAAGGAATACATTGCCAAGCAGTTTGGCTTCATGCAGAAGCAGATTGGCTACGACGTCTTGGCCGAGGACACCATCACAGCCCTGCTCCATAACAACCGCAAGCTCCTGGAGAAGCACATCACAGCTGCTGAGATTGACACCTTTGTGAGTCTCGTGAGGAAAAATAGGGAGCCCAGGTGAGAGCTGCGTTTTTGAATATGTGATTACCCTTCCTCTTCTGGGAAAAGTCTGTACCTGCCAGCTTGCTCAGGAGGAAGCACAGCCAGTTCACTGTGTTCTGGCACTCGCCCTGCCGTCCCCTCGGGCAGCAAGTCTTGCTCTGCGCTGTTCAAGTGGAGTTCTGAATATTTGCTTCCTGAAATGTAGGTTGCTTCAGTCTAGGTCTCAACAGTGATTGATACCCTTTTGGCTCATGTTTTCCAACAGGTTTTTGGATTACCTCTCGGATCTGTGCGTTTCCATGAACAAGTCTATTCCCGTGACGCAGGAGCTGATTTGTAAAGCCGTGCTGAACCCAGCCAATGCAGACATTCTCATCGAAACCAAGTGAGTTGGTGCCTCTCAAGATGGTTCTCCTGGTGTGAAGCAGAAGGAAGGTGGTTCAAAGCTGAGCACGCTGCTGGCACGTCCTGGGGAGTCAGGGAATTGTGTGGGGTCCTCTTCAAACACACGGGGCTGGGGACAGCAGGTGTCTGCCAGGTGCATCCTCAGCCCTGCAGGCAGAAATCCTTCAGCTCTCTCCCGTTTGATCCAAAGCACACAGACTTTGCAGGAAGGTGTGCAGGCTCCTGGCGTGATCGTCCCCCAGCTCTGAGGGAGCTCAGCTGGCAACAGAGCAAAAGCTGGCCCGGCTCTGCTCACCTTTTCTCCCACTGGGATGGGATTTGGGACTCCAGCTCTCCTCTGCCATTGCTGAGGCCTCATAGCAGGCACCAAATCCTGATTGTCTTTGATAAAGATGGCTTTATTCAATGTGTATACCAGGGAATAGATAACCATTATCAACATACTGCAAAAGGGCAGCAGGTAGGATTTAAAGCACAAATGGCTGAGAGTATTCTTGCATGTTTAATTCCTGTCATGAGATCATAAAGGCTGTATTCATTTCCACAAGCACTTAATACTGAGACATCACTTATTTGTCCTTGAGTGTTTAATTTGGGGTTTTTTTCAGATGTTGATCTTTTCTTTGCTGGAAGCCTTTTTAGTATCAGCAGTTGATTTACTTCTAGCTACTTGATGACATAAACAGAAGTTCTGATCCATTTGGCATTTATGGGACTCAGAATTAATCAATTTTTTAGGTATTTTTCTTTCCTGTATCTTTTCCTGGTCTGTTGAATGATTTTTGAATCAGTTCTCCTGTAAAGGAGGTTTTGAAAGTCCATTATTATGTGTCTTTAACCTCCTTGTTTCTTTATCTTTTTCACTTGAAAGGAGCTGAAATGTTCATCTTTTTAAGGTTGAATGGAAAGCTTATAATCTAATGCTTTTAATAATGCACCCCAATGGTTTGGTGTAGTAAAATGCTACTGCTGAAAGGGTAAGATACATTTTGGCAAGTGTCTTAAAAGAAACGTGAAGGATGTGTGTGTGTCTGGAATGTAACCTCCCCTCCTCCCGGCAGGCTGGTGCTCTCACGATTTGAATTTGAGGAAGTGTCAAGTGGAGAAAACGCCTTGGAGGTTGGAGAGGATGAGGAGGAGGTGTGGTTGTTCTGGAGGGACAGCAACAAGGAGATCCGCAGCAAGAGCATCCGAGAGCTGGCCCAGGATGCCAAGGAGGGGCAGAAGGAGGATCGGGACGTGCTCAGCTACTACAGGTTAACACCACAGAGCAGAGTTCAGCAGGGCTGCCTGGGGAGGCCCTGGCTGCACAGGGTGTGCTTGGGGAGGAAAGGTCCTGTTTCATGCACAAAACAGCCTTCAGAGAGGGTGGGTGAAGCCTCTCAGAAGTGAGAGCTGAAAGCACGAAGTTATTCATGCTGAGGAGTCCAGTTATTGATGTGAGCTAGTTAAAACTGGTTTTAAAAAAGTATTTCAGGCTTCGAGTGTGTTGAATTTCCCCAGCACTTTGTGCTTGTGTTTGTGCTTAGTTTCCTGCTGGTGGCTGTTGGGAGAGCCCCTGTGTGTGACCCCTGGGTTCCCTGTGTTCAGGGGACACTTGGGGATTGCAGGATTTAGGTGTGTAGATGGCTTTGCTTTTGGTTTGCAAGAAGTCACTGCTGTTCTCTGTGCCTCCTGCTTTCTCCCCAAGCCCTCAGCGGTCCTGTAGCTCCCAGCAGCACAAACACGAAGCTGTGTTCGTGCCCCAGGCTGGGTGTGGAGGGTGTGCAGGGCTACTTTGCACAGCCCAGGCTGTGCTTTGGGCAGGTCTGACACCACAGATGTTTCCAGACGACTTGACAAGACACCGAGTTCTTGGCATAGAGTAAGGTCAGGCTTCAGCCCAGACCAAATTCCTGTGTCTGGGCTATAAACCCCTGAGAGTCATTTGACAGACTCAACTGTGGCAGTGCAGAAAGTACAACGAGATTATTTGTTTAAATAACAAGTTTGTGTTGAATTGTCTCTTCCATTGAAATGATTCTTGCAGGAGAATTCCTAATACGTGGTTTTATTTGAGCCTGTTGGAGCTCAAAACAAGACCTCTTAGATACAAGTTTTTAAAACATACGGGCTTTCAAAACAGGTGTTTTTCTTGAACTTGGCTTTAAGTAGAATTGGTAGGGTTAATTATTGGTTTATATATTGGTATAACAATGGTAGTGTTAATTATTTTTAGTCTACATTATAGCTCATAAACATGCTTAAAAGAAGGACTTAGGATATGGTTTGGTCAAATTCCATGAGAGAGGACTAAAAGTGAAAGGAGTCTGCTTTCAATTAAATGTCCTTTTCTTTATGAAAGCCTCACAGTTGGCAGTACTGAGCAGCAGCCTGTGAACACTGCTGAGTGTTGGGCACGTGCTTTATGGCTAAAGGTGAATTATCAGCCTGTTGGCTGTGCGTAAGTGAGGTGCCAGTGATCAGTTCATGGACTGAAAAGCTTAGGAATGAAGTTCAGTTGTTCTCCACCAGTTCTCTCACTGAAGGGAGCAGAACTCAGTAGTTGTTTCATCAGGTACTTGATTTTTCATGACTGGACCCATCTGCGTTGTTGCCTCAGGGAAAAGTGTGGCTTCAACATCTGTAAGAAGTGTTTGGCCTTACACGGTATTTAGGCTGAGTTGCCTTAAGTGTTTGCATTCTGCTGTAGCTTTCATAAAAAGCATTAATTATTATTTCCTGTGAGGGTGGGCAGGCCCTGGCACAGGGTGCCCAGAGCAGCTGTGGCTGCCCCTGGATCCCTGGCAGTGCCCAAGGCCAGGCTGGACAGGGCTTGGAGCAGCCTGGGACAGTGGAAGGTGTCCCTGCCCATGGCAGGGGGTGGAACAGGGTCATCTTTAAGGTCCCTTCCAACCCAAACCATTCAGTGATTCTGTGATATTTAATCAGTGATTCTATTTATTTATTCTGTGCTGTTTCACTTATTCTGTTGTTCCACTGTTTGCTAGTGTTTGATGGGTACTTTATCCTTTCCACAGTAAGCATGAGCTCTATTACTGGACAATATAATATTATTTCTATTAATACGTAGGAGTATATCATAGATATACTTCATAGTGTGTATATATATTTATATATGCTTGATATATAAAGTGTACTTTATATGCATTCATATATACTTTGTATCTAATGTATAAAGTATACTGTATATATATTTATATATACTTTATACTACACAGGAAATTAAAGCCAAAACTTTAAGCCCACCTAAATTAAAGCATATTGTTTTTCCTCTTTCTTTTTTTTTTTCCCCTTTTCCCCCCCTGAAGATACCAGCTGAACCTCTTTGCTCGCATGTGCCTTGACCGCCAGTACTTGGCCATCAACGAGATCTCCGGGCAGCTGGACGTGGACCTGATCCTGCGCTGCATGGCCGACGAGAACCTGCCCTACGACCTGCGCGCCTCCTTCTGCCGCCTCATGCTGCACATGCACGTGGACAGGGACCCCCAGGAGCAGGTGACCCCCGTCAAATACGCCCGGCTCTGGTCCGAGATCCCCTCCGAGATCGCCATCGACGAGTGAGTGCTGCACTGGGCGAGGGGTGCCGGTGCTGGGGGCTTTTAGGGCAGCGCCAGGTCGGTCCCAAATTCATGCATTATTTATACAGTTGCTGTTTGTAATAAATCAAACACCACACAGCGTGTTCCCGAGAGTTCAATATGCTCTCTGTGTGTGTGGGGTGAGCTCTGGGTAAGCTCAGGGCTCGCAGTGTCACCATGGAGTGAGCTGGGCAGGGGAGAGGGGTTTCATCTCTCCTCCTGCCTCATTTGGTTAGAGGAGAACCCCAGAATTGTTAAGCTGGGAAGAGCCCTTTGAGCTCAAGTCCAACGTCCACCGCTGAGCCACGTCCCCACGTGCCACATCCACACCTCTTTGGAGCCCTTCAGGGATGGTGGTTCCAGCACTGCCCTGGGCCCCCTGTTCCAGGGCTTAACCACTGTTTGAGTGAAGGTATTTTCACTAAAATCTCTCTAAACCTCCCCAGCTTGAGGCCATCTCCTCTGAGTACGGTCCCCTCAGGGCAGATCCTCCTTATGGGAGCACCTCACACCACCAGCAGCAGAAACAAGGGGGAAGATGCTCAAACAAGGACATGTTCCTTAACTTCCAGTGGAAAATCCTCTGGCACAGTGCTGAAAAACCTGCACAAAACCACAGCTGGAGCAGGCACCTGGTTTCTTGACCACTTGTATTAACTCTCTATAATTAATAATGTCAAATTGATAGTACTCAACTGTTCAGAGCTTGTTTTTTTCAGTTGGAGAAAATGAACACCTAAAACTGATGTTACGTGTTAGGAATTTAGGTCTTGTCAGTGTTAATACTGGTGTTCAGTGGTTTCTTGTTATTTCCCTCCTTGCCAGCCTGGTTTTCTCTGCTGAGAGAGATGCAGTAGATAATAAATCAAATTTAAAGGCCAAAATACAAAACCAAATGGTTTCAGCTCTGGCAGAGGCTCACCAGTGATAAGTGATCAAACAGGAAGCAAAAGTATTTGGTGGGAGGTGGTGGGATTGTCCTTCTCAAAGTCACTGTGCACATACTGAGGAAAAAACCCTAGAATTTATATTAGAAAAAACCCCTAGAATTTATATTAAAAATTAATATCTGCTTTGCATATATATTGGTTTTATTTGGAGGAAAAATGCCATCCCCACTCAGCCTCTCTTGGCCACCCGTTCTCCTCAGTGCTGCACGCTGCTTGTCATGGTTTCCACTCAGATATTGAGGGTTGCTTTTTCTGCTTTTTGGGACAAAATTATCTTTTTTTTTGTTGTTTTCCTCAGACACTTTAAAATAGTACCTAATGAGCATATGGGATAAAACAACAAAAGCCAGGAAATTCTGGTGTCAGTGTCCTGACTCCCTCGTTTGGATAAATTATTTAGCAGCCTTTAGCTTTTCTTAGATTTTGACAAACCAATGGAAAATTGTACGGGGGGGAAAAGAGCCCTGTGTATTTGCATGCTAAGTTTTGTTTTGTTTTCTTTTTTGTTTTGTTCTTTTTTTTCCCCTCTTCAGCTATGATAGCAGTGGAACTTCCAAAGATGAAATTAAGGAGAGATTTGCACAAACAATGGAATTTGTAGAGGAATATTTAAGAGATGTGGTGTGTCAGAGGTTCCCTTTCTCTGATAAAGAGAAAAATAAACTCACTTTTGAGGTAGTTATCCAGTTCTGATTTTATCCTTTCCTTTTCTTTTATGGAATGTTGGTTATTTTTTCACCAGGTAGTTTGGCAAGTAATTAGTGAGTGTAATTAGTGGGTTCTGAGCCTCAGCTGGCTCCTTTCTCCTCGTGCAAGTAACCCCACTGAAGTTTGAGAGTCTGAAATGATGGTTCTTGAAATACAATTAATGAATGTGAATTTATGTCTGAGGTTTGCAGCAGCCTTGTTTACTCTCCGTGCTCTCAGTGTTATTGCAAAGCCAGGCTTTACTGGAATAAAGATTTCAAAAATTAAACACTGTCTGCACGCACAGAGAGTCTCCAGAGCTTAGAGTGATGTTCACCAAGAGAAAAAGTGTCCTGTGACTTACTGGCCTGTTAAAATAGTCTGTGCAAATAAAATGTAGCAAATCCATGCAAAAAAATAACCATTAACTTAAGAAAAGATGTGATACTCTGTAAAAAATGCAGTTGAGGTAGTATACTTCAGATAAGGGCGCTACATTAAATATTTGCCCTGTATGTGATATTTTTATGTGGATCTTTATGGGGTGGACTCATGGGGAAACTTTATAACTTGGAAATTACAAAGCTCAGCTTTATGTGTGATCCCTTTTTGGTAAGACAATGATAAAAATTGTCTGTGCCTTCCCTCCAGTCTTGCCTTGTCTTACAATGAGACAAATCCAGTCTGATTTTGTAGCTATAGAATATCAGTTGCAGAGACAGACATTAACTGCAAGCATTGCAGTATTTGTGGGCAAGTAGAAAACTTTCTGATGGGATGTAGAACTAGACAGTCTTGCGGAATTCCCAGATATTTTGGTGAAATAATGACCCTCAGCCAGGTTCTTGATCTTGTCACTGTGTTAAGACAACTTGACTGCGATAGCAAAATGTTTAGTATTAATCAGGCTTTTTATTGTTATTTTGGTAGGTTGTTAACTTAGCCAGAAATCTGATATATTTTGGTTTCTACAACTTCTGTGACCTCCTCAGACTAACCAAAATCCTCCTTGCTATATTAGACTGTGTGCACATCACTACCATCTTCCCTATTACCAAGATGGCAAAAGGCGAGGAAAGTAAAGGTAAGGCTGGCAAGTGTAGGACAGAAAGTTCTTGGGCGGTTCTAGCTCATCTCGAAATGTCTGTGTGGGGTGGAGTGACACAGTCACACAACATCCTGAGCTGGAAGGGACCCTCAGGGATCATCCAGTGCAGCTCCTGGCCCTGCCCAGACCCCCCAACACCCCCACCCTGGGCATCCCTGGCAGCGCTGTCCAAATGCTCCTGGAGCTCTGGCAGCCTCGGGGCCGTGCCCATTCCCTGGGGAGCCTGGGCAGTGCCCAGCACCCTCAGGGGGAAGCACCTTTCCTGATCTCCAGCCTGAGCCTGCCCTGGCCCAGCTCCAGCTGCTCCCTGGGTCCTGTCCCTGTCCCCAGGAGCAGAGCTTGGAGCTGCCCCTCGGGAGGAGCTGCAGCCCCTGGGGAGGTCCAGCCTCAATCTCCTCTGCCCCATCTGAACAGACCAAGTGATCTCAGCTGCTCCTCATATCACTTCTCCTCTAGCCCCTTCCCCATCTTTGTAGCCTCCTTTGGGTGCTCACTAACATCTTTAGCTCTTTCTTATGTTTTGGCCCCCAAAACTGCCTCCAGGACTGGAGGTGAGGCTGCCGCAGAGCAGAGTAGGACAGTTCCCTCCCTCCCTCCGTGGCCAGTGATCCAGTGCTTGGAAATCTCCTCCTTTCTGTCCATGGCCTGGTTGCAAAGCTGAGTAGTGCCTGTGATGGGAGAGGGCAGGGGGCTTCTCCAAGTACTGCAGAGCTTCTGTTGGCTCCCCCCGTGTCCCCAGGGTGTGGATGTGTCATGTTGAGACAATTTCTCTCTGTAGGATGTGGCCGGTCCCGTGCTGGTCCCGTGCCCTGTTAACGCAGTCCCGTTCCAGCACCCTAACCCTGCCTGTTTCCTCTCTGAAGGGAGCAATGTGATGAGGTCGATCCACGGCGTGGGGGAGCTGATGACCCAGGTGGTGCTCAGGGGCGGGGGGTTCCTGCCCATGACGCCGCTGGCGGCTGCCCCCGAGGGGAACGTCAAGCAGAGCGAGCCGGAGAAGGAGGACATCCTGGTCATGGACACCAAGCTCAAGATCATCGAGATACTCCAGGTAGCAGCAGTGCAGATTGATGGAGCGTTCTGTGCTGTCTCCAGGCATTAATTGGGTCCTGCTGCCTTTTCATGTGTTTCTCACTCTCAAACTGGGAAAGCATTGCAAGGGTGACCTTGTCAGGCGCACGATTCTCAACTTGTTCCTGACAATATCGTGCCATTACTGAAAGAATTTACAGGAAAAGAGTTTGCAGGAGACATGTGCGTATTTAGCAGTGATTTGTGAGTATCTGACTTGAAGCAGAGCTGTCATTTCCCCCCGTTTTCTTACCAGGTTCTCTGAGTCTGCAGGGCTATCTGAAGTGCCCCAAGGAACGGGGAGGTCTCGAGGCTCCTCTTTGCAGAGCCATCAGCCTGATGTGTATTTTCAGCGTGCACAGCCAGCCTCCCTCTTCCATCCCTGTCTGGTTTTCTCACTTGCTCACCCCAAAGTCTTTGGGACACGCACGTTTTTTCCTAGTTATTGACTCAGAGTTATTATGCTGAAATGCATCTTCCCCCTCTGAGTGTAGGAGTCCTTTTTCTGCTCAGTAGCCTCATCTGCGGGGTCCTGGGGGTCAGAATGCTGCCGGAGCCTGGTGGGCGAAGGCAGGAGAGCAGCAGGAGAGCCGTGGTGTTCCTTCCCCGTGCCCCATGGGAGGCTGCGCCCTTCCCTCGGCAGCAGATGCAGCACAGGGGAGGCTCCATTCCTTCCTTGCACCATTGCTAATTTTAGTTCAAGCCAGAGCCTCTCTCGTGGCCTGGCATGTGCAGGGGGGAAAATTTCAGTGTGCCAGGATTCCCTGTTACCAGGAGCTGTTCAAACCGGCATTCAGCGTTTTCCCTGAAAGCTGCGAGGTGTCCTTGGCATTGCAGCTCCTTCCTCAAGAGGAAGACCATGGAGAAGGTGGTCTCTGCTAGGCTGGAGGTTTCTCTGGCACCAGCTGGTCCGGCCCAGCTGAGGTGGTAACGTGTATGGCACAGCCTGGCTCCTGGCAGCTGGTGTCCTGCTCCTGTGTCCCCGTGCCCCGGGAGAACAGCAGCACGTGTTCAGGAGGGAGCTGGGAATGCTGCTTTCCTTTCCCGGGGGATGGGGCGAGGGTGCCAGCGTCACACAGTAATGAGGCACCAAAACTCTGCCGAAATTTTTTGCTCACAAGTATTTATTATGTGTGTGTATCATGCTCGTTGAAATCCCTGGAAAATATTACTGAGTTCTGGGGATTCTTAAGGCTACATTTGCATATCTTAGAAAGATGGAATCCCAGAATGGTTTGGGTTGGAAAGGACCTCTAAAGCTCATCCAGTGCCCCCCACCCCCCCATGGGCAGGGACACCTTCCACTGTCCCAGGCTGCTCCAAGCCCTGTCCAGCCTGGCCTTGGACACTGCCAGGGATCCAGGGGCAGCCACAGCTGCTCTGTGCACCCTGTGCCAGGGCCTCCCCACCCTGGGTAACTTTTCCAAGTGAAATCCACGTCTCTACTCAGGTGATGTTGCTTGTTGGTAGCTCTGCTTTGTGTGAGTTGTAGATGTGCTGGAAATACACAAATTATTCCAACATTTTTCCTTCTTCTGTGTCATCAGTTTATTCTGAACGTGCGGTTGGACTACCGGATCTCCTGCCTGCTTTGTATATTTAAACACGAATTTGATGAAAGCAATGCCCAGATGTCCGAATCCCCCACTGGAAGCAGTAGTCAAGAAATGCCAGCTAATGTACCAGGTGGGTTATTTTGCAAGGAATGCGGTTGTGGGGCTTAGGGAAGACTCTGGAATCTTCAAGGGGCTAATGGGATGATTGTTTCAGGTCCCAACTTGCCATTTGAAATGTTTTTAGGCCGGAAAAACATCTTGAATGCCTCTCTGACCTCATGTATTTGTCTTGTTTATTTTCTCAGGAGCCCTGGACTTTGAACATATTGAAGAACAAGCTGAGGGGATCTTTGGTGGAAGGAAAGTATCTCTTCACAGGTGCTAATCGAGGGGGAGTCCCCAGGCTGGAGGGCTCCCAAGGAGTGGGGGGTCCAGCTCAAAGTGAGGTGGGGACTGGGAAAAGCTTGGAAACAGCTGCTACAGTTACCCAGGCTCCATTTTCCTAAAATGGCTTTGATGCAGCTCAAAGTAGTGTCCATTTGGATCAAAAACCACAGACAAGGTTCTTCAGCCAGAAGGACCATCAGGGGAGGGCCCCATGGTGTGGGTGAAAGCCGAGGTGCAGGATTAGTTCATCTCAGCTCAATGCTGCAATAAAATCTCAGTGCAATTTTCCCCCTTAATTAAAAGGAAGAAAAAGAGGTTTTCTGCCACTGCTCAGTGGACTCAGAACCTGCTGGTGCTCTCGGTCTAATATGCTGGTTAACTCCTGCTGTGTTTCCAGTGAGGAGAACACCCCTCTGGATTTGGATGATCACGGGGGCAGGACTTTTCTCCGGGTTCTGCTGCATTTAACGATGCACGATTACCCTCCCCTGGTGTCTGGGGCACTGCAGCTGCTCTTCAGGCACTTCAGCCAGAGACAAGAAGTCCTTCAGGCTTTCAAGCAGGTACGTGTGTGTTTGGAGAGAGTTATTCCTCATCTGAGTGTATTTATGGCAGCTGAGCCCAGCCCTGTCTGTGCAACTTAATGTCTCGCCTCCCTGTAAGGTTCAACTGCTCGTTACCAGCCAAGATGTTGACAACTACAAGCAGATCAAACAAGATTTGGACCAGCTGAGGTCAATAGTGGAGAAATCTGAGCTCTGGGTGTACAAAGGCCAAGGTCCTGATGAGGCCATGGACGGTGTGCCAGGTGAAAACGAGCACAAGAAGAAAGAGGTAATTGGGCTGTGTTTGTGTGGATTTGGGTGGGTGTTTGGAGGGTGTAGCTGCTTTCAGAACTGTGACAAGGCCCATCTTCCCAGCACACTGCCTCGGTGAGGCTCTCTCTATTGCATTCAGGTTGAGGCAGGAATTAGAGGAGAACTTGAGCCAGGTGATGCCCAGTAGCAGCCACTGTGGTGTCACCTTTAGGGTCTGACGGGCTGCTTTGGGTTTGCTCTGGCTCCCCAGCTGTGTCCTTTCAGCACTGACCGATGGCATGGGATTTGTGCAGACAAAAGTACCTCAAGCAAGGTAAGAGCAGAGCTGTGAACTGCTCAGGTGATGCATTTGGAGTCATGGCACTGGATTAAATGACAGCAGGGAGCTGTTCTTTATCTGTACCTGGTAACACAGGATTTACCCAACGTGCACATCTGGCTTAGAACTCCTTGAGCCTCTTTTGCTTCCGTATAATTTGCAGTCAAATAGGAAAGACTGGATGAGGGGATCCAAGAAGCAGTCCCTGCTTCAGGAACATTTATTGTCAGAAGTAAATACAAGTAATCTACTTGTTGCTTTTCTCTACACACTGCTGTGAGGGATCTCTTGGTTTTGGTGCAGTGACAGTTTAATAACAACAGAGAGGGAGAGAAAGTAAGGGGTTTTTTTGAGGGGAGACTTGATTAGAGACAGAATGTGACAGGCAATGGACAGGAGGTTGCTGTCTCTGAAATCATCCCACCCTCACCTTATTTTGTGTTCTAGAGGTCAATGTGACTTGACAGGATAATTGTATGTGTTTTTCTGAGGCTGTCAGAGAGCTGGAGGATGACAATCCTTCCCAGGAGGAGAGCGGGCGCTATCCTAGAACGGTAATTTTAGCCTTCATGTAGACAGTAGTATAAGCTACTAATAAATTGTCTGATTTTATCCTCAGGAAGGTCACAGCAAGTCTCAAAAGCCTGAAAGTACTAGCAGCTACAACTACCGGGTAGTAAAAGAGGTAAAACTTTGCTTCTTGATAGTTCACTGGAAGTGTAAATGAGTAACAGAGCTCTGTTACTGCAGTCAGAGGGAGGCACCCAGGAAAGTCTGAGTCACTCTGCCATTGTGGAAACTATTTGCTGAGTAATAACAAATCCCAACTTGAATGAGAAGCCAGGATAGAATAAGCACAACGTGTGTATTTTCCTTAAGAATGGATTAGTGAGAAACGTGACGTTTGCTGCTGTTTCAATGGTAACGCAATGTTTTTATTGTCAAGGACTGCAAAGGCAGTAAGCAAGGGGAGAAGCCATTTAATTTGCCCTGTCCTGAGTACCTTGCACTCAAACCCACTGTGCTGTTGAAATTTAACGTAGAAAATAGCAGATCAGGAACGTGCTGTGGTGCTGGTGTGGTGTGAGCTGAAGGTGTGTCTGTGGCTTTGCTGTGGAGCCTGATGTTGGGTTCACTTGACGTGGCTGAGTTCTGCAGGAGCGCAGAATCTCACAATTGTAGAGTATCCTGAGGTGGAAGGGACCCACAAGGATCATCCAAGTCCAGCAGCCCTAGTCAGATGCCACGGATGGAGCCTGGGCCACGAGGTGCTGCCTGGAGCCGCTCTGCTCCGTGCAGATGAGTTGGTCCCTGGTGCTGCTCTGGGACCTGGCGTTCTCTGGAAGAAAAGCCAGAGTTGGGGCTCTAAGGCCAGTCTCTCCTGCAGATCCTGCTGCGGCTCAGCAAGCTCTGCGTGCAGGAGGGGGCCTCGGTGAGGAAGAGCAGGAAGCAGCAGCAGCGACTCCTGAGGAACATGGGAGCTCACGCCGTGGTGCTGGAGCTGCTGCAGATCCCTTACGAGAAGGTGGGGCTTTGTGTCATGTTGACAGGCTTTTCATACCTCCTCTGAATCTTCCTGAGCCTCCTCGCTGTACCCTGGATGCACAGAGGCTGGTTTATGTAGCCTCACAGTCTGTAAAATATCCACGCTCAGACAAACTGTTTATTTGAAGTCTTTGAATATACAGGTATGTACTATTGCATCAAGAAATATTCATGCACGATGGTTCAGAGTTCAGGCTCAACTCTGAGCTTTTCATGGCTGACAGGTGCTGCCTTGAGGTGGAAGAAAGCCCCTTGCCACTGCTGTGAGGCATCCCTCATGTGTGACCATCCCGGGACCCCTGGGGATTTATCAGCAGCAGATACAGACCCTCCCCCCAGTTGTAGAGCCCTAAACTCCCCCTGAAAAGTGAACAAATACCAGCAGGCTCTCCAGGTGAGGTCTGCTGCTCCTAATTAGCCATATCAGTGCCAGTGCTTGCCAGCTGTGCAGGCTGGAGCCCACTGGGCCTGGGCTGTGCCTGGCGAGCCTGCGGAGCACCAGGTTGTGCTGACACAGCACACCCCGAGGTCATCACGTTGGCTGCTCATTAGTCACAGGTGACAGGTATTTATCCGTGCAGAGGTGAGGCACCTCTTCACATTTTCCTGGTCACTCTGCTGTCCTCTGTTCCAAACCTGGCAAGCTTCTGAGAACCTGTAATTCTACTCAGGAGCTTTGATTAATGTTAATTCTTGTGGTTTCTTGCGTCATATTTTGCTAAAAAATCAGCAGCAAAAACACCCTTCAACACCTTCTCATCACCTTTCTGTCCCCTGCGTGTGAATGTGCATCAGACAGGCAGTGTGGAAGGGGTTTCACCCTTGGAAATATACGAAATTCCTTAAAAATAAAAACAGACAGTAATTTTCCAAAGTGCAGCTTCTGCCATCAGTGGGTTGGGAATCCGCACTGACGTCAGAGGAAGGGCACCGGTTCCGCAGCGGTGCTTGGAAGGCTGCAAGGAGCGTGGAGGTTCCAGTAAACATAAATGGGGCTGAGCTGGTGCAAGAGCAACTTTCCATCCGTGCCTTGCCATGAGCTTCCCCGTCCGTGGCAGCTTTCCTGGGTAGCCCCGAGGTGATGATGTGTGGTTTGGCCAGCGGGCCGGCATGTTCAGAAGCGTAGAAGTGACTAAAGCACGTTGCTGGCGGGCCTGGCTGTGGAATAGGCACTTTTAGAGAATAAACTACTGTAATTTCTATTATGGGCTTTATTTTTGACGCTCTTTGGAAGCGCGGAGCTGGCCCAGCTCATCCCAAACGTCTGTGAACTGGGTGGAGGTTTGTTTTCCTTCGGGGTGTGAGAGACGTGACAGTTCCCTTGCTGGAGCTGTGGCTCATCCTGTGCTCACCTCAGCATGAACCTCTGGATTCCTTTTAACCCCCTCTTCTTTGTCGTGCAATGCCAGGCTGAAGACACGAGGATGCAGGAGATAATGAAGCTTGCACATGAGTTTCTGCAGAACTTCTGTGCTGGGAACCAACAGAACCAGGCCTTGCTGCACAAGCACATAAACCTGTTCCTTAACCCAGGGGTAAGGATAACCTCAGGCCATGATTTATTTCTCGTTCTAGCCAGTAGAAGGGACTGGATTGTCCTTGGTGATGCCTCTGGGGCTGTTCTGTTGCAAGAGTGGTTGAAGAGGTCACATTTTGTTTTCATTCTAAAGCCTCAAAAGTTGGCAAGATGTTTGTTTAGGGCTGTTTCAGTGTAGAAAGTTCAAGAGGCTGAAGTGGAGTGAAAAACAGGCTGAGATAGGAGCAGTGGTGTTGAAAGCTGAGGTCCTCAGCAAAGTTCCCTTCAGCCCTGCGCCTGCAGGAGTGTTGGCTTTACCCTGACCTCAGCGGGGATGTGGTGGGTTGTCGATTTCCTGATTTTTCCCTTCCTTTCATCCCCTCCATCAGATCCTGGAAGCAGTGACAATGCAGCACATTTTCATGAACAACTTCCAGCTCTGCAGCGAGATCAACGAGCGCGTGGTGCAGCACTTCGTCCACTGCATCGAGACGCACGGCAGGAACGTTCAGTACATCAAGTTCCTGCAGACCATCGTCAAGGCAGAGGGGAAATTCATTAAGAAATGCCAAGATATGGTAATGGCTGAGGTGAGAGCTGCAGAGATTTGCAGGGTCTGAACAGAAGTTTGCACATAGCAGTTGGTGAACATGACAAATTGATCCTCTCGCTTCGGGGACTGCCAAGAAGCTGACAGCTCTTGCCGTGCAAAAAGAGCATTGCAGCTCCCAGGAAGCTCAGGCTTTTTGTGACCAAAAGCTCTCTGAGCTCTTGACTCACAGGTGTAACAAGGGGTTGGTTATTAATGGCAGGAGCTACTTCCCAGGCCTGTACACAGCAGCATGTAGGTGGGGTTATGAAGCAAGGGGGCCTTTCTCGAGAAAAATTGGCTTGAAGAGAAGTAGTTTAAAGTGAAGATCACTAAAACAGAAGGAGAATTTCACCATGATAGCATTTTGATGGGAAATTTTTTATGCAATCATAGGACCACCATAGAATCGCCTTCCACTATCCCAGGGTGCTCCAAGCCCTGTCCAGCCTGGCCTTGGGCACTTCCAGGGATGGGGCAGCCACAGCTGCTCTGGGCACCCTGTGCCAGGCCCTCACCACCCATATTTTTCCTGCTATCTAAACCTACTCTCAATTTGAAGCCATTCCCCCTTGTCCTGTCCCTACCAGCCCTTGCAAATAGTCTTAGCAAGGTGTACTTACCCAGCTGCTCAGGTGCTGAAGGGGGAAAAGGTGAGGGTTGGCTTTAGGTGTGTGAGTAATGGGAAACTGGGGTGTCAGGATAAAAGGGAGAGGTAAGAAGGGTGAATGAATGCCTTTGAGTGGGATATTGGATGGGATCTGTTTGGCAGGTTTGCACATCTGATGGGATGTTTTGGCCTCCTCAGCAGGGGGAGCCCCAGGATCAGATTTGTCAAATCTGGCTTTTGAGCATCAGTCCTGATAGATGGACCGAAAATATTCCATATTTTTATGTTCTGCTCAAAACCAGCTCCGTGAGCTTCTCAACGCATAGTCGAGTGTGAGATGCTCAGCAAGGGGCTTCCCCGGGGTCAGCAGCTGCCCTGGGGGTTTTCTTCTGCACTTTATCCCGCTGTTTTTCCCAAACCTTGCGGGAGGACAGCCCTGGATCCCTCCAGCTGCGTGCTCAGCAGTGCCCAGCCTGGAGCAGGGCTCTGTTTGCTCGATCTCCTTCCCTTCCTGGAGTTCCAGCAGGTCTGAGCTGCTCTGAAATCGTGGCCAGTCAGGTGTCAAATGTGAAGCTGATGGAAATCTTCGGTCTGTGACTTAACGTGTCACTGCCTGGCCTTGGAAAGCGGCTGGTGCTTGTTGGGAAGGGTGGAAGGAGCGAGCCCTGCAGTCCTCCCATCATCCACGGTGCCCCGGGCTGCTCTCCACCAGCACAGGGCTGGCCACAGCTGCGTTAGAAGGTCACCCGAGGTGACACAGATGAAATGGAAAGGCACAACGGAGAGTCACAAACTTCTTGGCACAGCTCATGGCTAAGCAGGCAGCTGGACTGGCTTTGAACTTCTTTAGCAGTTCAGAAGTGGTCAGTTAATTCTCCAGGAGGAGAAGAAATGTCCTCCTGGAGCCCTGTGTCTGTGAGGGCAGCCCAGGAGCAGTGCCCAGCTGCCCTGAGGGGCCGAGGAGCAGCAGTGGGGCTGTGCAGAGGGACAGCCCCTGACGAGGGGGATGCTGTGGGGGGATCCCAGGCTTTGCTCTGCTGATGGAATGCTTTCCTTGCCCTGTAGCTGGTGAATGCAGGGGAAGATGTGCTGGTGTTCTACAACGACAGAGCCTCCTTCCAGACCCTGGTGCAGATGATGAGGTCAGAGAGGGACCGGATGGACGAGAACAGCCCCCTGATGTACCACATCCACTTGGTGGAGCTGCTGGCCGTGTGCACAGAGGGCAAAAACGTCTACACGGAAATCAAATGCAACTCCCTCCTCCCTCTGGATGACATCGTTAGGGTGGTGACCCACGAGGATTGCATTCCTGAGGTGAGGGCTGGTGGGAGAACTGGGCTGTTTGTGTTTGAAACGTGCTGGGCTTGGGTGAGAGGGGGTTGATATTGCTGAGTCTGGCCTGGCAAGGGGGTTGGTGCAGGTGGGCAGCGAGCTGGGGAGCTGGAGGAGTCCTTCCCTGCTGCTGGCACCCCCAGTCAACCTGGACAGTCAAGTTAAATCCTTTTGTACTTACTCCTTACCCTGAAAGTGGGAATGTGATGCTGTACTTGGTTATTTTATAGGGTTCTTGAGGCAGAGAGGTTTATGGATGTGCTGCTAACCTTGAACAGATGGTTCTGCAAAACTGGAAATTATTATTATGCTGACGTTTTGTCTGCAGTAATCCTGGTGGTTTTTTATTGGATGGTGTCTTGCTATTCATGGCATTAAATTTCACCAGTGTTTAAGTAAAAGGAAGAAGTAGAATTCCAAATGATTTATGTAGCAGTTTTAATGTGACTTTATATTCACTTATGCCATCATTCAGGTTTTTATTCTTTATTAATTATTTTTTCCACTTTTAGGTCAAAATAGCATACATCAACTTCTTGAATCACTGCTATGTGGACACAGAAGTAGAAATGAAAGAGATTTACACCAGTAATCACATGTGGAAGCTGTTTGAGAACTTCCTGGTTGATATCTGTCGGGTAATGTATCTGCATCAAGGAACTGAATTCAGAAAGCTTAAAAACCTCTTTAATCCAGAACAGTAAGGATAAGACATCCCAGTGCATCAAGGCGATGAGTACCCTGAATACTCTGTTCCTGCAAGTATGTGCCTCCTTTTCCTTCTGCCTGTGGATTTCGTTAGTCATATTCCATGGAACACATTAATATTTTCCTTTTTAAAAGAAAAAAAGCCCAAACTGAAGCACAGTGAAGCTCCACACCCTGCTCCTTTGTCCAGTGCCTCTTCTGTCCTGCCACCTGGCCTGCTTATTCTGGCCAGGATCACTGAGCTCCTTCCTGAGCAGCGCTCAGCGATTTTTGGCAGGTCAGGACAGATTGTTTTCCAGGCTTGGCGTTTATTGGGCCATATGGCTTTTTGCCTGGGATTCCAAGTATTTCCCCATACGAAAGCATTGCACCTCAGTCCTCCCTATCCTCCTCTTGCTTTCCTCCAAGACACTGTGGTTTTTTCCCTCCCCCCAGCCGTGCTCTGTGCCAGCACATCAAACCAGGATCAGCGCAGGCTGTGCTCTGGCGTGTGCTGGAAATGCAGAGCCCCAGTGCCATCGGTGTCATTGAAGTGCTGGGACCAGGACAGTGTGAAATGAGCAGTTCCAGCCTCAGCTGCCTTGGTGAGCTGCTCCTGACCCTGCTCTGGTTTGTGCTGCAGGCCTGCAACAACACCAGCGACAGGAAGCACGCGGACTCCATCCTGGAGAAGTACGTGACCGAGATCGTCATGAGCATCGTCACCACCTTCTTCAGCTCCCCCTTCTCTGACCAGAGCACCACGCTGCAGGTGGGGACACGCACAGGCACAGCAGGGAAAGCACTGCCAAGGCAGTTGTGTTCATTCCACTTCACCATTTACCAGTGCCAGAGAAACAAGCCTTGTAATGGGGGAGCAAATATGTCGCTGTTCTTGGTGACCAGAGCGGTCTTTTTGCTGTAGAAATTGAAAGATTTGTAGATCACAGTACAAATATTCTTCTAGAAAAGCTCCAAGTGGCACATGAATTCATCAGTGGATTCAACTCTGTGCTACCACCAAGGTCTTTTGGAGAGAGTTCTTGTGTGTCATAGAATCCCAGAATGGTTTGGGTTGGATGGGACCTTAAAGCCCATCTTATCCAACCCCCCTGCCATGGGCATCACAGAGGGAGCAGGGGTGATTGATTGAAGAAAGCATACTTTATGGAAAGATTCTAATTCCCCTTTAAAAAAAAAGAAAGGATTCAGAACAAAAATCCAGGAGCTCTCATGTGTCTCACTGAGCAGTTTTTTGCCTTGTTCAAAAGTTGGGGAAATGTGACCGAGGAGCTTGGAGCACTTGTGAAGGGGAGAAGGCAGAGATTTGTACAGTAGAACAGCAGTGTCAGGATGTGCCCTAATACCTGTATTTGCACAGAGAGAACACTGTTCTTTATTCATAAATGACTTCTGGGAGGGTGTGGGTGGAGTGGTCAGGTGTCTGGCAGCTCTGGCAGGAGGCTGAGAGGGGCAGCTGTTGAAACTTGATGCAACCTGGTGGTGCCAAAGGCAGCTGTGTGCAGTGCAATCTCCAGGTCTCAAAGCTCGTCCAGTCCTACCCCTGCCATGTCTCTGACCTCACATGAGTCAGGGCAGTGCAGGAGCTGATTTGCTCCTCGGGTGGCTTCAGTTGCTGTTGCCCATCACCTTCTGTGCTCATCAAAGAAATGAGAAATGGAGACTGTGGCTTTGTCCCCAGGGCTCTGCCCTTCCCTCTGTGCCATGTACCTGGGCTGCCTCACTCTCAGTTGCCATCTCTGAGATGCAGCATTTGAACACACATCTTGCCATCCTATTTTAGCCATCTGTTAATGTTATATCAGCAGTTTTTCTTTAGTTTCTCAATCTCCCCCTCTGTCTAGCAGGATGAAGTCACTTGGTTCACCTCTTTTCCCATCTCAGTTGATAGATCTGCCTTGTCCTAGATTCATCTTTCCTCTACATCTCCAAGCTAAAAGCAGTTTCTCTCCCTTTTCCTGCCTGTCAATACTCTTGTCTATACCCAGGGACTCTCCCCCTGAGGAGCACGGCCTGTGGGACCCCCTGCTTGGTGTCCATCCCTGCTCCAGGTGGGATTTCCTCCCCCCTGAGGTGCTGCAGGTGGGCTGATGTCTGTGGGTGAGGGATGTGGCCACTCTGCTCTGGGTTAAGTCCCTCCCTGCCCTTCCTGCTGCACCTCGTGCTCCCATCCCTTCCCCTGCCAGCCTCCTCCTGCTCCTTCATGTCAGGGCTTGTGGGACTGAAATTGTTCCTGCCCCGAGTCAGGCCCAGCCTTGCTGGTTCAGGGAACACCTTGTCCATCCATCATGCGGCTCAGATCATATAAAATTAGGAGGGCACAAATCTCTTGGCAAAGGACAGCTGCCCACAGCTCCTCTTTAACAAAATTTTCAGCCTGTTTGCCTCCCAAGGCTGCTGCTGCTGCCCAGGGTTTCCCTTCCCAAGTGCAGTGGGAGACACGAGGGACGTGGAGTAAATTTCCTATTTGATTTATTGACCTTGTTTAAGCAAGTGGAACATCTTGAAGGCTTTTTGAGACCAAAAAAATCTTTAGACAGGAACTGAAAGGAATATGTGGGTGGTTTAAATCCAAACATGCAGGTATTTTCAGGGCCCTGGGTGAATGCTGCTGTTTGCCATGGTTTTTGGTGTTTGGCTTATTTCCAGAAAGGGTAATGGGTATTTGTCTCCTAGCAATTCTGGGGTCGTGCATTTTGGTTCTCCTCTTGTACATTTTATAATGGTGTTTGATTTAAATGATATAATAGATTTAATTAGCTAATAGGTTTGGCTTTTTACTCTAACTACGCTTTTTTCTTGCAAACAGGCTTTACTGTTGGCCAGAATAAATGAGGTATTTTTTCCCTGGTTCCTAAGTCCTGTGGTGTTTGCACTGTGGTGTAGTTCCTTTAGCTGGTAGAAGCATTCCAGAGCTTGTGGGCACAAGGACACGGGGTTTTCCCTCTCACTTTGAAATATTTAAAATACTCTTTCCTCTACAGGTAAAATACACTGTTCTACTGAGTAATCACTGTACAAAAGCAAAGGGAGTTTTGGTCACTGTTGTTGGGCAGCTGCACAGGTGAAGGAACAGAGCTCATGGGCATGGGTGTGTTGGAGCAGCTCACCTGTCTGTAGTGGCAGATCACCTTGTGAAATTCAGGGGTGAAAACCACGCCTTGGTTCTGGCTGATCCGCAGCAGGGGCAGCGTTTGCCACCAGCCGCTGCCTGTGTTCCCAATAACACACAGCTGGTTTCTCAGTGAATTAGGTACCAGCTAATAATGCTTGGAATGATGAGTTCTCAGCCCTGGAGCTGCGCTGTCACACGGCCAGGTCCCATTTACCTGTGGCCTCTTGAGTCAGCTGCTGGTCAACACTAAAAGAGGAATCTGTGTGCCAGGGTTGCTGATAGCTCTGATTAAACAGATGAAGGTGACTGCTTATTTCCTTTGCTTAGTCAAGCATCAATTACCACAGCTTTCTGCTGCAGAAGCTCCTGTTCCATGTTTCCCTTCCAGTGCTGGTTCCCACCCTTCCCATCCAGTTGCTGATCCTGTGGTAGATACCCCAGCTACCACGGGGAGTTGCCCAACCAGTGCTGCAGACCAGTTAGAAGTGACTGGAGAGTGCAGCTGGACTGGGGCTGGGCTTAGCTCGGAGCGAGGCGCGTGACTGTCCTGTGCTTGCCTTGCAGACCCGGCAGCCCGTGTTCGTGCAGCTGCTGCAGGGGGTGTTCAGGGTGTACCACTGCACCTGGCTCCTGCCCAGCCAGAAGGCCTCCGTGGAGAGCTGCATCCGGGTGCTCTCGGACGTAGGTAAGGAGCGGGTGTGAGCAGAGCTGCCTGCTCAGACACGGCCGTCCAGGACTTGCTGCTTGTGTGTCATCCTGCCGCAGGGACAGAGCGGTTCACGTCGTGCAGGTGCCGCTTGGGGATTACTCGTAATCCAGGCTCAGTACAAAGCCAGGGTTGTGCTGATGGATCGTCATGGTTGAGCAGTGGGTGTTGTCACTGTCACCTGAAGTGCTTTGTCTCTGCGGTCTCCCTGCAGTCCTGGTGATCTGCAGCAGGGAGGGAGATATTTTTCATGGAAGCATTGAGGTTGGAAAAGCCATTCAGGATCATTGAGTCCAAGATGTGCTCAATCCCCATCTTGTGCCCAGCCCAGAGCACTGAGTGTTATGTCCAGGCCTTCCTTGGACACTTCCAGGGGTGGGGACTCCACCACGTCCCTGGGCAGTTCCAATGCCTGACCACCCTTTCCATGGAGAAACTCCTGATGTCCAACCTGGGCCTCCCCTGGTGCGTCTGGGACTGCCACTCCTGCCCGTAGATTTGCTCCACCTTCAGTGTCTGCAAGAGTAGCTTGCACTGGATATGGGGTCAGGTTCTGTTTTTGTGTGTCCACGTGTGCCAGCACGAGCTGTTGGGGGTGTGTATTTAGGGACAGATTCCTACTCCCACGCTTTAAAAACAGCGACAGCTCTGAGGTGTGGAAGCCTCTAAACATAGTCCTGCCCAGGCCTGGCCCTGCATGGGGACTGAGCCCTGCCCTGTTTAGAATGCACCCAGAGAGCCATGGAATGGTTTGGGTTGGAAAAGATCTCTTGAGGTCATCAAGTCCAGCTGTCAGTCCAGCACCGTCACTGTGGTCACCAGTAAACCAGGTCCTCAAGTGCCACATCCACCTGCCTGGGCAGCCCCTTTCTATGAAGAAAAAAAAAATTCCCGATGTCTAATCTAAGCCTTCCCTGGTACAACTGGAGGCTGTTTCCTCTCATGCTGTGAAGGAGAGTTTGTAGAAGGAAGGAATTACATAGATGTCTGTCTTGTTTTTTGTGGTGGTTCATGGGCTCAAGGTCTCAGCTCCCACTGTTTCTGCTTGTTGCAGCAAAAAGCAGAGCGATTGCAATTCCCGTGGACTTGGATAGTCAGGTGAACAACCTGTTCCTGAAATCCCACAACATCGTGCAGAAGACTGCCATGAACTGGCGGATGACTGCGAGGAACGCCGCCCGCAGGGACTCGGTGCTCGCCGCCTCCAGGGACTACAGGAACATCATCGAGAGGTTGCAGGTGACTGCACAGCTCCCAGGTCTCACCTGACCAAACCCTGAGGTCTTTTAACTTACTCAGGCAGGACAGACCTGGTTGTCCTGACCCTCTCCTCCCATTTGTAAAATTAATTCACCTCTACATGTCTGTGTTGTTAACACTAGTTTAAGCCTGGCTGTGGTTGTTTCCTAGGACATAGTGTCAGCCTTGGAGGACCGCCTGCGCCCTCTGGTCCAGGCAGAGCTGTCAGTGCTGGTGGATGTGCTCCACAGGCCCGAGCTGCTCTTCCCAGAGAACACGGATGCCAGGAGGAAATGTGAAAGCGGAGGTTTCATTTGCAAGTAGGTTGTCTTAAAAGCCTGGCTTGTTTTGCTTTTTCCCAATCTTCCCATGCCCTGTGGAATGGAGCCCTCCTGCCCAGCTTGGTAAATACGTGATAATCCTCTAAAACACCTGTAAAAATCAGTATTTTGTGATATGGTCAAGGCAGTTTTCTGCTTGAGGGGGGGAAAAAACTTGCTTGTGGGAATGGGGAAAGACTGGTTGATATGTTCTCCCTGCTAATGCTTAAAAATCTGTTTGCTGCAGGATATAAATGTCCTGAGCAGTTGTATTAACGAGTTAAGTTTTGAGCTGATCCCAGTTATTGATCCCTGCCTTCACCCCAGTCATGTTTGTGAGGTGCTGGGTGAGCACATTAGGATCAGTTGTTGTCATGGGCATCACCACAGTTAGAGAGGAGGAAGGGGAAAGATTACAAGGTCATGTGGAGGGCAATTCAGAGCAGATCCAGCTTCTCCCATCACCTCCTGGAGGGGTGGGCTCTGTACAGAGGCTGTGGAAGCTGGGCACTGAGGTAGTCCCAAGAGCTGGGTGGGATGGATTTCAGGTTGCACTATCCGAGACTCTCCGTCTGGTTTTTAACCAAGTGGAACAGATTTCTTACTGTTCAGTGGTGGTTCTGGAGGATCATCAGGTGCTGGATCCCACTGATTGCTTGCTGTCTGCAGCCAGAGGGAGTTTTTGGCTCTTTTCCTGCCCAGGGACTGCAGGTTCCTCCGTAGCTCCCCCTGGTAGCTGTCAGGTGTTGCTCTGGAGAGAACGCTCCAAAATGGTTGTGTAACAGTGTGAGGATAAACCTTGTTTGCAGCATAAACCAATTAAGATAACCACATGTATCTTAGCCCATTTTTAGAATATTTGCACTAACCTGATTGATGGCTTTTTTCAGGTTAATTAAGCACACAAAACAGCTGCTGGAGGAGAATGAGGAGAAACTGTGCATTAAGGTATTACAGACGCTCAGGGAAATGATGACCAAAGATAGAGGCTATGGAGAAAAGGTAAGGTACAGTCCATCATCCTGTTAAACACTGACTTTATTCAGTAAAGGAAAATAAAACTCCTGCTTTTTCAAGCTGTTTTGTATGTGTAAGCACTTCTAGGCTGGAGCAGGAACAAAACATTTTTAGTCAACTCATGCCTTTGAAATCATATTTGAAGTTAAGCTTGTTTCTGTTGCTTTTCTACTTGAGACTGGCAAGTTTAAGTCTAATCCCTGCAGCTGCTGGCACGCTAATATAAATTTTGTTACCTTTTTATGAAGGCTATAACCTCTTTATCTGCTTTCTGGGTCTAGGTGACTCTTCACCAGGTCACGTAACCTTGCAACAACAGGGTATTTTGTAGTTAATTTGCATTTGTGTACAACTGAGTGATCTTCTTGTGATTTATAGGTGGAAACTCTCTGTACACCCCCCCCGTTTTTTCTTTCCCTTTCCCACATACAACTCTTGACTGGTTGAGAAGAACATTCTTCTGTAGGTACAGACCTATTCTTTATTTACATCAGGAGGGTGTGTATGCACCCATATGTTTGTGTTCCTGGAAGTGGCTACAGTCAGCTGAGACTGGGATTTGGAGATTCTCCTGGAATTCTAATCAGCTGAGGTTCTTCCCATGCCACCCAGAGGGTACAGAGGAACACCCCCTCCAGTGAAGGTGTTGGGGAGCAGCTGGGAGTGGGGACTGGGGGAAGCTGTGATGGGGAAGGGCTCTCCCTGCCACTGGGAGGCTGTGCCCAGGAGCAGGTGGTGTCTCAGTCCAGTTCTCCCCCACAGCTGGGTTTGGAGCTGTTGCCTCGTGCTCAGTTCACAGCAAAAAGGGCAAAAACTTCAGAGTTCCGTAACAGCAGTAATCGTTTGTAGCAGCTGCCAGGGAGGGAGATGCTCCACAGGCAGAGGAACCTGGAGCATCATGGCCAGCTGGGAATGTCCCCAGGAGCTAGGAGCAGGGGTGGTGCCCAGGGCTCTGGGGAGGGAGCGGCGGGAGCCTGGCACACGTGGGTGTGCGCATGCACGTGGGCTGCTCCCAGCACACCCAGGGAGCACAGGCAGTGCCAGGGAGCAGGAGACTCCCAGGAAAATGCCCGAAGGGTAGGGATGGCCAGGGGTGTGCTCCCTGCCCTGTCAGGAACGCTCTTCCCATGTGCTGCCAGGCACAGCCCAGCTCCCGGCTCCTGCCTGGGACGTTCTCATTGTGCAGCAGCAGTGCTTTTGAGTAAGTTCACTGGCTTGAGGGAATTCCCTAGCCAGCTGCAGGAAAGCAGCACATCCCTGCGGGATGAGGAGGGAGCAGGCTCATAGGGAAAGGCACAGCTGCAGGTGTCAGCTTGGAGCACATCGTCCTTCTCTGCTCAAGTGGCCGAATCCTGTGCTGGGGATCACTTTGTGTCCTCTCCTCAGGGTCCCTTCACTGAGGCATCCCACCTGGCAGGGGCTGGCTGTGGCCTGCAGAAGCCAGTCTGCTCCTGGGAATGGGATTGGTGATCCTCTAGCGAGCGCTGGTATTTCCTGATGTTCAGCACTGGGGGTGTAACAGGTTCACCACAGATCACAATTTACACTTCTGTAGCAGATCAGTGTATCCTCTCCTGTTAGAACAGCCAGGAGCCACTGTCCACGGTCACCTTAAGTAATAAAAGCAGTGGGTGATGCATACTGTATGTATTATACAACCATGAGACCCAAATCAAGGCTTTGAGAGTTTCCCTGAAATGCAGTCTGCCACTGAGAGATTTTCCTAAATGGAAATTAATTTCTAGGAGTTTCTTAGACTTTTATTCAGCTAACTTGGATGAAGCAGTATTTCTAGAAGCTGCAGTTAACGTACCTTGCACCATTCAGACCATGGAGAACCCCACAAGATGCTAAAAAAATCTTCAAAGTGTGGCAGAAGCATTAATTTCAGAGGCAGTAGCTCAGTTACATAAGGAGTCAGGATATGCCTGCCTGTGAAGTGATTTCCGAGTCGGAAGAAGCAGCTGATTGCTCACAGATAGACTGTGAGTAGTAGTAGAACAGCTTTTACTGTCTGGCTGTGAGCAGTGCAGTCGGATTTATTCTCCCTTGTGACTCAGAGAACTGAATTTAGTTGCCACCTAAAAGGCAGCACCTTTTGTTTTCAAAATCATCCTGTAGTGTAACAAAAAAAAGGAAGGAAAAAACCCTCTTATATTGTAAAAACCCCATTGTGAGTCCTGGAGTCCCTACATAGAGGTGGGTTCCACACACCAAGGTGGCAGAACTTACCCTTGTGAGCAGCTTATTGATGTCACAAGCACAGAACCATGGAATGGCTTGGCTTGGAAGGGACCTTAAAGATGACCCAGTTTCATCCCTGCCGTAGGCAGGGACAGCTTCCATAGCCCAGGGTGCTCCAACCTGGCCTGGAACCCTTCCAGGGATGGGGCAGTCACAGCTTCTCCCTCTGGGCAATCTGTGCCAGGGCCTCCCCACCTTCACAGGGAAGGGTTTCTTCCTGACAACCCATTCAAACCTGTCTCAGTGCAGAGCTGTCGCCCCGTGTCCTGTCCCTCTGCCAGGGCTCTCAGCTGTCCCTCCACACCTGTGTCCAGCCCCAGGGCGCTGGGGCAGTTCTGGCAGCGCCTGGGATTCTGCTGCAGCCCCACGTGGTGCTCGCTGGAGCAACCTGAATTACATAAGGATGGGGCTCCTCCTCTCCTGCTGCATCTCGAAGCCCACGGAACAGCTCACCCTCCTGGCCCGTGTCCCTGGTGAAGCTGGGCAGTGCAGGGAGGACACGGGGCGTGCTCCTGTCACCTGGGGCCTCGGTCCCGCAGCTGGGGCTCCTCAGCAGCGAGCAAAACCCGTGGGGAGAGCGCAGATGCACAGAAGCCTGTGGGAAGGCTCAAATTTTTACATATTGCTAAAGACTCCTCGCTTGGCACGCGCTCAGGATGGCTCAGTGACGGGGAGCATACTGTGGAGTATTTAATAGGCACAAAACTGCACTACACTGACAGTGTAGGCTAGACCCAAGTTTTTCGCTGTGCTGAAACATGTCATTCATGCACGTCTCTCCGGGAGCCTACCAGCTGACTTGCCTCAGCTCAGCAGGACTTGGATGGGAAAGCTCCATTTTTCCTCCCGGAGTGGAAATGCAGCCCCTGCGCTGCTGCTGCTGCTGCTCACGGTTCGTGACACTCCTGTGCCCAAGGGTGAAGTCCTTGGCTCTGGGTCAGCCAGCCCACGTGGTTTGTCACTGGCACAGGAACAAAGCCAGGGCACATCCTGCCTCCCGAGCTCCCTGGCACAGCATTCCCAGCAGTTGTCTGTTCCCTAACCCAGCGCTGGCAGATGTTCCTCGGGCCCACTGCAGAAATAATGTTGGATTGCAGCATTAAAGTGTTAAATGATTTATAAGATCCTAACGTGAAATTTATGTGTCATTTCTCTTACTAATCCTTGCTTTCAATTCTTCCCCTTCTTTCTTTCTTTCCTGGCAGATTACCATTGAATTGGATAATGCTGAGGTTTTAATTTTATTTCTTTTCTCCAGTGTTGTTTCTATGGTGTTTGTTTTACCAGTAGCCCTGTGATCTGTCCTGTCTCTGCAGCACTGAGCGTTCTGATTTGTGTGCCTGTGTCAGTGAATTAGTGGAGTTTTCAGTCTGCTGTGTGTCTATCCTGGGAATAGTTACCATAACTAATTCTGTATGTCATTACTTGGAATATTAATCCAAATGGAGGTATCATTTTTGGTAGTCTGCAATCAGCTGGTGCCGTGGTAGATCCTGTGGAGTTTAGGATCAGATCTGGAGGATGAGCTGCTCTAAGCAGTCAGCATTTAGCACTTGGCCACCGTTCCTGTGTCGTATGTGAAAGGGTTATTTCTTTTTATTTGGAAAACTAAATAGTAGGGTTCAGTGGTGTCCATGCAGAAGAAGGGGGTGCAGGTGGGACTGGGGAGGGGCAGGTCCTCGTGCAGAAATCGTGCTGCTGCTTTTCCCAAAAAGGTGGCAGTCCTGCAGCTCGTGAGAGCATTCCAGTGCCCCTCCTGTGCCTCTCAGTCGGGTTTGGGTGTGAAGCCACGTCAAGCAGTGGGGTGGGTGGTGTGTGACCCTGTGGAACCAGTGACTTGGGAAGCTATTTCTGGGTGAGCAGCTTCCTGCATCACCCCGGGGCTGGGGCTGGCGCTGCGCTGTGTCCGTGCTGGCACAGGCAGAAAAGCCCTGTTTGGGGGAAAACTTGGGAGTTTAACTGAAATGAAGCTTTCCAAGGACGCTGACAAGCCGAGTGTCTGGTCGGAGCAGCAGCGCAGGGCGGAGGGAGCTGAGCTGCCTCTGCTGTGCAACTTCCTCATCAGCTCAAAAAAACCCTGGTGTGGGCGTGGAATTTGCATAAATGTATAATACTGAGAAAGTGATTGACTGGCACCTTATTTTACTGAAATACCACGGAAAAAAGAAATATTTTCCTCTCAGTGCTTTGTTTCCTGTGTTCTCTCCCAAGCCAGCCTTTTATTTGGAGCAATGCTCAACCACTTAAAATGTCTAAAGCATTTCTGACCTTTATTTAGTGTGGAGTAAGTAGTGAAATCTACAGAAAGCAATTTATGGTGTGACTTGTTAATTTTGATGTTAATCACCTGAATTCACTGGGTAAACTTCATTCTGAAAATGAAATATTTGGGGACCTTGCCTGGTGAAATGGGTTTGAAAGCCAAGCTCTTTGTCACTAAAGTAGACAAATGCTGTGCACGTCACCCAGGGTTGGCCTGGAGGGTATTTTTGTTCAGAAGGGCTTTTAGGGCTGGAGCTGAAGGTCCAGTCAGGGCCTGAGGTCCCTTCCCTAAGACAAATGTCATGAGTTTCCCATCACTAGTTTCAGCCCGGAGTCTGCTTTTGACCTGAAAAACAAATTTCTTGTTGCACAAGTCCATCTCCTGCCCTGCCATCACCTCTGAGCTGTGCTGGGATGAGATCTCAGGTGTGCCTCCAAGCTTCACACACACTTCTGGCATTACAGAGGTGCTCTGCTGTCTGTTTCTCTGGGGTTTTTGTTAATAAACCCAGATTTTTTTCCCCTCTTACCTGGGGCATACACACCAGCAGCCTGCTCTGGTTTCCAAAAATTAACCTGTAGCACAGAAATGTTTCCATCAGGCCAGCTCCTTTGGATGATGTGCTGCTGCAGCTTCCCAGAATAGCCTGTGTGTGTATATATATATAATTTTAGCTTGGAGAAACTTCAGAGAGAAAGTTGAATTGTTTAATTGCAAATTAAGTCATAATGTGAAACTCTTTCCCTTTGGTTTCTGGCTGTGATGTGCTGTCTTTGCCTGCAGTAAATCAGCCAGAGCATGCAGAGCAATTTAGGATTTGGTCTGGAGGCTGCAGAGGAGGAATTTTATTGCTCCTTGATGGAGCAAGTGCATGGAAGGAGCAGGTGTGTGTATAACCATCAGCACAGAGCACTGGCTGTGTAGGGAAAGGGATTCAGATGGAGTTGGAACCACTGGCAAGTCTCAGAAATCCTGGGGTTTTCTGTTTTTCTTATTTTCCCCTTGTTAACCCTGGAAACTGTAAACATTTAGGGCAAAGAATAGAAAAATCTCCGTTATTAGTAGAATTATTAACTTGCTTTTCTGTCAAAACTATGCACAATTAAGTTGTTTTGATCAGCTGAAATGCTCCTTGTTCCCTCAGGGGAAACTCCACTGAAGTAACTGTTTATAGCAAGATTTCATGGTGGTTTTTTATGTAGGTTATCTTAGTTGTGTCCTGCAAGGTAACCCCAGCGAGCAGTGGGTCCAAAAAACAAAGGATATTAAAAATGCCAGGAGATCCATGTGTTTGTTAATGAAAGTCATGATAGGAAGTCACGATAGACCCTCTTTAACATTTTTGTGAGTGAAGAAGGGAGTGTCCTTTGGAAGTAGAGGAATAATGCAGGAATTCACCCAATGGCAGGAAATCCCCTGAGTGTGGGGTTGGCTGAGCTGGGAGGCTTGGGGTGCTGGAGAAGTGCAGTGCTGTTGTCCTAACTTGCTTTCTACTGAGGGTTTATCTGTAATTCCCTTTGTGTTGGAAAGGAGGGACAGGGAGGAACTGCAGTTTTCCAAGGAGATGTGGAGCAGCGTTGGTAGAAATCCAGAGCCATGGGGAGCTGTAAACTGTGTCACACCGCTCTTGCACCCTGGCTGTGTTGGTTCTGTCCTGGTCTTGGGGAGTTGTGTGCTCAGAGCTTGGCCTTTGGGTGGTGTCGGGGCTGCTCTTTGCCTCTCCTGGAGCAGGGGAGATGATGGGATCGGGAGCTGCAGGCTCTGACTGGAGCTGAAGGGCTCAACAGGGTGTGTTTGACATGGGCTCTGTGCAGGTGTCTCAGGTGATAAAGCCAAAACCCCAAGGCAGGGCGCTGTCCCTAAAAGCCCTTGGGCTGAGTCTCTGTGGATGGCCTCCTGCCTGGGCTGGAGCTGCTCTCATCCTGTTCCTGATGGAGCTGCTGTCTCGGGGCAGAGGTAAATTCTTCCTCAGTGCCACCAAGTGCGAATTGCTTCACACAACAGCGAGAGCTAAACCCTGCTTCTAATTAGACACAACAGCTTAATTTGCTGTCAGTTCAATCCCCAGCCCGCTGAAGGGTGCAGGCGTGATGCAAATGCAGATTTCCCGGTGCTGGCGCTGAGCTGCTGAGCTGCACCGTGGGCTCCCTGTGCTCCAGGCCAGCCCAGCACGGCCTGGGGAGGATGTTCCCGTCCGTCCTCCCCAGCCCAGGCTGGGTTTGGGGACACCGTGGCCCAGTTTCCACCTGCAGTGCGAGCCCTGGGTACTAAAACACATCCGTCCTGGAGAAACCATGAATCTTTTATGGGCTGCCAGGCAGGGCCCCGTTGGCGCTGACCTGCAGGTGGCACGCGCAGGATGCCGATCGCGCTGCGAGATGGCCTACTTTGCTTTTTATTTTTTATTTTTTTTTCCTTTTTTTTTAATTCCTCTTTCCCCTCCCAGCCACATTGCAGTGAGCTGTTCCGCTGGGCACCTGCCAACATTCAGGCAGCAGTTACATAAGTAGGGCTTTTTTTTTTTTTTTTTTTTTTTNCCCGCCGCTGCTGTGTGACCTTCAGCAGTGATTGCCAGGGAAGGCGGCGGGGATGTTTACAGGCACCGACCCGCAGCCTGTGCCGGTAGCGGCTGAGCCCGGGGCTGCTGCTGCTGCTGCTGCTTCTCCCCAAGCCTGATCCCACACCACTGCAGCTCTGCTTCGTTTTCCAGGGTGAAACGGGGCTGCTGCTGCTTCTCCCCAAGCCTGATCCCACACCACTGCAGCTCTGCTTCGTTTTCCAGGCTGAAACGGGGCTGCTGCTGCTTCTCCCCAAGCCTGATCCCACACCACTGCAGCTCTGCTTCGTTTTCCAGGCTGAAACGGGGCTGCTGCTGCTTCTCCCCAAGCCTGATCCCACACCACTGCAGCTCTGCTTCGTTTTCCAGGCTGAAACGGGGCTGCTGCTGCTTCTCCCCAAGCCTGATCCCACACCACTGCAGCTCTGCTTCGTTTTCCAGGCTGAAACGGGGCTGCTGCTGCTTCTCCCCAAGCCTGATCCCACACCACTGCAGCTCTGCTTCGTTTTCCAGGGTGAAATGGGGCTGCTCTGCTGCTTCTCCCCAACCCTCAGGGCTGGGGCAGGGGCCAGCAACCCCCCCATCCAAATCCAGCAGAACTCTGTCAGCACCCGGAGCTCCCCTTGTAGTTACTGGGTTGTTTTTTAGGGTTGTGCTGGGGTTTTGTCTGTTTTTTTCAGTAGTGACGCTTCTTTATGCAGCTGATACATCTACAGGCAGCTCTATCCAGTAAAATGCACTTGCAGACCCACTCAGTAGAGTTTAGGTTTGGGTTTTTTTCACCTCTTTGCTTTGGTCTTGAGGTTTCAAGTAGGTGAAAAGGGAACTGAAGGTCCTGGTTCAAAGGGGTTGCCTGAATTAACCTTCTCACTGCTCTTTATCGATGATAAACTAAAATTCCAGTGGCTGAGGTGCAAAATATGTGCTGTTTTATGCATTTTTGATTGGAGTTAGGAAATGTATTAACCTCTTCAGAGCTGGAAAGCTGCACTTGGGAATTATTTTCCTTGCAGAGAGCTTACTCCACAGTCATTTCTCTTGTGTATTTTGCACTTAGACAGTGCTTCACTTGTTATGTCTCGAGCAGAGGAAATGCAGGCACTCATAAATTTTTGTGGGCTGCCTTATATTTTTTTCCCCCCCCTTGAGAAATCCTGCAATCTTTGGACTGGGCTTTTTTTTTTTAACACGGGCTGGAATTGGTGAGCTCTTTGCAAAAGGAGACTGGAACATTTCTTATAGTTACTTGTCACCGAAAAAATAATAGTTATACCATCTTACTGGTTAATTAAGACTGCTGTAAAATGTGTTGGGAAGGGAGTTCTTGCTGTATTCAGTTACTGCAGAGGTCCTGCAAGATCAAGGGTTTAGAGGAGGAAGTGGTTGCACTCCCACTGAAGGGCAGAGACTGAGGTCTCCAGCTCCTGGAAAGTCCCAGCCCAAGTTAAAATATGCTTTCTCCACTGAAAACTCTGGAAAATGAGGGAAGGCATTCCCCTAGGCAGATCTTGGTGACCTTTGAGTGTGGGCACTGGCAGCCCTTGTGCCAGATCTGCCACCTCCTCGACTGGCCGTGCACAAAGTCTCTGCACGTTCCCTGAGATGAGGGAGGGTGTTCAGCTCTGTCCCTGCCCTGGGTGTGTGGTGAGGCCAGGGCTGGGAGCCTGGGGGAGCTGGGGGGCTGCCCCTGTCCCCAAAATCCCACGTGCCTTCTGGGGGGCCTGTGCCAGGACAAGGTGCTGCCCCACATCTCCTTCTGCTGCCCGATTTAGGCAGGTCTGAGACCCTCTGTCACTGAAAATGCAATGTCTGTGCAGGGGGAAATGTAACGTGGGAAGTTTGTCAGAGCAGTTCAGTGCTCCTGGGTCCCAGTTATTCCCCTCTGCCCTGAAACTTCTCCATAACAAGTCAAATGCTTGTTTGACAAACACCTACAGATCATCTGCAGGGGCTAGAAATTTCCTATCCAAATTTTTCTTCAGCTCTACAAGGTAACAGTGTTGGCTTTACAAAGGGGACTTGGCAAGGAAGCTACACAAGAGTTGTGTGGTATTTTTAAAGAGTTATGAAGGACAGCAACATAATTTGTGCTCTTGTCTGTTGCCACAAATCAGACAAGGTGCTGCTTTTGCTGTGTGCCTTTCAAGGAAGAGCTGATGGTATTTCAAAGGGAAAAGCAGAGAAGGGAGGAAAAAGTGGAAGGGGACTTGCAGGAGTCAATCTGAACAGCCATTCCCACTGGAATTCCAGCTGATACTGGAGGTGGCAGTGCAGGAGCCGAGGCAGAGGCTTCAGAATAACATTTAGCTGACATCTTCGCTCTAGTTCCTCGCATCCGGATGTACAACCTGGCTATCAAAAGCTTAATGTGCTATTTGCCTGACTCTGTAGTTGTGTTTTACCCTTTTTATTTCCTTCTCTCTGCCAAACGTCTCCCCCTGCCACCCCAGTAATGAGATGCCACATGCATGGAGTTGGGTCAGTTCCTGAATTCACAGATTTCGGGACCAGAAGGGACCTCTCAGTGATGGAACCCGACTTCCTGCATGGCCCAGGGCGTCCCGCTCCTCACCACTGTGTATCCATGGAGCCAAATCCATGGAGTTTGGCTCAGCTTCCTCAAAGTGCTCAGTGTTGAGTGAGGACCTCCCAGGACAGGTGTCAGTTTACTCTTGCCTTGCACCAGCTGGTCGCCTTCCTGTCCCGTTGAGAGGGATGTTTGGAGAAAGACCTGAAGGAATTGTGTGGAAGTTTGGAAAGTGTCATCAGTTCAGCTGTCTGAGGTTTGTCACCCCTCAGTCCTTTGAACTCTGGGGCGGCCTGAAGCGTAGGAGATTTGTGCTTGGAATTGTGCTGGCTTGTCCATTGTTTTGTCAAAATTCCAAAGTCTGGTGAGGCTGAAGAGAAAAGGAGCAGGTTTTTGAATGTGTGTTTGTGTGCTCTCACAAACATGGGGGGGTTTCTGATAAGATTATTTCCCTCTCATTTATTTACAATGTGTGATGCTTTCCAGCCTGTTTTGGTGAAGCCGCTCTCTGGAGCAGCCCCAGTCTGTGAACTGAAATCTCCACCAGCCTTCTAAATGCGTTTCAAGCCTTTTCAGTGCTCAGTGGTCTGGGTGTTTACTGCATAGTTGAGTTTAAAAAAAAAAAAATGGAGAAAAGCAATTCTGATGCTTCAGACCTGAATGAAAATCTTTCTGCTTTTCCACTCCATCACAGTAATAGTTTGAATTTCTGTGAAGGAAGGATTAGATAAGTTTCATCCTGATTGTTGTTTTGAAAGCAAGTGAGAATAAAACTTTGAATTCCTCCAAACTGTAAAGGAAAAGGATGGAAAGCTCATCTGTATTTCAGAAATTGAGATGTAGTGAATTCACCCTGGAGCTGTCACGTGCTCTGGTGGTTTCTGAGGGGGGTGCATCCACTCTTGAGTCAGACAGTCCATTCTGGGAAGCACACGTGGCCTGTGCTGGGGAAATGGATGCTGGAAGCATTCCGGTCACCAGAGGGTCAGGGATTGTACATCTCCAGTCATGGCTCATGAGGAGTGGTTTATTGGCCAGCCTTGGGGGAGTGGAAACTTCAAAGGAAGGGAGGGTTTTGCACAGCAAGTTGAAAGGACCTTTCCTTACTGCTTGTAAAAAGCACAGATGTTGGACTCTGACCCGGCCACCCACTGGGTTCCAGTTTAAAAGCTGTCCTCTGTGTCCTGCTGCTTACCTGGCTGTGTTTTGTATTCCACAAACTTGCCTCTGCCCCCCCAGACCATCACTTTCTTACAGCTGGAGAGCTGAAATATATGGAGGCACACGAAATCTTTGAAAATTACTGCTTTGGGCTGCTCTCCCACCCTGTTCAATCCTTGTAAAGCATAAGGTCATACTTTGCTGTTGCAGCACACAGGATAGTGCAAAGTGTAGCACAGCAACTAATAGCTCAATGATTCTTTGCTATTTGAACCCACTTTGACTCAAAGAATAACAATTTCAGGATTTGGAGTTTATATTCTTACTGGAAGATTGCTGAGGGCTGTGCTGCTGTGGATGACCCACGTGGGCACTGCCCAGGGCAGTGGTTTTGCTCCCAGGTCAGTGTGTGGGGTGGGCTCTGGTGTGCTGTCTGTGCCACAGAGGGAAGGCACGGGAATTTGTGAGCTGGAATATGTAATTTTAGCTTGGGAAAGAGCAAAGTAATTTTATGCTGGTTCTTCATCTGTGCTGCTTTTCAACCCCAAAATGTAAACAAATGTTTGGTTGAAATGGGGTCAAGGTATCAGCCCAGGAATCCCAGAATGGTTTAGGTTGGGAGGGACCTTAAAGCTCATCATAAAGTTCCACCCCCTGCCTTGGGCAGGGACACCCTACACTAGCCCAAGTTGCTCAGAGCTCCATCCAGCGTGGCCTTGAACACTTGAAGGGATGGAAAATCATCCATTTTCTCTGGGAAACCTGTACCAGTGCCCAAAGAACTTCTGTTTGGAATCCTGAGTCCAGCAGTCATGTCCACTTGACCTGTCAGCTTCAGTCTCCCCTCCCCTGGAGGAAGGGACCTCGCTTCCCCTGCAGAAGAACAGGCCCAGTTTCCTTGCTGCTGTTGGCTCCTGGAGAAGGCAGGGAGGTTTCCTGTGCCCCAGGCAGGTCGTGCAGGCGGTGCTGCAGGCGGGACGATGTGCCCGGGCTCCCCGTGACCTGACATGGGTGCAGCGGGCAGGGCAGGGACGGTGTGTTCCCCTGCAGGAACGAGCTGCTTCCTGCTCACTCGTGCTCCTCTGGATTAAATCCTCCCAGCTTCCATTTGGCCGGAGAAGGGGTTTGCATGCTTGAGACGTGTCCAGGAGTGGTGACAATGCAAGGAAGTGACTACCAAAGGCCGTGGGAGCTGGCCAGGAGCAAAGTCCCTTAGGAGGAGGATGGAGAAGGGTTTTTCCTGGCCAAGGAGCCCCTGCGAGAGAAGCACTCACTCCTGGGGCTCCTTCCTGGGAAGTGGACTCTCATTATTCCTACTCCTGGATCTGTGGCCTCCCTGTCCCTTTGCTGGGCATTCCCCAGGCTGCAGCAGATCCTGGGTTGCTCTCCCAGTCTGTGCTCCATTGGTCTGTCTGTCCCTGTGGCCTCTGGGCAGATGTGGCCACGAATGCCTGGCTCAGTTTGGGGTTACAGGATTGTGGATGTGTTATTTCCTGGTGTCTGCTCCTGGGAAGTTACAGCGATTTCCCCACAATTAAATCTGCAGTCGAGTTTGAATGTTCAGCTCTCTGTTGTGTGTCTGTGCTCAGCTAGATAAAAGTTACTTGTCTTCATCTGTTTCAGTTGAAGATCAGCATTTTAAATTTGAAAAGCTGTCACCATTCAGGCCCTTACTTCATTGCTCTGTTTGGTGCTGTACCGTATACCTTTCATCTTCAGAAAAGTATGTTTATAGATGAGAATCCACGGAATACATTTTTTTTAAACTAAAATTATAAGGCTGCTGCCTTTGTGATATGCAGCCCTGGCTTCCTCCTCCTCCCCACTGGGACGGATGTGCAGCATTCCAGTCACTGATCCTGGGGGTGTGGTCCCCAGAAGTGCTCTGGGCACCTGCAACTACATTTCTTTGCTTGTGCCTCTGAGTTCATGCAAAGCAGTTTGGGATGTTCAAAGGATACCTGCAAAATTTTCCAAATGTGGCCCTTTCAGGAGCAGGGTGGGAGGGTGTAAACAGTAATTACAGCTATAATTCATTTGTGGTGATTCAGCTGAAGTCAAGTGCTTTGCCAGCTCCCTTCCCCTCACTGTTGACCACTGGGTTGCTGTTGGGATGAAAGATTCTGGAGGAATGACTAATTTTTCTGCATTTTTACTTTCAACTAGCTGCCGCAAGCTCCAGAAACGGAGAGCCCTGTAGAGGTGTGTCAGCCACCTATATTTGTACAGCACACAAATATTGGTGTCTCAGTAGTCCTAGTGGAGTGTCTTGTTGGTAAAAACCCCTGTGAAATGTGTGTTCCTGCGTGCTGTCAGACAGTGGAAATGAGCAGATCTGTTGAAGTGCCTTAATCCAATACAGCATCAGTGTGGTAGGCTGAAAATATAAAAAAAAAAGTAAACTAATCCTAAGTCCGTTCCTTTCAGCCATTTCCCCTGTGCGTTAAGGGTGGCACTGGGAAAGGTCTCCTCTCAAATTTTCCTGCATCGGCAAAATGAGACTTCATTTTGGCTCCTAATGCAGAATTTGGTTTTCCCTTTGCCTCACGTACTTAAAGGAAAAGGAGGTGTCAGAATTTGTTGATAGAAGCTTCATAACTCCAGAGCAACTGGTGTCCCCTTTAAAACGCCCCTGTGGATGATGTCAGGGTCACTGCTTATTGTCCAGGTCACTGGTTTTAAGGGAATTGGATATGTGGGAGCATGTCCTTCATGTGCATAAAGCAGATTATTTGCCAAAAAGAAGGCAGGAAAATTTATCAAATCTTAAATTCCTTTGCAATTCGTGGGACACCCAGACGTGGCATTGGTCGATTGTATGACTGGGTGCCAAATCAGTGCAAATCTAAGGGATACAACCTGGGAGTCTAAATCTGGGAGAGTGTTGATTCTCTGAGCTCAGAGGATTATAAATGTGAAATCGTGTAGAAAAAGAAATGTTTGTGGTGGTTTAGACTTCTGTATTTGTAATTTTTGTGAAATAGTGTTTAAATGTAACCCGAAACTCTGAGTGGTCATCAAATGGATTTGAGATGTTTGGGAGATGGCTCCTGGTTTCTGATGGGTCCCTGCATAGAACAGTTATTCTACACCTTTTCAGATGCTTTAAAGCAGCAAAACCTCAATGTGCTTCAGCTTTGCAAAGTGGGAGTTGCATTCCTGAAAACGAATGTCTGAAATGGGAGAGATTTGATTTGGAAACGTGCACGTGCCAAGGGGCTCTGCCCAGTGACTCCCCACTGACGTCCCTGAGTTGGAAGGGAGCCCCCCGGGCTGTTCCAGAGGCCCTCCCCAGTCTCAAATGAGTTTCAGTGACCACGGTGGGATGTGTTGGAGTCCCTCACCCCCAGAGTGTGTGTCCAGTGGGCTGGGGGTGTACCTGTGTGTCTGTGCATGGGCATGCGTGGGCTGAGCTCCCCGAAACCTGTGTGTGTCCCCGGGAGCTGTGACACCAGACAGATGTTGTGTTTCCTCTGAACCCGGGACTGCTGGCACACGTGCATGCCAGGGGGGTGTGTGAGGGTGGCAGAGCAGAGGGGTCAGGGCTGGCAGAGGGCAGGTGTCCTGTTTCGATGGCTTGTCAGTCCATCTTCCCCCTCTCCCCCTGTCGCATCCAGCTGTGACTTCCCCAGTATTCCCCTGAGTGCCAAGATGTTGGTGTCTCTTGAGTGTTGTTCTGCTTTAAAATGAACTTTCTGCATGCACAGCAGGAGCTTGATCAAAGTCTACCACAGAGGCAACTGGAGGACCATAGAAGGGTATGTACAGCAGTCAAGCACATTCAGAACTAATCTCTACCTTTCCCTTTAAAACAGTGAAGCCTAAGTCCTGTAAGGAACTTGCGGGGTTAAATGCTGGCTGTTGGGCTCTTGGAAAACCTAAAAAATGAGCCATATTTACAGAGAGAGGTGCTGGAGCCCTTCTCTGGGGTTACATGGAAGGGACGAGTGCTTGGCTGCTCCGAATTAAACTCAGGCTCCATTCACACTGTCAAAACACTCCCCTTGGGGGTGACACTCAGTTAAGGAGTGCCATTAATCAGGGCTCGTGGAGTTGGCTCCTCTGGCCACACCACCCCTTTGTACCCAGCCAAGCTGCACAATCAGCATCGTTGGTCCCTTTCTCCATTTCTTCTGCTCTTGCAGCTGGGAGCACAACAGCAGCAACTTACAACTGCTTCACTCGAAGATATTAAAGGTGCTCTGTTTTAAAGCTTATGACAGGTTTCTGATACCGCTTAGAGTTGTGTGTTGCATCTGCATTGCTGGTACGTGTGCAGTGATGGTTCTGTGTGACTCGCTCTTACTTTGCCTGGTGGTGAAAGCAGATGAAACTGGACGCTGTTGGGTTTTTTTCTAGGTACCGTATTTGATTTTTCTGGTTACTGCCAAGCGTCTGATATTTGTTTGCACACTGCTCTCATCAAAGTGGTGCGCAGCACTAACGGGATGGTTAAAGAGCTGTTCTGGAGCCAAGCACTGCAGCTGAATTAATTACAACGTTTCTTAAATACCACTTATTTTTTCTCTCTTCTACTTTGATTGCATACTCATATTTTGTTAGGTGATACCATGGGTTTGGATAAATTTGTGGGAACCGAAGCTTTTCTTCCCAGTCAGAATGTGAAGTGCTGGTGACTGTGTATTGCCAGACCTGGGAAACCATGCACCAGCACACTCTGACTAGAAACAACTGCTTGATACTTGTTCCTGGTTGTGTTTTCAGGTGTTGTGTCTTGTTTTGGATACACAACACCTACAGACACCAGAGGTGCTGCAGGTCTGTCCTGGTCAGGTCTCCACTCACCCCAGCTATTTTGACCATGGAATAGAAATCACCTCCTGCTCCACAAGGGGCCAGAAGGAGAACCTGGGGGCAGCTCCAGGAGCTTTAGTTGCCTTCCTGAATTCAGGCAAGGTGGAGTTTGCTGAGCAGCTCTTCTTGAGGCTGGCTGCGTGTTATCTTTGTAGTAAGTAGTAAAAATTACTGGATTAAATGCCAGCTGACACGATGGCTGCCAGTTAGTTCAACAGAGGAGGAAAAAGCTAATGTGTGAGAGCTCCCTTGTAGCCATTTGTGTCCTAGGGCCCATCTGGATGTCAAGCTGCCTTTCTAATCAGTGCACATATACAAGGAAGATGTACTTCAGGGTTTTTTTGTCTGGCTTGGCCTTGTTCTGTCACGTAGCCTCCCCTACCTGCCAGACTGGGAGCAGGGAGGTGGATACAGCACTGCCTCGTGTACTAAACACTCTCATGTTGCTGTCAGTCACGGGAGCTCCTCCGGGACAGGAATTTGCTGGAGCTCCTGAGCTGTCTCCTGCCTGTCCTGCATGTTCACTCTTTCTCCCAAGCGGTGATGGGAAGCGTATGTCCCTTGGAGAAGTGCTCATCTCCTTCTACTGTGGCTTCCACAGGAATTTTCCTTTCTTTCTGTTGTTTGGGAGCTTTTGGAAGCAGTTGGTTGGAACACTGACTTTGTGTTTACTTTACATCCTGTTCCCTGACACTTGCTCCCTCCCCATCTGATCCCATAAATTGCAGCTCCCGGGCTGCATCTTTCACACTGATAATCCACAGGAACCATTTCTGCGCTGCTGGGTTGTGGTGACAGGGTGGCAGTGGCAGCCCTGACTTGAGCCCCAGCCCTGTGGGGAGGGCAGAGATCCCTCGCCAGCTCCAGGCATGTGTTGGGTTTCTCCCTGTGGAAGTGATTTCTGAAATTTGGTAAAGAACTTGATTATCAGACAGGCTTTTGTCTTTTTTCTTTTGGGGTATGAGGATTTCTTGAAGTGACCTTTGTCAGTGCCAGCTGTGTATCAAATCAGTGGGACTGCAGCAGGGCTGGAGTTCTGTACAAGCCAGTTAATGCACGTTTATGTTGTTCCATTTACTTGTGTTTTAAAGGCCTCCTGTGAAAGTTTAAAAAGTAAGACTTCACTTTTATGACAGCTGATGTATTAAATGACATCTTGAATCTGTAGTCAGACAACCAATTTCATTTGAAGTACAACTGAAGATCAGTGACAAGCATGTGTTTTGTGAATGGGATTAAAGATAAGATGCTTTATTTCATCAGACATATTTTTAATATGAAATTATTTTTGGCTAGATCGATTTTTTAAAAAAATTATTATTTATTTTCGGAATCCCCAGAAAAGCTCCTCCCTCCCTCCCTCCCCTCTGCAGCGCTGTCCCGGGATGGTACTGCTGTAACCACGCTGCCGTTAGCAGGGCAGGAGCTGCCGGTGACAGTAATCCCGTTTTCCTTTGTGCACAAAGACTTCACAAAAATCCCTTAATCCCCGTGCGGTGTTTGTGTGCTGTCGCTGCTGGCAGTGCCGCTGGCGTTGTCCGGCTCCCCCAGTTCCCGGGAATTCCTGTGAAGGCTGAAGTGGCAGCAGTGGGGTGCCGTTCCACCTGGAGGTGTTGGATCTCCGCTGCCTTGCACTGGGGTTATGTGAGGACCTGCCCTGTGCAGGGCCGTGGGATGGGATGGGGGTGCTGGCATGACTCCGGCAGCTGCCAGCAGGGAACAAAGAGCCGGGATCCAGCGGGATCGCTCGGGTTTCCGCTCAGCAGCTGATGGATCACGTCAGCTGCTGGTGGAGGGACAGCAGAGCACAGCCCTGGAGGGTTGGTGGGATGGCAAAACAGGAGAGGTGTGAGGAGATGGGATTGCTCCTCACAAAACCGTTTCTAATGTTCCTCTAATCCACCTCTTGATTTTGTGTTGGTGCTGTACAGATGCAACTTTTTTTGCATTTCATACTGAGACAACAGAACTTAATTAAAACATAACTCTCTGAAAATTAAATAAAATTAAATCTGTCCAGAAAGCTTTACGCAAAATCTAAACTGCAGCTGTCCCTGTGCTGCTTGGGGGGGGAACCCATCATCTCATTGAGCCCCATGAGACCCCTCCGTGTCCCAGCCTGCCCCAGCACATCGGGAGCTGCTCAGTGGATTTTCCCAACTCTCCAGGGTTTCATTCCCCCCTCCCTCACCACGAGCAGGGTACTGGTAACAGCAGCCCTGCTGCCAGTGAACGTGGGTGGTTGGTTTGTTCATGGAGCTCCCATCCTGATTCCCTTCTGCTCTTTGGCTCCAGGGCGAGGCCCTGAGGCAGGTTTTGGTGAACCGCTACTACGGCAACGTGCGAGCGGCCGGCCGGCGCGAGAGCCTCACCGCCTTCGGCAACGGGCCCCTGTCCGCCGGCGGCTCCGGCAAGGCCGGCCCGGGAGGTAGGACATACTCTGCTCATCCCTGGGGCTGCCCTTCCCGTGCTCTGGGGCTGTGCATTCCTGACAAATCAGCAGCTTACAGCTGAAATCGGGATGTGTTTCCCTCACGGTTCTTCCTCTGAACTCCCAAAAACAGTAAAACTGTCCATGTGGATGACTGCAGTTGAGGACAAAACTAGCAGGCAGAGCTCTTTGTGCTTTCCGGTGACTGCCTTGGGTTGGCTTGAAGTTCGTGATGTTGCTTTGAATAAATGTACTTAGAAATCCTGATCAGTTTAATATTTGCAATAATGTCTAAGAAACATGCCCGTAAGGATGTCAGATTATTAACCACGTCTGGAACCAAACCATTTTGTGCTATTGCAGAGAGATTGTGGGGTAGGATGGGCAAAAATTCCATTTGAAGTCAGTTACACAGTGAAGTTTATTTAATTTGAGGCTGTTACTAAAAAAGTCACTGATGGAATCGCAGAATGGGTTGGGCTGGAAGGGACCTTAAAACTCATCCTGTTCCAACCCCTGCCATGAGCAGGGACACCTTCCTCTATCCCAGGTTGCTCCAAGCCCTGTCCAGCCTGGCTTTGCCATCCGCATGGGGCCAATGCCAACCTGTTTCTCGTGATCACCTTTATAGGAGGAAGCTCTGGGTCGAGCTCAATGAGCCGGGGGGAGATGAGCCTGGCAGATGTCCAGTGCCACCTGGATAAAGAAGGTGCTTCCAACCTGGTCATAGATCTCATCATGAATGCCACCAGTGACAGAGTCTTCCACGAGAGCATCCTGCTGGCCATTGCCCTGCTGGAAGGTGGGAACACCACGATACAGGTAGGGAAATGGAAAACTCCGTCTTGTGACTGAACCGTGTCGGGAAGGGAAATGTTTTTATGAAATCCAGGAAATTTGAGAGGGTTAAGGAGGTGGGAGGGGAAATGACTGAATGATCTTTGACCTGTAATTAAGGGAAACTTTAGTGTCTGCCATGCAGAAGTGAACTTATTAGATGTTTGCATGGGCACTGGGTAATTGAGGTGTTTTCCCAGGGCAATATAGAGGAATGTATAATAAAACAGCTTTGTAGGTAAGTTACTGGCTGCTCTTACAAATAACTTAAGCAACTGCAATGTGCTCAGAGACTTCTACAGTGAGCTGTTAAATTTCTGACTGGAATTTGAAATGAGTGTATGGTAAACTCCAGGCCACCACTGTTCTCCTGCAGTCTCACTGTTCTTGCTTTCCATATTTTCAATAAGGATTAAATTCCCCTAAATGAAATTTGTCCCCGATGTGGATTAATGAACACACATCAACGAGCTCTTACGTTCTTCCAAATGGAAAGTAAAACCTTATTCCGGCAAAACTTGCATACAAAGATGATTGAATATGTGATATCTTATTGTTTTGGCTCTGCGTGTGTTGTGTTTGCAGTCTGTCTGTGGGCTGAGTCCTGACCAGTTATAACTGGTTGTTGTGGTTAAAGCACACACTCGATCCCTACAGCAGCACCTCCTGTGTCCATGCAAGCTTCCCTTGAGAGGACAGGGAATGTCTCTGGGCTCCTTCACTCTGTCTCTGTAATCAGTAGCCTCATTATTCCCCTGTGTAAAAGCTCTGGAATGAAACTTCTGGGCAAAAGACAAAGCAGTAATTGAGTGCTGAAAATCCTGTGTCACCTTAAACTGGAGTGACAGGATTAACATTCCTGGGGGACAGTCACTCCTTTAAATTTCCTGCTCTTCTCCAATGTAAGGGAAGCTGAGCTTTCATCTTTACAGCTCTCAGGGAGCCTCAGGTAACCTCGCACTGTCACGCTGGAAGGAAAAACAAACTCTGCACCAGCCTGATGTGGCGAGATCCTTTGCTTGTGCTGGACCCCAGTGCTAAAGGATTGAGCAAAGTCACTTCCCACTGTGCACAAATCCACGTTGGAAGCAGATTCCTTAGCTCACCCAGGGAAAACCAACAGGAAAATGTGCAGTCCATCTCCAAAGACACCTTCTTCGCCCAAAAGGGAGATAGTTTCATTTTCATTTGCTGTCTGGGATCTGGGAGGCTGTGGAATGACCCTGCAGTCAGGAATGATGGACGGCTCTCGGGGCAGTGGCGCTTCCGCCCCGTGCCGTGCACTCCTGTCAGATCCTGCTGCATTCCAGCCTCTACAGATGAGCTTCCACAACCCAGAGTGGTTATTTTCCACCCTTTCCCGCTCAGGAATAAGTCCTTGGCCAGTGTCTGTAGGGCTCCAGGCAGCCAGCAGTCCCTGGGTGCGTGTGCGTGCTCTGGTGGGGTGGGATGGGCTGGGAGGGGGCTCCACTGGAGTGTGGGCTGCTTTTAAGTACAGAATGTTTTAGGAACCAAACAACTTGTGATGCCTACAGCTAATGCTGTGAGCTCTGAGGGCTCGGACACACCCAGCAGCTCTTACTCATGCATGCAAAGCTCGAATGGGATGTTATTGAAAATATCCCGTGGAGTGGTTGGGATGTGGATATTCCATGCTAGAACACGCCATGGACTTAGTAGCAAAAAAGGAGCTAAAAACGCAAAAAAGGAGCATAATCAGCGCACAGACGTGGTCTGTGGCTTTCCTCCATGTTGGTTAAACTGGTGGTAGGGAGAGGGTTTTCTGGTACCTTGCAGCAGCTCCAGCACATGGGGGCCCATGGGACATTGGCGGTGGCAGTCGGGAACAGCTCATCCTCGCACTCTGAGCTTCAGGAGGGCTTTAGAGAGCCAAGTCAGTACAACTCCAATGGGGAAGCACCAACCACAAATCTTAACTTCTGTGAGAGCAGCTGGCTCCACGCTGGGAATCAAAGCGAAGGTGGAGGCTTGCTCTTTAGTAAAATCATCAGTTCAGGGCTGTATCTCCCAGGGTAGTTGCTGAGTGATGTGATGGCCAAGTTAAACTGGTATCCTGAGACAGTGAACTCGTGTAATCAAGCTTTGCTGTCTCCACGTAGGAAGAATGGCTCAAAATGCAGAGGGCCCTGGGTGCAGCCCAGCTGTTCAGGAGAGCTGTGTGGGTACTCGCTAATCTGCAAAGCTGATGGGTTTTGTACAGCAGCCTTTGGCTGTGACACAGTGAAGATTTACTGAGTGCAGCAAAGTGATGGTCTCCCCTTAGCAGGGATTCATTTTCACAAAACACTCTGCAAAATTTGGCTGCTTATGGAAACTAGATGCACTTAGGAAAATGAACCCAGTACTTTCCTTGTGTTTTATCCTGATCTGTCTCTAATCTGTGTTCTTTGGTAAGTTTTGCAGAGTGGGTAGGTAGGGCTTGGCAACCTCTGCAACCTCAGAGTGGATTTTCTGCAGTTCTTCTGCAGTTTCCAGTAAGTGCCAGTGGAAGAGTCATCCTCAGTTTCTGGACTAATAACTGTGTTCATTTTGCATCAGGTGCATTTGCCATTGGGAAGGATGACCTAGCCAAACCAGCCAGCTTTGTCTTTGAGGTCTAACAGAGTTTATCTTCATTTCACAATTTTTTTGGTTGTTATAAGCAGCTTTTGATTGATGGTGTTCCAAACAAGTTTGTTCTGTGCTCAGTTTGAATAATTTCTACGGAACTTCAATTGCCTCTCTGTGCAGGCCTTTGAGACTAGGAAAAGTGGTGGGATAGGGACAGGTTATGTAAAAAAGGCTCTTTGGCAGCAAAGCCAGAAACGTGTCACCCCTGCATGGCATTTTCTTCACTCCAGGTTTTCACACGGGAAATTGATTCAGCCTGAAGTGAAGCAGAAGGTTTGTACCAACGCACAGGAACTTGCACATGATGATTGTAATACGGTTAATAATGGGAGTTCCCGGGTAACTCCCATGAGCTTCTGTGGGAGAAGAGATCCCCATGATGCTGGGAAGGGATAACTGGAATAGGTGTTGCTGTTTCATTAGGTACAGGCAGGGCCAATATTAAGGATAGGCAAAGTAGGTGGTTGCCAACCCCAGCAGAAAAGCAAATCTCGAAACGTTCCTTATTGTAATTGGCAGGAGGGATTTCTATTGTATTGTTAAGAAAATGAATGTGGGGGAGAGGCAGGACAAGAGAAAACGCTCCTGGTTCACCTCAGGAAGGAGGCTGAGCCGGTGGTGTGTGGCACAGTGAATCCCACGCTGCTCCGTGTTCTGCTGCAGGGGTGAATGTGAATGTGGCAAATGAGCTCTTCTGGGAAGGTCTTTGCCTGCTTCCAGCTCTCCGGGTAGAAGCTTTCTGGGGTTTGGCTTTTGGCATTAACTTAGAAGCACTGTCAGGTTCTTTGGTAGCAGGATGGTGGTGACCTTGTGGTGGCTGTGCCCGGTGAGCTCGTCGCTCTGGCTCAGCGGGCGCCCTGGGTTTCAGTGGGAAGCCTGCCCTCGTTTGCACCGAGACGGAAGCAGAGGTGGAACCACGGGGTCAGCACCAGACAACAAATTAACTTGACAAATGCTGCAACTCGCTGAGCTGCAAATTACATCAACCCCTTTATTAATTTATGTAACCCCGAGCATCCCCCAGGGGAGCGCTGGCTCAGCGGTTCTGAGCAGCCCTGGGGGTGCCCCACGCTCTGCTCCGCAGGGTGAGGGCTGAGCCTGCCCTGCTCCCCGGGTGCCAGTGCCTGGCTGCCGTCCTGGTGCTGCCTTGGGCTCCCTTCTCCAGAGCAAGGAATGCTCGTGGGCACTCAGAGCTGCGTCTCCTTGGGAAGGGATGAACGCTCGGTCCCTTCCCACACGTGTGGCAGCACGGCCAGGCTTTCCTCTGGTGCAGCACCCTTGGCACACAAGTGATGGTGCAGGAATTGCTGAGGACTTGTCCTGCAATGCTTGTCTCTCATCTGCTAAGTAAAAATTCCATGTGCTGTTACTCTGCCTCACCTCCGCCGCGTTTCGGGTTTCCTTGGTCGGTGGAAGTTAATGGCAAGTAAAGTCCCTTACATAACACCTCTCCATGGAGACTCTGCTCCTTTAATTAGGGATCTTCTCAAAAGTCAGCTTGCGTGACAAATTACCCACACGCACATGTTGGTGCTTTCAGCCGGGGAAGGTAAAACGAGGTTGATGACATTGGTTGTTCCAGGCAGCTTTTAAGTGCTGCCCCGAGGCAACACAATGCACGTCTGTCCCTTCAGAGACTGCTGGTGCCTTTGTTCCCCTTTGTCCATTGTTGTCCCCGAGGTGGGCTGCAAACAGAGGATGGGGTGATGGGAGTTGGCGCACAAGGAAAGGGTGATTGTTTTTCAGGAAAGAAGTGGGATTTGCTCCTGGCTTTAAGGCATCTGAGCAGAGCTGCTGCTCTTGCGCAGAGGACGATGATGGGATGTGCCCCACAGCCCCCTGTCCCACAGCAGCTGAGTATGGGATGAGGCCCAGGGGCCACCCTGACTCGAGACAGGTGGTGAACTGGAGAGTTGTGCCTCCATCACAGCACAACAAGAGTGAATCCATGTCGTGTGGAGTGGTGGCTTGGAGCTCACCGTGAGTGTGTGGGGCTCCTTTGAGATGTGACTGTGCAAAAAGCTTGTGGCTTTGAGCTTTTGAACTTCCAGAGCTGAGCCTCCCCAGAGGATCTGTGTGCCCTCCCTTGAGTGTTCTGTGGGGCTGGGGTCTGTGGCCGTGCTGCCCATGGAACAGGTGCCATGGATACAGGAATCCCAGCAGCCTCCTCCTCATCAGTCAGGTTTGGTAGGAAATTCTGGCCTGGACTCACACAACTCTCCCATCCCGACCTGGTCTTGCTCCACACTCGGACTCAGTTGGCATTTCTCAACATTTTTCCTCGTGTGTTGTTGCCACCAGAGAGGAAACCCCACCAGGGTGAGTTGTGGTCTCCTTTTCTGTGCCTCAGGCTGCCCAGGGATGATTGATAGTTATTTCATAATTGCAGGATTGATGCACAAAAGGAATTGAATCCAGAGCTATCCAGTTCTTTGTGTTTCTGGCACTTGGGGAGGCCCAGGGAAGCCCACTGAGCTAGGGGGTACCAGCCACTGGTGCCCTTGGGTTGGAGAGAGCGGAGACTTCAAGACAAATTTATGTCCTTGAGCTCATTGTAGCACTGGCTGTGAAATAAATACTGTGGCCAAAATGTCCTGTTTGGTTGCAGGAACACTTTGTTTCTTTTTTTATGTGGCTGCAACTGCCCTGCAAAATGAGGGGAAAACTCTGCAAAACATTACAGGAGTACTGGTGGGATAAAATGTAGGCTTAGTGACACAATAGTGCTTTAATTTGTGGTTTGGGCTTTTTAAATCTCATTTATTTGTTGCAATATTTGCAGCAGTCACAGATATCGGTGGGCACAGACAATTGTGTGTGATGGCACAGGCTTCAGAGGCAAGAATGTCTTTGGGTCACTAAACTTCTGTAAATAGCGCTTGAGAACTTTTGATCATGGATAAAACAAGTCTTAAATTTTTTATTTTGTTTCTAACAGGCAGAATTCTTTGATACAGGATGTTTTATCTTTTTTTTTTTTTTTCATTGTTTTAATGATACCTGTTTAGGAAATGAAAGCACAGCCAGCAAGCTCTTGGCATGTGTTAAACAATCACCTGTGTCTTTCACTGTTTTAATGTGTTTTCCCTCAAGGTAAAATACCCCCTTTTTTTTTTTTTTTTACATTCTGAGTATGTTACGAACATGGCATCAGAAAAAAACGTGTATAAGGACCTGCATCATCAACTGTGGGCAAGGATCTCGGCCTTTTGTGAAAGAGCCCTCTCCGACAGGAAACCTTGTGCAAATCCTGACCTCCTTGATTGTGCAGTTGCCTTCCAGGGAAGGCACAGGACCTGCAGAAGCCGTGAGGAAACCTCCGTCCTGATGCTCTGCTGCTCCACAGCCCGTGAGGAGACTGGGCTGCCAAGCCTGCAGGAGCACACCCATCTCCCTGGAGCATGTTTTAATTATGTAGCACGGTGAAGTGTCAGTGTCCCACAGCTGTTGGACACCACCACGTTCAGAACAGCCGGCCCCACTGATAATGCACTGTGAGGAATCCTTCCGGCAGGGGAGATTCCGTTTTCATTCAGGGCACTGGGGTGCACGGGCGAGATTGAGGATGAGGTGAGATGCTAACGATACCACCTCGACTTTCCACCTGAGCTGCAGCTCCTGCTGCTCTCTGAGGTGTGCTTGGATCATCAGTATTCCTGCAGCAGAACATCTTCCAGTCTTTTTTCCCAAAGGGAAGTTTTCTGCTGGATTTTGAGGTGCCCGTCTGTGTGGTTGAGCACTGTAGGTGGAAAAAAAGGAGAAGAGGCGCTGCCTCAGGGTTCAGCTGTGTCTCGGTGGCCTTGTGTTGTTCATGGTTGGGTACCACCTCCTCTGTGGCAATCCTCTCAGCATTCCACTGGGATCCGGGTCCTGCAAGGAGGTAAATCAGTAATTCTCCCAGTTCCTCTCCATGGGATCCAGGTCCAACATAAACTTTCAAGACGATCCCTGGCAGGATTAAAGTCCTCCCCGAGCAGGCAGAGGCAAAGCTATTCAGCAAAACAAGGTCATGCTGCCTTTTTTTTTTTTGGTAAGCACAGGAATCAACAAAGCGCTGTTATATAACTTCTATTTATATCCCACTTGCTCACTAGCTGCAGGCACACAAGAGTAGCTGAGAAGGGAATTTAATGAGCTCTCAGGGCTTGCTCACCTTCCAGAGCGGGTAGGAGCCAGCTTGTTTTTGAAGTGCGTCAGCAAATGAAACTGGTGGTGGGTGGGTGGTTTGGGTAGGTGGACTGACTTGTTGCTATGGTTTTCTTTAATTCCTCTGTCTCTCAAGAAGATCTTACACTTTTATTTTTTTCTTTTGGGGAGTCTGCAGACTTCCTTGTTTCTCACACCTACGCAGCGCTCGCCGGTTCAGTGGGGAAGTGGGATCCGCGCTCCTGCCATAGGGAATGGGATCCGTGCTCCTGCCATGGCTGAGCTGAGTGACCCAGCACTGTGTGTTCCCCCAGGGATGCAGGAGGAACCCAAATCAGCTCCGTGCTGACAGCAAAGCAGGCCCTGAGTCTCCCAAGCTCCCGAGGCCGTCTGTGAGCCCAGACCCCACAGTCACGTTTATACCTGTGGTTCCCCCACTGTGCCCTCACCAGTGTCACCTCCTATTTCCAAGGACTCGTACTGGCTCTGGAAAGGGTGTGAGGAAACTATCTCTGTGAGGTTTGTTCTTGCTTTCCTCTGTGAAATGACTTCAAGTTGCATCAAGATTTTTGGGTGTTGCAGAAAGAGAATGTGTAGGATACGAGGGCTCTTCCTGGTGTGGTTGTGCTGCTGGTCTCATTTAAAGCTGATTGGGACAGACAAGCATTTCCACCGGTCAGGATCTGTACGCTCATCACCTCCAAAAAACATTCCCTCATAAATGGGCAGAGCCCCCAGCAAAGAGCAGAGCTGTGCAGGATGCCGAGTGGATGCCCATGGCAGGGAGAGTTTGTCTTATTTGTGGAAAATAGAGCTGGGAAGTCCTCCTTCTGCTTTCAGGACAAAGTTTATTTTACAGTTTGCAAAAAAAACAGGCAATTGAGGTGTTCTGGCAGATTTTCCTTATGGGTTTATTTCAAACTGTGAAGTATGTTCAGTGTGAAATATTTCAGCTGCCATTTCCTTAAGCTATGCAAGACTAATGATATCCATCACTCATGCCCAAAGTGATGGATCTCCAGCGAGCCAGGACGTAAGAGAGATTTCAAGAGAGAGGGATTAGCGTTATTTAAAATAAATAAATGAGGAGGGACCGAAAGCAAAGTTAGGTTGGAATTTTCTGCAGTGGAAGCCCTCGCAGTATGTTTAGGCAGAATGTAGAGGGCTGGCATTTGTGTTTAATTCAGTGCTTGTGTTAGTGCAGTTCCCCTTAAAATGTGGCTTGTTTGAAGTAGTCCAGCTCTAAGAACTCGTCTGGGGGTGGCAAACTCTTCCTGCAGAGATGAAGTAGCACACAAGTTTTGCATTAGTTTGTGCTGGCAGCCTGGCCGGATAACCCGAGCGAGCTGAGGTCCCTGCAATGATTTCTCTCTAGCGTTGGAATAAAATGTCCTGAGCTGAAGCCAGATCGCTGAGCTTTCTCCTCTTTCTGGAGGGACTTTCCTCTCTGAAATCTCCCTGCCTCGCCAAGTTCACGGGGTGTTTTCTGTGCACTGGCGTTAGAGAAATGGGGAAGGAGACAACAGCAGTTTGCTTTAATTGGTGAGGTGTTTGCTGGGGCTTTGCTTTCCCTGATTTATTGGTAATCAAAAGCTTGTTTTGCTGGGGAATTCTTTGGGATGCGTTGGGATGGTCTGGCAGGGCTTGGTGGCTGATGAAACAGCTCTGGGAGGGTGCGGCCCCGGGAACGCTCCGTGGGCTGACGGCAACCTCGGAGTGGCTGCTGCAGCCAAGGGCACCTCAGGCCAGGCCACCCCTCGTGGGGAGCACACACAGCTGAGCAGAGCCTGCTGAAACCCAGGGCTCACTGCTGGGTTTTGGTGCTGTTCCGCACAGGATCAGCCAGACAGCCCAGCCTGGAACTCGTCTGGGGAGGAAAGTCAAGCTGTTCCGTGAGAAACAATCCAACTGTTGTTCCTTTTCTTGGCTGCAAAGCAGTCGTGACTTCAGGGCAGAGCCAGGTGACAGGGTAGGGAAAGGTGTTCCCAGTAAAGGGGACAGCACACACTGGCCAGACTGGCAAGGCTTTCAGAGGCAAGAGCTAGAAATCAGCTGCCTTCAGCTGCTACCTGTTTTTATCCCGTTTAACAGTCCTACACTGGGCACAAGCTCGTGCATCGTTAAATTTACTGTGGGTTAGTTACATTTATAGTGGATTAGTTACCTGGGTCTGTCCTCTGTACACCTTACACAGAGGTACCAGGCTGCTGTGCTTTATGGTTTCACTCTCTGAAGGACAGGTATCAGTTCTGCTGGCTAAAATCCAATTTGTTACCAACTGCTGGTGTGAGAGACACGTTAAGGAGCATTTGTCCCTGCCCTGTGGTTATCCTGCCTCCATAATCCCGCCCCCCTGAACTGCTGGGGAGTTAGCTGAGCTTCTCTTCCACTCATCATTAGAAATTATGTATAGTACATATGTCAAAGGTCTCAGAATTAAATGCTAATGCCAGGAAATGTGCCTGTTCTTTGCTGATTTATTTTTTTTTTATGTGGTTCTACAATCCAGCTTGTTAATGATTTGCAATATTTAAGAACATGCCAAAAAATACCCACCACAGAAAATGATATTAATGCTGAATAAAAAGCCAGCAAGCAAAAATGGTATTTTCAGTTTAGCACGGAACGTTAGGTAAACATTTCACAGAGTATGTAAATAGTGAGAAGGGAAGAGGAGTCCAAGTTCCTGGGGATAACTACAGAAGAGACACAAACTTAAAAAAATATGAGTGACTGGAAGTTAGTGACATAAAAAGGAGCTTAACCACATGTCTCTAACAGTTGTTAACCACTGGAACAGACCACAGACAGACACAGTTCATCATCTCTGGCACTTTCTCAAGAAAGACAGGATTCTTTTCTCAAAAAAACACGTGAAACACAGGCTGAGTTGGTGAGGGAGCTCGAGGGGCTGCTGGTGCTCCAGGATGGGCCAGGCCGTAGCTGGTCAAGGTGCTGCAATTGAAACTCGGCCTTCAATTTCTTTTCCAGAGAAATCCATCTCTTGGTTGGCAGCTTTTCTTCTGCATGTGTTGTGTGCAGCAGGAGATGGAGTCATAGGTGATGGTGGTGTTTACGGACTGACCTCCTTTGGCCCCGAGGGGATACACTGGAGGGGCAGAGGTGTAAGGGGGATGTCCTGCTGCGCATGGGGCTTCTGGCTGGAATTCCTCAGGAGCAGAGCTGGGTGACGGAGAGGAAAAGGAAGAAGTTACTCCACAGGTTGGCTGGTAGCTGGTGTCATGAGTCGATCTGCTCTGCGGTACTTTAACTGGGTGTCAGGAGGAGCGGTGCTGTGGCTGCTTTGCAGCTGTGGTGCCTGTGCTGCCTTCTCCTTCCATCCCCTTGAAGCAATGAACGTGTGCAGGTGGTGCTTGCTCCCTCCTTAAAAATGCTGCAGAGCTCTGTGGCGATGTCCTCGCTCACAGTGAGCAAGGATCTGTCCTGTCAGGCACTCGTGCTTGTCACGTGGCGTGGGTCTGGGTTTCCTTCTGTGGCTGTGTAATTAATTAATTACCATCCCATTATCTCGGGCGTTGTTGCCTCAGAGCGGCCGCAGTTCGTTTGCTGGGGAGGCTGCTGTGCTCTGGAGATCTGCTGGGTTTCCCTGAGCTGTGGGCACTCCTACAGCTCTGTGCTGAGCCTGAGTGCGTGGGGCAAAGCTCACAGACTGCTGTGGCTCCTGTCCAGGGGCAGTGACTTAACAGACATTAACAACGCAAGGTTGGAATAAAATGCATGAGTTTAGCACTCTGTAAGAATGCTAGAATGGTTTGGGTTGGAAGGAACCTTAAATATCATCTACTTCCAACCCCCTGCTATGGGCAGGGACACCTCCCACTGTCCCAGGCTGCTCCAAGCCCCAATGTCCAACCTGGCCTTGGACACTTCTAGGGATCCAGGGCCAGCCACAGCTGCTCTGGGCACCCTGTGCCAGGGTCCTCCCCACCCTCACAGGGAACAATTCTTTCCCAAAATCCCATCCATCTCTGCCCTCTGGCAGTGGGAAGCCATTCCCCTTGTCCTGGCCCTCCATGCCCTTGTCACAAGTCCCTCTCTTGCCTTCGCTGCCTGTGTCTCCAGTACCAGATGGAGCTGCGTCTCCACTGCCTCTCAGACAGCTTTTCCATGCTGGGACAGCCGGACACAGCCCGTACTGGTTTGTTATGGGACACAGTTCCCTGCCCTGCAGTAGGTTTTTAGGAGCTCCCAAGCCCCAGTGTGATGGTGCCTGGATCCTCAGGGATGGCTGGTGTCAGATGCTGTAGTGTCAGGGCTATGTTTAAAGCTCTGTTCCTCAAAATCCCACAGGAGTGTGGAGGTTGGCTGTTCCTCCACGCTTGCTCTTTCAGCAGCCTGTGGTTCCGTGGTGTCTGTACACAAGCCAGGACCCCAGCAGACGGTGCTCTAAAATGGCCACTCGATTTCCGTTTTAAAAAGGGAGATTTCTCCACTTTCTGCTTTGAGGCTATATCTGTAAATAAAATTTTAGGATTTCTGTCATAATTATCACCACCCGTTACCTGCTCAAGCGCAACTTGCAAGATCACACCTCTTAAAATACAGTATCTTTGGGAGCTGGCATGTGGTTGATTCATATGTGTGAAGGTGTTAGGCATCCTGACCTAAACTGAAACAATCATTTGGTGACACCCCTTCAGTGTATGCACAGCATGCACAAAAAGCTTTACTGGAAATGCTCCTTTCATTTGGGTTTTTTTTCTGTGAAGCTCAGTGGAAACTCAGTTAAGAAGCTTGAGGAGATGACAAAAATCAAGTCTGTCAGCAAGCAGTAATTACGCTCATAAAAGGTATTTCTTTAGTGTGGTTCATTAAAAAAAGGCTTTTCCTTCAGCATGGCTTCACCACAGGGAAACTCCTCCTGTCTGGGCTCTGGAGATGTGACAGCCAGGTCATGGCCATTGCTGCCTGATGAGGTATTGTGGGGTTTTTCAGAAAGTGCTTGGCCTTTCTAGAGCCTGTGGCTTCTGCTGGTCTATCTGTAAATTGTTGTTATTGTTGTTATTATCTGAAATCTTGGTAGAGTGACATTTGCAAGGTGCTCCTCAGACACAAACTCTTCCTCTCTCTGTCCCTGTAGCCACCAAGTAACAGAGTTAGGTCAGGCTTGGCTGCCTCAACCACCCAGTTATTGAGGGGTTGGTTTGTTGGTCAGCCTCACCCTCCTCACAGGGAAGGAGTTCTTGAATATATCTGATCTAAGTCAGCCCTCTTTCAGTTTAGAGCCATGGGAGCACATTATGAGAAAACACTCAAATTGCCGATGTAAAGTCTTGGGTTAGATATTTTATTTTTACTCTACCAGTACTAATCAATGAATCGGGCACCCAGATCACCAGGTGGCACATCACAGGCTCTGTTTGGGCAGAGGGCATGTCCTGCAGTGCTCTGGCAGCTCTGCTTTGCTGCACTCTGTGGGTGGGTCTCAGGAGGGGGTACTGGTGTGACTGTCTTTGTGGATTTGGGATGTCTGTCCTGGGTTGTTCTCCCTTCTCTCCTCTCTCTCAATCACTAGAAATAAACAGAGTCTTCAGAGTTTACCTGAGGTGCCCAGGGCAGGTGGGAGGTATCACGGTGGTGGGAGGGATATCTCGTGAATATTGACCACGTTCTTTAAATAGCCACACTCCTGCTCTGCGTGTAATCAAAGACACAACTCTGGGAGTGTTCAAAGTCACTCCGTGTGTTCTCGGTGCAGCTGCTGGGGAGTGATCAAAGGCAGCAGCAGCCACGGCCCCGTGTGCTCCGCAGCGGAGCGGGCAGGATATATTGCTATTCCCATTTTAATTTGTTTTTTCAATAAATCAGGCTTCATTCCTATTCATCATGTAAAGCTGTTGGATGGCGAGCCGCTGCAGAATGCTAACTAATTTCATAATGCTCTGCATAAGGTGACCCACTTACAAGTTCATCCTTCAGTCGTGTTTAAGCTCTGGTCCTGATTTATGTAACAGCATATTGGTTTCATCAAGAGTTTTCTGATCACTCACTGTGTTGGCTCCTTCTTGACCTGTACGTGATTTGTATTCTCCTTGATTTTAGGGAGAACTTTCTGTCTCCGTGCACATATGTGCAGAAGAAGAGTAATAAACCTTAAAAGCAGTGCTTTGAGTTTTTCTGTCACTTAAAGATATATTGGAGTGGGAACTAAAAGGAGTTTTAAGGAGCCTGCTGCAGGCAGGGCAGGGGAAGCTCAGCACGAGATGTCCCTCACGGCATCACCCTGTTTTGTACATTTTTGGACTGCAATTAACATTGGCTGTTGTGTGTTGTGAGTCACAGTCCCTTGGATCTGAGGGTGGGAAGGCAGGATGGTTCTTTCTCCTCTGTATTTTGCTCCTACCCTTTTGTTTCTGAGCTGAGAATCAAATTACAGGGAATTCCCTCCTCCTTACCTTAGTTCATGGTACTTACCTTATCTCCCTTGGTGAGAGCGAGGTGTGCTGCCCAAATGCATCAGGCTGGTGTGATTTATTGCCCTCACTTCTCTTTAAATCTGTATTTGAAGTTGTTAATGAGGGACTTAACAAAGCTGCGACACTGGGGCTGCCCGTACAATAAACTACAAGTTTCCATTGCTGTGAGTTTCAGTTTGCTGACAACTGATGAAGCTCCCAGTCCTGCACGATACCACACGGTGCAGAAAGGTGGAATTGTCTGGATTCAGACCTGTGTATGGAGCTACAGATGCTGTTCCTTTTCTCTTGTAGCACTCCTTCTTCTGCCGGCTGACGGAAGATAAGAAATCGGAGAAGTTCTTTAAGGTTTTTTATGATCGCATGAAAGTGGCACAGCAAGAAATCAAGGCAACTGTCACAGTCAACACCAGTGACTTAGGAAACAAAAAGAAAGATGAAGACTCAGACAGAGACGTCCCCAACAGGAAAAGAGGTAATCCTCAGTCATTCCCTGTCTGAACTGACAGGGGAGTACAGTGTGTTTTGAAGTCATTTCAATTGATGCAATAATGGTCTGATCTCTGATCCCACAGAGCAAAGTTCAGAGATCAGTGGTGCCCTGGCTCGGGATTTCAAGAGCTTCATCCCCTCTTCCACCATTTGTGAGGTTGTGCTATCGAAATGAGGAAAAGTCTTTCTGAGCTGAGACTGCTGCCTTGTCTCGTGACAAGCTGGCCAAATCTGATCCGTAGTAACGACCCTGGGCTGTGGGTTGTACTCAGTGCCTTCTCTAACAATAAGTGAAGAAATCCTAATTTTGTTCTAAAGCAGGTCCTTTTACCGTAACTCTGGCTAGCGCTAGATGTGTGTGCCCTAACCAGTTAATCCCCAGATTTATAACCCTGCTGTGGTTGGTGTACAAGGTGCAGAGTGTGACACGAGCCCCTCACCAACACTAAACGTACTCACCAAAGAGCTGCTGCTCAGCAGCTGGGGCTGCGGGTGAAGCTGCTGTGGGAACGTGTGAACAGATCTCCTGGCCCCCTTTAGCCAGCTTCCCTGAGGGAGATGTGTCCTTGTGTGTTGCAGTGAGGGAGCCCATGACCCAGATCACGGAGGAGGTGCGGGACCAGCTGCTGGAGGCGTCTGCGGCCACGCGGAAGGCGTACAACGCGTACCGCAGAGAGGCCGACCCCGAGGAGCACTACTCGGCAGGAGAGGGAGCCCAGGCTGCGGCAGACAAGAGCAAAGATGAGCTGGAGATGAGCGCTGTCATCTCCATCATGCAGCCCATCCTGCGCTTCCTGCAGCTGCTCTGTGAGAACCACAACCGGGATTTGCAGGTACCGCCTGGCTCCGGGCAGGTGTGCTCAGGGTGCTTTGTGCATTCACTGCTGCCACACCATTATCCCTAATCCCAGCCCTTTTTAAATGGATTATGTGACCAATTATTCTCTTTGGTCTTGAAGTTAATCCAAAAAAAAGTACTTATACCTTGCTGGACTGATAAGAGGAAGTCCAGTTATGCAGTGGTCTTTATAAAAAGTGGTGGGATCAACACTTCTTGGGTTTTTTAAAGAGCATATGTTGAAAGCAAGCAAGTGTTGTACTGTGAAGTTACTGATTTGCTTTTGAGAGGGGAGGGAAAGAAAGAAAAATCATGTAGAAAAACGAAGAGGGCATTGGGACTTTGGTTCCTCAAGCTTAACTTTCCAGTGACCAAGTTCTCCTGGGTTTTCATGGGTCTCTTCATGTGCCCTAGAGTTAAACACATGGTGAAGGTGTCAGGAAAGCCTCAGCTAGAGTTGAATCTGCTGAGGGACATGAAGGGCAATGAGACGGGTTTCTAGGCTGTATCCACACAGGAGGAGATAGGGAGAGGGGGGTTTGCTGTGGAACGGGCAGAGCCCCCGGTGCCAGAGGACGTGTAGGAGGTCAGGGAGCTCAGTGCCACCTTCACCTTGCTCTTTACTGGTAAGACTGGCCTTCACCAGCCCTACATCCCCGAGACCCTGGTGGGGTCTGGAGCAAGGGAGACTTACCCTTGGTGGACAGCTGGGATGGGAAACATCTAAACAAGCTGTATTTAAACAAGCTGGGTGCCCCAGGCTCCATGTGGAATTCTGGCTCCAGTCCTGGGCTCCCGAGTCCAGCAGGGAGTCTCAGAGATGACCGATGGGCAAGGAGAGGCAGGGGGAGCTGGGAGAGGTCAGGCTGGAGAGCAGAAGGCTCAGGATCCCGCACCATTTGTGCAAACACCTGATGGGGGATGTGGAGAGGAGGGGGCCAGGCTCTGCTCCGGCTGCCCCGTGACAGGGGTTGGAGTTGGCAGTGTCCAAAGGTCTTGGCAGCCTCAGCTGTCCTCTGCTGCCCTGGGATGTGTTTGCAGAATTCCAGGGAGCCCAGAGCAGGTTCCCCCTTCCAAAGGGGCTGCAATTCAGATGATTTTTGTTCAGCGCAGCCACTGCTGCTGGGTTGGGATCGAGGAGCTGGTGAAGTGCCGTACAATGTGCTAAATGCCCCCGTAAAGAGCAATAATTGCCTTGATTGCGCATTGTTCCCTGGCCGGCAGGAGCAGTGGGACCCTGCGTGAGAGCTTTGCAGAGCTGCCAAATCGCTTCCTCTGAGCGGGAATGCCCCGGCAGCACGTGGGATCACAGCTGCATGGAACCATCCCCGTGCTCCAGCCGGGCGTTCTGGGAGCATCTCTGAGCGCCCAGGTTACATACATCAGCCTTTCTCTCATTTTTAAGGAAAAGAGCTCTTTGATGTGTGTTTTGTCAGCGGGTTTTCCTGCCGCTGGCGGTGTCGGAGCCGAGCAGGCCGGCGGTTCCTGTGGCACGATTCCAAACCGCACGCACAGGATCCGCTGCTGCCTTTGGCGAGGCACCCGCAGCTATAGGAGCGCAGTTGAATTCCAGCCAGTGCAGACTTGGCCCGAGCTCTTCCCTATCCCGAACAATTAGATTTCCCAAACAGCAGGTAGTTGTAGTCAGCTCTGAGAGAAAAAGGGATTTCTTTTTTCTTTAACAAAAAAAAAAAAGGCAGCAGAACAATTTTTCCCGTGTAATCCTCTTGCTGCCTGCCTGCCTCAGGGTTTGTCCTTCTCCCTCAGTCCCGAAGGGGGAGGCAGGAGTGTCTGATACTCCAAAATCATGGTGTCTGCAGCCGGTGCATGTAACTGAGCTCCCTGCAGTGGTGCCAGAGGAGTCGCTGCCTGAAGGAGCAAGGGAGGGCTCTCCTGGAGCCTGTGTGTCTCCCAGAACTGCACGTTGTATTCGATTGAGGAGTGAGTTGGGATCACCTGCCCGGTGCAGCTGTGGGCTGGGCACACCGAGCCTTTCCAGGCTCTTGGCAGCTGTGGGAGCTGATGTGCAAACACGGGGAACTGCAAGTCATGCTGGAGGAGCTGCTGTGTGTCGGAGGAGGAGGAGGTCTCTGGGATGCTCAGGCAGCTGCAGTGCTGTGCCCTCTGCATCAGTCAGTCGTTCCCTTCCCAGACAGAGCCCGTTTGCTCCATGTGGGTGCTGTTCCCTCCAGCCCTCCGTGGGGCTGCAGGAGCTGCAGTACCCTCTCCATACGAGTGCAAGGACTGGGATGAATGGGTGGGTGCACGTGTTCCACATGTTCCAGCTGAATCTGCCTGTGGCTGCTTGTTCTGGGTGCAGGGTCTGGCAGAGGGTCCTCACCTCCTCGGGGTCATTCCCGGGAGAGCAGTGGGATGGCACACTCAGTACTGAAGGGCTGTGTTCCCACTCCGTAGCCTGTGAGATGCTCTGGATGACTGAAAATGAAGAGCTCGCTCTGTCCTGGCTGAGACAGCAGCAGACACTCCCTGGGGCAGTTTCTCACAGTGCAGCAGGGGTTTGTTTTCTACAATTTTTTTCCTTGCCTTTGTTTTAGCCTAACAATGTCCTCCTGCCTCTTGTGCCTCCTTCCTCTTTTCTCCTTGTTGACTGGATCAAGCAGCTCAGGTACAAGCCTGGCTGTAATCAGAATAAATGCTGTGCTGCAGCCAGGGAGCATTTTACTTCCTCACTTTGGGTATTATCCTTTTGTTTTGCTTTTTTTCATGGAGGGAAGGCACGAGCTCCGATTTCTGTAGGATCAACCTTTTTTACATTCTGACAAGTTAATCAGAAGTCAGGATACTAAATGAGCAATCAGCTGAAATGTGCTGAATCACTGTCACCTTTAGTCTGCATTCATAGACAGCGTTTTCCTTTTTTAGCTTCACCTTCCATCGAATCTGCAATTTCTCTCTCTGTTTGCCTTGAAAGATTCATTAGTCTGACTCAGGCAGAGACAGCCAGGGCCCAGTGCTGCTCTCTGGGCTGGCAGGAAAGACCCTGCTGGTTCCCTACTCCCGTGTCTCCTGTTCCTCTGAGAGGTTTTTCACCCTGGAATTGTTGTTACCTGCCTAGAATTAAGCTAAATAGGAGTTTTCCTGCTGAAACTTCAAGGAAAAGCAAGTGGTAGTGGCTGCCAGTCTTTGCAGCACTGCTGGGAATGCACTGGCAAACAGCATCCAAGTCCATGTTTTCTTTAGTTGTCCTTTAGTTTTGGATGGGTTTGGTGCTTTTGTTCATTTGGAATACAGGAGAGCAGACAGCTGTTAAATGCACGCCAAGAAATCTGGCTTTTCATTAGAGGAGCTGCTCCTAATCAGCAGCCTCAAGCAGGAATTACAGTAATTACGTGGGAAGAAATGCAGTGGAGAGAATTCCGTGAAGGCACCTTCCTTCACGGTGTGCGCTCAGGTGCCTCTTGTGCAGGTGGAGCTGCTGGGAGGCCCCAGCCAGGGAATCGCTCCCACCTCGGAGAGAGGTCTGGGAGGAGGGAGCCTTGGGCGATGGTTGGCAGGGAAATGCGGCAGGTGGAGTGAAGCTTGCAGGCTCCGGAGAGCTTCCCAGAGTGCCTGTTCCAGGCTGGGTGTCAGGCTCTAATGGATCTCTGTGTTGATGGGATGCACTCTGTTTATTGCTGTACAATGTGAAGCCAACAAGCTGCTCAGGAGAGCAGCACGTTGCAAATAAGCCCTGGAAAGAGGCTTAAACTGCTGGTACAGTGAAACCAGAGCAATCCACTGTGCCGTGCACTTGGGGATGGATGAACTTAATTAACACTATCAGCCAAACAGCAGTTTGCATGGTTTTCCCCTCCCTCATGGCTTTGACACTCTCCTCACAGAATTTCCTACGCTGCCAGAACAACAAGACAAACTACAACCTGGTGTGTGAGACGCTGCAGTTCCTGGACTGCATCTGTGGGAGCACAACTGGGGGCCTTGGACTTCTGGGTCTGTATATAAACGAGAAAAATGTGGCGCTGATCAACCAGACGCTGGAAAGTCTGACTGAGTATTGTCAGGGGCCCTGCCACGAGAACCAGGTAATGAATCCAGAGCTGTGAAACGCATCCCCCTTCCTCCCTGGGCCCCAGCTCTGCCAGACTGCTGTTGTCTTACAACGCTGCCCACTTTACTTGCCCTGCAAGTCTGGGAATATTTTCCTTTATAAACTCCTCATAATCAACTTGTCTTTCTCGGGGAGGAAGAGGAGTTGAAATACTCAAAGCAGTAGAAGTATTTCTGCTTTGCTAAGGTTTGTTTCATTAGACTTGACAGGGAGAGTGGGGAGTTCCTGTACTTCGTAGAATCCCAGAATGGGTTGGATTGGGAGGGACCTTAAAGCCCATTCCATTCCACTCCGTGCCATGGGCAGGGACACCTTCCACTATCCCAGGCTGCTCCAAGCCTCTCCAAGCTGGCCTTGAACACTTCAGGGATGGGGCAGCCACAGCTGCTCTGGGCACCCTGTGCCAGTTTCTGCTTATTTTCTCCCGTTTCCTTATTACTCAAACCATAATATTCTCCTAAAAGACTGGAATGTGACTCTCCTGTCATTCTTGTCTCTGCAAGAGAACATGTGAGGCTGTGCATGTCAGGGAGAGCTGTCAGTGTCCCTCTGCTCTGTGGATCAGGTGGAATAAAACCCTTTAGGTGTTGTAGGTGTGCAGTTCAATGAGCAGGACTCTCTCTGGATTTTGAAGCCAGCAAGCTGCTGTTTGTACATTTGAGTACACTCCAAAAGCAGGGCTGAAGGGCAGGCAGAAGGTTACGGAAATTCCCCTTCTTTGTGTAGACAGGACTGAAGTAGGTGTTGATTGGCACAGTTATAATAAAGCGAACTCTCCCTAATCTCGGTAAAACACTGTTCCTCCAGCCTGGGCAGTTTGGCATGGAAATGCTTAATTTATCAGCTCTGGTTCTTCGTGCTTCCTGAGGCTGGGGGCTCCAGTAGGACCATGGCTGAGGAGAGGAAAAGCTTGGAACAAAATGCCTTAATCTTTTGTTGTTGCACTGCCTGGAGCTCTCTGTGCAGTTATCCATCTCGGGCAGCCCACGAGGTGATGACAGAGGGGACTCTGGCGGGGTCACCAGCCCGGGCTGTGTTTGTAGTGCAGGCAATTAGTGAAGTCTGATGACTTTTCTTTGGACAGAACTGCATTGCTACTCACGAGTCCAACGGCATTGACATCATCACAGCATTAATTCTCAATGACATCAACCCTCTGGGAAAGAAGAGGATGGACCTCGTGTTGGAGCTGAAGGCAAGTGAATGTTCTGTGTGAGGCACGTTAACCGTGAGATGAAACATAATTTTATTGTTGGAATTATGTGGGTGTTTATTGTATCCCAATATTCATAAGTGCCCAAAAATTATATACAGCAGTGAGCTGGAGGCAGTGCCCGAAGATTGTTTGTCACAGGTACTTCATCTTTTGAATGACGACATGGAGCCAGCAGTTCTCAGATGGGGGATGCAGGCAGTCTGAATATGCTGAGGAATCCTAAAATGATTTCCTGTAAAAAATTTAAAGCTGATGAAAATTGTTCTGTTGTTGCTGAGCTTTTATGTGGACAATGGAAGTGAAATTCCTTGTGTTGCAACTACTTTCCTAATATTTTATTGGTGTTGTTTAATCGGTTGCTGTTAAATCGTCAACAGTTCTTTAGGGCTGTTCATATTAATGCTGAAATAATTAGCCCTGGTGCTGGTTTCAAAACAGAGGAGCAGGTTCCCCTCTAGCAACAGCAGTCCCAGAGCACTCTTTCCTCAGCCTGTGCTTGAGAAATATTTCCTTTCTGACTTACTGCCCTGACTGACACTGCAGTGTCTCCTTGTTTTCCGTTGCCGACTCACACCATTATTATGGGTAATGTGGGTTTTTTATTATTGTAAATAAAAAATGCTTTTAGACTCGATTAGCATTATACTTCAAAATTAAATACTTTTATTGGGTTTTATTGTCAGGCATGATGGATTTTAATCTTAATTGTTTGTATTAAAGTAGTCTGGTGCCTTGTGGTAGTTTCCCATTTCCTCCCTGTGTTCTTTGGCGTGAGCAGACTGCAGAGCGATTTCAGTTAAGAGCAGCAAAGCACGTCTGTGTCTTCAGCCCTGGCTGTCCCTTGATTTAATCAGCAGCATCTTCAGCAGAGCTGGGCTGCACCATTTGCGAGCTCAGAGCTTGTGGTGATGCTGCAGTATCTTTAAACCAAGACGAAATAACACGAGCATGAAACAGCAGCGTTTTCAGAAATCTAAACCTTGGCTGGGGTTAATTTGATGTCTCTCGATAAGTAGGATTTGGGGAATAAACTGCTAAGGAATCCTTTTAAGTTGTATAGGTGAGTAATTAGAGGAGAGGGGGGCTTGGTGAGGTGAGGCTGTGGGAGCCCTGGGCTGGCTGGCACAATCTGCCTGCGGTGGCTGCTGGCTGTGGGACCTGGGTCCCTGAAGCCCTTCTGGCAGCAGAATGCTGCCACTCAGGCTGGGTACCCTCATTGTTTGGCTCCTGGCAGTGATTCCATTGCTCTTCCCTCCCCTCAGAACAACGCTTCCAAGCTGCTCTTGGCCATCATGGAGAGCAGGCATGACAGCGAGAACGCTGAGAGGATCCTCTACAACATGAGGCCCAAGGAGCTGGTGAGTCCCGGGATGGCTCCCGAGCTCCTGACTCCATTCATTTGTACAGGAGACAGAGAAATGAAAATTCCTTGAGCCCCAAGAGCTGTCCAGCAAACCATAGCAGGGTTTTGGGGCTGGTTAGTGTGTGGACTGGTGAAAACACAGGTGGGAGATCCAAAGTACAGCCAAAGCACCACTGACTTGTCCCGGTGCTCGGGGCTGTGTTGGAGCCGGGGTCAGAATGCGACACGGGTGCAGAGAGGGTGGCCTGGAACATGTTTCCTTCAGGGGAACGTGAGGTTCAGCTTCTTGTGCCAGTGAGCTGGGCTGAAGCTGAGTTCAGGCCTCCTGTTTATCCTGGATGCTGAGAAACCCACTGACCTTCCTTTGAATGTCCCTGCTCCGCTCCCATTCCCGTCCATAGGAGTGCCAAGGGTGTGCTGCCCTCAGCAGCTCCCGCCCTTTGCCTGAGCCTCCTCTCCTTGCCTCTGCCTCCTTCTCCAGGTGGAAGTGATCAAGAAGGCTTATCTGCAGGGAGAAGTGGAGTTTGAGGATGGAGAGAACGGGGAAGATGTCGCAGCATCGCCGAGGAACGTGGGACACAACATTTATATCTTGGCTCATCAGGTAGAGTTTCACCACAAGTCACAAACTGGGAAAAGCCAGAGTCTGCTTTTCCCTGGAACTGTTTTCGTGGCTCATCTCTGAGAGAAAATCACTGCACATTCTCTTGTCATCAGAGCAAATCCAAATCTTAATCAGAAACAAAAATAGTATAATACAAGAAAATCTGGGAATTTTCTTTTATAGTGGGAAGCAGGCAGGCTCTGGACTGAGTTCCTGAGGACACGTGGCTCAATTCTTGGCAGCACTGAGCAGCAGTGTATTATTTTTCAGCTGTATCAAAGGTTACTTTATACTCCCAAAGAAATGCTACTCACAGATCAATTAAAGCGTAATCAGAAATCTCGGTCCTTGCCACATTCTCTCTCTGCTGGAGCCAAGCAGAGCCATTGTTCTGATACAATGTGTGTTTGAAAGGTAAAAAGCCAAAGGGGAGAAAAACATACCTAAATCTACTTAATGCATTGATGCTACATTTCTCCCTGCGTTAGAGACTTCTTGTTCCTCCAGCATCTGAGCAGACAGACCCTCACTGTGCTGCAGGATGAATTTGGAGCATCCAGCAGCATTTTTGGAGCAGTGCTCTGTGCATCTGCTGCTCAGCTGGTGCAGATTTTCTCTTTGTCCCTGGCTGGATCCTTGGTGATGAGCACACCTTTGGGTTAGGGTGGTGTAGAAGGACAGACCCAATGTGAATGTTCAGAAAGATTCCAGGCAGAGGGTGGGAAAGGATGGGGAAAAGAGGAGTACAACACTGGCATTAAAGAAATATATATTTGAATCATTCTGACTTGCTCCCAAAATAGAGCTGCAGGGTGTCTGCTTGGAACAGAACAAGCCTTCTGTCAACTTTGCCCTTTCCTAGCAGCTGACTGCATACTATTTCTTTTTTTATGCCAAAAATCAGAAATTTAATATCACAGAGAGACATCTGGTGTCTCCCACTCCCTGTGCATTCCTTTATTTTAGTTGGCTCGCCACAACAAAGAGCTGCAGAACATGCTGAAGCCGGGGGGTCAGATCGAGGGGGACGAGGCGCTGGAGTTCTACGCCAAGCACACGGCACAGATCGAGGTACCGGGAACCTGCAGGGGCTGAGCCTCCCGGGAGAGAACCAGGAGTGCATTATTCATGATGCTGTCGTGGCTCTGCCTGCCTGTGTGTGGACTGTTGTCTCTGATACGGAACATATATAGAGAGTTATTTATTTAATTCCCTGGCAGTGGCGGGGGGAGCTATTCCTGAGCTGTCATGTGTGGGCTCGGGGATGGAGCTGAGCAGAGCTCTCTTGGCAGGAGGAAGTGTGGCTTCGCTTCTGTTACATTTTGGCCGGTGCTATTGCTGAATCCAGAAAGTTTGTGATAGCTTTTGCTACTCTTTCTGGATTCAAGTGACAGTTTGGCCTCATGTGCCATCTAAGAGCTTTATAAAAGTAAAATGTTCACAAATACGGAGATTTCCCAGAGCAGCTGTGGCTGCCCCTGGATCCCTGGCAGTGTCCCAGGCCAGGCTGGACGGGGCTCGGAGCAGCCTGGGACAGTGGGAGGTGTCCCTGCCCACGGCAGGGGTGGTACTGGGTGGGCTTTAGGGTCCCTTCCAACCCAAACCAGTCCATGGTTCTATGACTTCCCAAAACTCTCTAATAAGCAATAGGGATATAATTGTTATTCTTTGTACTTGCCCACGGCTCAGATTTGCCAGCATTCTTGAACTGGGCCACCACATTGCTCTAAAATCCATCCCAACTTTGGTGCAGGATTCACTGGGCCCCTTGGAAATCCCAGTACTGCCAGAATAAGACCACAGTGTAGAAATTACAATTTTGGAGCTAAATGTAGACCTGCTTTGAAGGGTAAATTAAATGAAATCTGTGTCGAGCTGCTGTTCTTCGGAAGTGTGTCTGCATGTAGCTGGTTTGAAAGGGGGAGCAAAACAGGCAGAAAACCAAGCAATAAAAGCATTTAAAAACTGGGAAGGACTGACGAGGCTGCTGTGCAGATTGTCAGGTCGGACCGCACCATGGAGCAGATCGTGTTCCCCGTGCCCAGCATCTGCGAGTTCCTCACCAAGGAGTCCAAGCTGCGCATCTACTACACCACGGAGAGGGATGAGCAGGGCAGCAAGATCAACGACTTCTTCCTCAAGTCAGAAGACCTGTTCAATGAGATGAACTGGCAGAAGAAGCTGCGAGGTGGGTCGGTGCCGCTCCGCGCGGGGCGGAACGCTGAGGTCGGGATTTTGGGATTTGAAACGTTGGCTGGGCAGCAGATGGTTCCCCAGTGGGGCAGCAACCTCGATAGCTGTTCGCAGGAGCTGCTCTGTGCACGCTGGCAGGATGCTGGGATAAAGGCAGGCTGGCTGCTGGAGCAGTAGGGACCCTCTGGAGGGAGTCCAGGGCAGAGCGGGAAGGAGCAGCACAGGTCGTTCTTTTTGAGATCCAGCAGGAAGGAACAAATGTGTGGAGGAGTAGCTGAAATGAGAAGGAGGCAGGGAGAGGACCCAGCTGAAGAGAGCAGTGGCCTGTGCTGGAGGCAGGGAGGAGTAAGGCTGGGGAATGCAGCAGGGTTGGACTTGGTGATTGTAAAGGTCTTTTCCAACCTTGATGATTCTGTGGACTTAAGGCATCTCTAGGAATGGAGATCTTTAAGAACAAGTTAAAGATGGATTTCTCAGTAGTGGTAAAGTAGAATTCATCCTTTTTTGGCAAGTAAACTGGCTGACAGGTTGATAAGTCCCTTCCATCCCTATGACGCTAAAATATCTGAAAGCAGGTGTTTTCAAGCACTGCTTTTCCCTCTGAGGCTCCCGCTGGCAGCTGGGAAATCCCTTAAAATGATACTCTGATTCACATAGTGCCACCACGTCCCCCTGTAAACCTTCTAGCTCATTTGCTTCCTATTTTTGTTCTTGTTTTGCTGAAGGCCAAATGCTGCAGCTGAGGCTCAGTGGGCAGTGCTGAGAACTGACCAGCAGTGACCCTCTGAAATGTGAGGTAGGGCAGGTCCTTCCTGCTCTAGTCAGCCCCTGCCATCTGCTGCCACTGCTGCTCCCCTCCCCTGCATCAGCTCCGCTCCAGTGTTCTGTGCAAGGGCAGGGCTGGTCCTGGAACCCCCTCTTGGAGCAGATGTGGGACTGCTTCCAAAAATCAGAGAGCTGTGCAAGAAATCTGGGGCTATGACATCCTAAACAAATTGCAACTTCAACAGCATCCATATATTCTGTTAGATTTTGTTGCTTGAGTCACTTTGTCTTTGAGGCTGTCTCCAAGCAAGCTGGGAAGGCATTCATCATTAACAACAGACCATAAATTAGCCAAGACCCACCTGCAGAAGTGGAGATTATTTCTTTTTTTTTCTTTAAAAAACGGGGATCATTTATTCTGTCTCTAATATTCAGGTCTTGTCTGGCCTCTGAGTGACTTTTTATGTTCATACAATTGTTTCTCACATCTTCAGTAGAGTTTGTGTTGGAGCTGTGACCTCTGGCAGTTCTGTGTGTGCTCATGAGAGTTTATTCAACCCTCTAAAAGACTTCTAAAATAAAGACCCATGTCCTTCTCCCTTCAGCTCGTGGTGCTGGCCCATAATCTGAGCACCAGAAGTCTCGTAATGGTTAAGTAAGAATGGAAATGAGCTGCCAAAGCCAGGCAGAAGCACTACACAGGCAGAGAGTCAGTGTCCATCCCCAAAGGAAGGTGTGAAGTTAAACCTGGGCCTTTATAATCACCCTTCATGGAACAATTTCATAGAAATCAATTCAACCTCCTGACAAATTCTTCCAGTTAAAAGGAAATTGAGAACATTGAGACACTGTGGAACTCTTTATCCCTCTGTTTGCTAGGGGTGTTGGAGGAGGGGATTTGCTGGAGAGAGCTGGTGGCTATTGCAAGGCTCAGAACTGCTGCATGTAATAAATTACCCCAAAGTCTGCATTTTCCGCTTGTTCCTGAATTTTACTGAGAGCTTTTTCTTTGCTCTCTGGTGTCTAAACACGCTGCCTCCTTCCACTAGGGCAAAACAGTTCTTTCCCTTCTTTGAGACTGTTTTTAATGGATTTTTCCCCTACTTTAGATCTCAGGAGGACACAATTTGCTGTGCAGTTAAGCCTGCAGGAGCTAAAATCGGGGATTTTGCCTGGATGCAGAGGGAATTACTGCAAGGCAGCTTCTTGGCTTCCTTGTCAACTTAGGGTTCACGACCACTTCAGCAAAGGAATCTTTCTGCTTTCTGCCTCTTGGTTCTGGCTGCAGGGATTATTAAAATTAGGAGTCTTTTTGAGAGGTATTTCTGTGTAACATTAAGGATTTAAATGTGCTGTTGGACTGTGCAGTGAGTTCAGTGCAGATGTGCTGAGTCCTTTGCCCCTGGAGCAGAGGGAAGGCCAGGGAGCTTCGCCCCCTGGTTATTCTGGGGCTATTTTGGGCTGTTCTCAGCAGAAAATGAGTTTGCAGGTGGCAGTGTCTGGTGCAGGTGAGCTGCTGGCAGCAGCAGAACACAGAGGGATGGTGCTGGAGCTCACTGCTCGTCTTCCTCCTCCAAATTGTTCTTGGTGTGACTCCGAGTACAAAGTATATTATTAGGGGAAGCCTCAAGTGCTTGATCTCTGCAGTTTCTCAGCTTGTTCTCTTGCTGCTGCTAAACCATGTTTGAATCAGGGATCCTTTGCCTTAAAACACCACCTAGGAAACTTGAAGTGCCCCCAAGATGAAGGATAATTAAATAAACTTCAGAATAAGCCATGAACGTTGTTACTTTTGATGCTGTGCTTTTGGGCAAACTGTGAAAATAAACTTGTTTTGGTGGTGATATTTTTTTTTTTTTATAGAGACCTCTTATTTTTACTAAACCCTCCATTAAAAAGAAATTTTTTCCTCTTTTGCAGCTCAGCCTTTCCTGTACTGGTGTGCTCGGAACATGTCCTTCTGGAGCAGCATCTCCTTTAACCTGGCTGTCCTCATGAACCTGCTCGTGGCGTTTTTCTACCCATTCAAAGGAATTCGAGGAGGTACTGATATTTAACCTACAAAACTATGTGAACAAATAAGGTGTAATGAGCCAAATTCTGCCCTCCCCACTCGTGTCTGTGCACTGCTGTTTACATCGGTGAGGGTAGGAGAACAGAATTTGGCTTTTTGAATTCCCTTGTTTTAAATTGTGCCGTTCTCTTACTCTTTCTTGAGGCGTTTTTAAGGAAAATGTGGAGCCGTGCTTTTTCCTAGGGGAAAAAATTACCCAAGACAAACATCCACCTTTAATTACTTGACTGCTCTACTTCAGTTCAAAGTTCTGTAATTAAGGATTGAACTAAAAATAGGCGAAATGTTGAATGTGTTGCTTTCCTTGAGCTTGCAGTTTATTAATGGCATTTTCCACACAGTTTTCCCGGTGCTCCAGGAGGCCCCCGAGTGCTGGGCAGGGGGCGGGTGACATTATCCTGCCTTAGCAGGGGGGAAGTGACCAGTGGGAATCCGTGGAGGATAAGGGAGAAGAGCCTGTTCCCAGGACTGCCTGTCCCAGGAATGTGGGGAGCAGAGGATTCCCGGGGTGCCAGCGCTGTCCCCTGGCTCTCAGCAGGGCTTGCCAGCATTCCTGCCTTGAATTCCGGGATAACGCTGTGGGATGGCACAGCCTCCCTGCGACAGGTCCATGGCAGCTCCTCTGATCCCAGCCGGGGCTGTGGGACACTGGTGGCTCCCAGAGCCAGCTCAGGGAACGCTGAGCAGATGCAGCCGCTCCTTCCTGGATCCAGCCTGTCCCCAGAGCTGCACCCCAGGGCAGGGCTGGAATCCTGTCAGCAGCGATTGGGAAACCTGCAGGGATATTCTCGGGAATGTCATGTGCATCACTGACAGGGCGCTGTGCAGGGAATGTCTAGGCAGGAGCATTTTCCTTGTGTGTAGGGGGGTTGCGTCCTGAAAAAGCCTCTCGGAGAGATATTTTAGACCAAAATCCAGTGTTCCTGAGAGGGGGAAGAGAACACTTTTACCTTCTGCCATCAGGACCACCAGGCTGTGGCTGCAGCTGCTGCTCCTCAGTGTCACACCCTGTGTCAGCAGAGTGGGGACAACCCAGATCCTGGCTGGAAGGTTCTGACAGGCCCAAAGAGCAACTGAGTTTCTGTCTCTGGTTGCAAAGATCCCAAGTTAAAAGCTCTGTATTTATGGCTGCCAGGAAAGCTGCTGATTAAATGAGTTCCGTGAGATTACAAACTGCAAGACTGGGGGGGGATTGTTTGGCATTTTGAAGATGCCCTACCCTACATATTTGAAATTCTTTATTTATCAGGTAACATTTTGATAAAACCCCTTCCTCTCCTAGTTAGAATCCACAAAGTAAAATAAATAAATACATGTGTATCTTATATTTAGCTTTAAAAAAAAAAAGACTCTTCCAAACAGACTGTTTGGGGGAAGTTGTCAGTGTCTTGAAATGCTCAGACACGGTGAACTGAGCAGCTGATGAGCATCTGACAGTAGCAGAAGCTGTAAAACTTCTGACTTGAGGAGCAGAAACAAAACTGGATGCCTGGAATTCGGTACTGGAATGGTGAGAATTCCAGAGACAGGGAGAACTTCCTGCTGGTTGCACTTTCCTCCTGCCTGTGGTTGTGTAGGGACTCCCGGCAAGGCTTTGGGGTCAGGTTGGGTGCAGAAGTTGATGAGTGACCAACCCTTGGCTCCAGGGCCAGGACAAGGATGCTGTTCCCAGCCCCTCTCTGTCCCTGGGAAGGAGAGGGGAGCCCAAGCCCTGCTCTGGCCTGCAGGTGCCACAGCTGGGTCCCGTGAGGTCCTGGCATTGCCCTCCCCCTGCTGCTGGGCAGCCTGGGGTTCTGGGCCAGGCCCAGGTGGGTGTTCCAGGCAACACCTCAGGGCTTCAGTAACTCCAGGTGCTCTTCAGGCCTGCTGGGAGCTGCTGCAGCTCCTGAAAGCAAATATATTCCCAATGAATCTTATTTAGATTTTAGGTAAGCCATTCCTAAATAAGCTGCTGCACATTTCCTCTGTCCCCTCTCTGTGCTGTCACTTGTTCCCACTCGGTGACTCCATTCCCAGCTCTGCACCTTGTGCTGTGACAGCTCCGGTGGCAGCGCTGCTCCAGGAGCCCAAACTCCCCCCAGGCAGCCAAAACAGCTGTTCAACTTTACGCTTATTAACTTTTAATTTCCATCCATCTTCTGCTGTCTTTATTAATCTGCAGTGATTTGGAACAAGATTAAATGGCTGCTCGTGGTAGTCAGATGAGAGTAATATTTCCTAAGCTGCTTGAATTTGGGAGCAGGAGGAAAAAGCCCTCAGTGAGGATCTTGCCAGTCAGACACAAGTTCTGTGAGAATGTGCTTGCAGAAGGGCTGCAGAGTGCGCTGAAATTTGGGGGATCTTGCCTTTTTGTCTGTTGAGGAACCAGTTGCTTGAAGACAAAAATTTTTTGTATCGGCTTTCAGAAAGAGCATTCTCGCATTCTGCATAAGCCCAGGGTAAATGGTGTTTTGGGCTGAATCTTTTCTACGCCTCTTTCAGGGAAGGGTATTTTTAGCTACACGGGCTCTGTGTTATGTAAGCAGCCACTCTCATGGGACAGGCTAAATAGACCCAGAAATAGATGGCAAAAACGGGTATGAGGGTCTGACCAAAAGCACATCAGGAGGCTCTGCCGGGGCTCCGGGCGCGGGGAGCGTCCTCCCCTGCCCAGGCCCTGCCTCGGCACAGCGCGTCTGCAAAGGGCCCTCAGTGCTCAGGTGTACAAGCAGTGAACAAGAAAATTAAGATCCTATAGTACTTACCATTTGCATAACGATTTGGTAACAAGTTTGTAATTAAAACCTGCCGAAGGCTTTGGGCTCAGGTGTTGTGCTTGCTGCTGATGGCTGAACGTGGGGCTGGGTGATGTCCACCAAAGGTAGAACAAATGGCAGTGCTTTGGTCAGCTGGGTTATGCAGGAATGGGTTTGTTTTCCCTCTGCCCAGGCACACTGGAGCCCCACTTGTCTGGCCTGCTGTGGACAGCCATGCTCATCTCCCTGGCCATCGTCATCGCCCTCCCCAAGCCCCACGGCATCCGGGCCCTGATCGCCTCCACGATCCTGCGGCTCATCTTCTCCGTTGGGTTACAGCCTACCTTGTTCCTTCTGGGAGCCTTCAACGTAAGAACCGAGTGGGCTTCTCTGACGTTCTCTTGCCTCTTATGCAAGGGTTCCTTACCTGCGCGTGAAGATGGGCAAAAATAGCCCGGGAGGTCGTGGTGGGACTGTGGGAGGAGTAATTCCCTCCTCGGGCTCTTCCTAGCACAAGTGCTCTGTGTTGTTCATTTAATGCCAGTTCCTCAGGCTGCAGACAGAGCTCTGAGGCTTTGCTCAGTGTAGGAACAGCTCCCACCCCAGAGAGACACGGGGAGGAGTCTCTGTGACCTAAAGCTCCTGGTTATTCACCCAAACTGCCTCAGTATGTACAGGGCTGCGTGAGGCTCGCTGAATGATGCACTGTGAGGCTGATGGGGAGCGGCTGAGGGAGCTGGAAAGGGGCTCAGCCTGGAGCAAAGGAGGCTCAGGGGGGACCTTGTGGCTCTGCACAACTCCCTGACAGGAGGGGGGGGTCGGGCTCTGCTCCCAGGGAACAGGGACAGGAGGAGAGGGAACGGCCTCAGGCTGGGCCAGGGCAGGCTCAGGGTGGGCATCAGCAGGAATTTCCCCACGGAAAGCGTGGTCAGGCAGTGGCAGGGATTGCCCAACAAGGTGCCAAGTTATCTCCAGCTTGAAAAAACAGCCTGTTATCCCTGAAAAACTGCCTGTCGTAACTGTGGGTGATCTTTCCTTAGGTTTGTAATAAAATCATTTTCCTGATGAGTTTTGTGGGTAACTGCGGAACCTTCACGCGAGGATACAAGGCCATGATCATGGATGTGGAGTTCCTCTATCACCTGCTGTACCTGCTGATCTGTGCCCTGGGGCTCTTCGTGCACGAGTTCTTCTACAGCCTCTTGGTGGGTGTTTGCTTGGCCCTCAGAACATCTCCTGGTCTGTTTGTGAAGCCCCATCTCGGGCACATCCAGGAAAATTGCTGCTTTTCTGCTGGGAAACTGTTGAACAGCCACTGGGAAGAGCCATAGCCTGGAGGTTTTCCTTCGGAGAAGTTAACTGTGGGAGACAACAGGACTCCTGCCACAGCCCTTCTTCTGATGTGTGACTTCTTGCACAGATCGGGGAGGACATGGGGGTTTTAAACCAAAAGAGGAGAGATTTAGATTAGATGTGAGGAAGGAATTGTTCCCTGGGAGGGTGGGGAGGCCCTGGCACAGGGTGCCCAGAGCAGCTGTGGCTGCCCCTGGATCCCTGGCAGTGCCCAAGGCCAGGTTGGACGGGGCTTGGAGCAGCCTGGGACAGTGGAAGTGTCCCTGCCCATAGTGTAGAGTGAGCTGGGCTTTGCTGCTTTGCTGTGTTGTTACCAATAACTAACGCAGTGTCCGTGCTTTCTGAGCAGCTGGATAAGTCTGGAGTGTCTCCATTGCTGTATCCAGGCTCCAGCCCCCACGGGATGGACACGGATCCTGGCACACGTGTTCCTTCTCTCTGGGGTGGGATTCACCTTGCACAGCACAATGCTTCTAAGAATAACACTGAAGGAGTGGATCTAGTGTTGGTGGAGAAAATGTGTCAGTGTTGAAGCAATCATGAAATCCCATTCAGAACAGGCTATTTTTGTCCCTTTGGTTGATGTTTGCCACATCCTCTGGTGCCTGAGCTGGTTATTGTCTGTGTTCGTGGAGGTCCAGGTTAACAGACACCTGTCCTGTCATCCACCAGCACAGCCACAACCTGCCCGGGCTCTGCTGTGAGTTGTCCCAGACCCAGTGAAAAACGAAGGAAACGTCAGCAGAGAAATCCAAACACAGAGTTTGGGGAAAAATATTGCTTCTTTAATTGTACGCTCAATAAATTAAGATTTAAAGAAAACAGCAAAGTGCAGTTAGAAGTGAGCTGTTGGGAGGCTGTGAGGGGGTAGATAATGCTGTAAAACCCAGATAGCAGTCTGTGCTGGCAGCTTGGTGCGTGTGAAGGACTGAGGCAGGAACACCTGCCCGCAGCGGGCACGGGCTGCTGGCCAGGCTGCTGCAGAGGAGGGCACAGCTGCCTCAGTTCCTGCTGTTCCAAACGTGGGGCACAGGACACGATGCCACCGGTGGTGCTCCATGTGCTGTTGTTGGCTGTCCCCAGCTCTTCGACCTGGTGTACCGGGAGGAGACTCTGCTCAACGTCATCAAGAGCGTCACCCGCAACGGGCGCTCCATCATCCTCACTGCCGTGCTGGCCCTCATCCTGGTCTACCTGTTCTCCATCGTGGGCTACCTCTTCTTCAAGGATGACTTCATCCTGGAAGTGGACAAGCTCCCAAATGAAACCCTTCTGCCAGGTCAGTACCGGCGGCTCATCCCCGTGGGTTGTGTTGGGGAAATATCGGGCTCTTGTTCCCCAGGCACTGACAGGACAAAGGGAAAGGGCTCCAGCTCTGTCAGGGGTGGCCAGGCTGGACATCAAGAGGAATTTCTCCGTGGAAAGGGTGCTCAGGCCTTGGAACTGCCCAGGGAGGTTTGGAGTCCCCATCCCTGGAGGTGCCCAGGGAAGGCCTGGATGTGGCACTCAGTGCCCTGGGCTGGGGACAAGGTGGGGGTCAGACACTCAGTGAAGAATCTTGGAGGTGTTTTCCAACCTCAGTGAATCTGTGATTCTGTGAAATAAAAATGCTTTTGTGGTTGAATTTAAAACCGTGGAATGTGTAAATCAGAAAGTGCTGTGCCCTTCTAAACTCTAGGGAAAGGTACTGCTCTGAATGCCTTGCACACTGACTGTGATGGGGAACCCTTGTACCTGAGCAGTCACCGTGCAAGGTGTTAAAGCATCCTTTGATGCAGCATTTTCTGCTTTCAGATCACACAGAGCCAGGTGAGACCATGACTGGCGAGTTCCTCTACTCAGACGTGTGCAAGGCTGGGAGCAGTGAAAACTGCTCCTCCATCATTCCCTCTGACCGTAAGTAACACTCTGGAATTCCAAACTCATACCCTGAGTTTTCACCCTTTTGCTAGTTAAGCACCTTCAATTAAAATAACTTATTTTAAAAAATCCTATGCAATAAAATTGGGAACAAAGATATCATGAGATTAACTTGAAATAGGGTTAATGTAGGCCAACAGCATAAGTAATGTTTGTTCCATGAAGTGACTAAAGCAGAGAAACTCAGAACTAAACCAGACCTTATAAGACACTGCCATACTCTTCAATTTTCTACATCAATTGGAGAAAGAAGAGATGCAGTTTGCCTCTTTGCAAAGTTTATTATTTTAAAACATTAGGCTATTAAGTGTGATCTCAAAGGATAATGCCCTGTGAAATACGGTTTATTGGCAGCATTGTTTTATCTCAAACTAAGGAAACTGTTTTAATATCATGGCAGGAAGTACTCAGTGCATTAAGTAGACAAGGGTAGGTTTGGGGGGTTTGGAGATCAAGAAAGTGAGATATTACCTGGGTATTGAAATATTTCAGTTTTATTTCCTAGAAAATGTAATTTCCTTGTGGGAGATTTACGGTGCTGGCTGGGAGGGGCAGACAGAACATCCCGGTTTCTCTGGGAAGGGCAGCTCTTGCATGGCCATCAGAGGTCAGTGCTGGCCAGCAGCCCCTGCTCACAAGAGGAGAGAGCTCTGCTTTGCTCAGAGGTCCTCTCTGAGAAACTAAAATTCAGCCTTGAATACAGGAAAAGCTGCTTTTTTCAGCTCCTTCGCTCTGGCTGCAGGAAGGAGAACTCAGGGATGTTTTTGTATCACAAATACTCAACGTAGTCCTGGGGTCTTGTGTGGTCAGGGATGTTCGTGATGCCCCGCATTTGGCCACTGCTCTTGGGGTTTGGTTATTTCAGGGTTGCACAGGGATTGGGGCCTTTCCAGGGCTGGCTGTGGGAAGGTGGGATCTGCTCACAAGCATTTCTGTGATGAAATGAAAGTCGTGAGATTTTTAATGGGTACAGGGGGAGTGTATGAGGTTAGGGAATGAATTCTAGCAGCTCTGCAAGTGAAACAGTGAAGTTGGAGCCTTGAGCCTAGCGAAGAGAAGGTCAAAAAAAGTGTGTTGCTTTTCTAACAAAATGCTGTTTCCACAAGCAGTGATATTTTAGCCATTTGAAAGCTCTGAGTGGAAGTTGCCATTTTGAGTGCAGCCCAAAGGCTGTGCAATCTGTCAGGCACCAGGGGAGAGTGGAAGAGGCAACACTTTGTCCTCTGAGCTGTCAAAAAGCTCGGATTCTGTATAAACAGGCATCTGGTGATCTGAGCTGTGCAGGCAGGCAGGGATGGAAAGAGATTTCACCGAGTCACAGGCAGCAGTTCAGGCACAAAAGAAAACTGGCAGTGGGGAGAGGAGGGCAGGGAGGAGATCTGCTCCAGGGTGGCTCTGGAGAGAGTCCAGGGGAGGCCACGGAGGGGTCTGGAGCATCTCCCTTAGGGGGAGAGACTGTTCAAGGCCTGTTTAGTCCAGGGAAGACTCAGAAGGGATCCCATCAATCCATACAATATCCCCAAGGGGTGTCAGAGAATGGTTCCAGACCCTTTCCAGTGGTGCCCAGTGACAGGACAAGGAGCAATGGCCATAAACTAAATCAGGTTTTGCCTCAACATGGGGAAGAGCTTCTTTCCGTGGTGGGGCAGAGCCCTGGAGCAGCTGCCCAGGGGATCATGGAGTTTCCATGGAGACATCCCAAACCCACCTGGATGTGTTCCTGTGGCACCTGCTTCAGCTGACCCTGTCTGGGCAGGGGTTGGATGGATGATCTGCAGAGGTGCCGCCAACCCACGCTGTTCTGTGGTTATTCGGGGAATGAACCTACAGGGATTTGCAACACAGGCTGGCAGTCTGAGGGGGGAGAGAGCATAACCAGCAAAGAATGGAGAGGAGGATTTAGAGCTAATCTTGGCTGTGAAACGTGTCTTTGCTTGCTGTGTTCCCAGAGCTGATCACTGAGGAGATGGAGGAAGAGAACAAGGAGCATACGTGCGAGACGCTGCTGATGTGCATTGTTACTGTACTGAGTCACGGGCTCAGGAGCGGGGGTGGAGTAGGTGATGTGCTCAGGAAACCTTCCAAAGAGGTAAATTACCACTGACTGGGGGTGGAGGAGTGATACCGAGTCGGGCTGGGATCTGCTCTGCTGAGGAGAGTGTGTGTGCACTGCTCCAAACACGGGGAGGAGCAGCCACAGAGGCACCGCACTGTTCCTGGGGTTCTGTAGTTACATCTCTGGGGGTCACACTAAACACCAGCCACTTCCACAGGCTTCTACCCAGGCTTTTGTAGCTTGTGGGCTGTCCAGAGTGGGGCCCAGAAGAGCAGGAACAGGGGAGCCAACAGCCTGTGTGCTGGGAGTTGAGGAGCTGAAGGAAGGAGATGAGAATGAGTTAGTGAGGGAGGAATGCCCAATGGCAGAGGAAAATGCTGTGGTAGCTGGTGGATGCCAGTGGCACGAGGTTTTGTGGGAGCATCCCTAAGGAGAGGTAACGTGTCAAAAGGAAGGGATGAGAGGACAGGGACCAGGCTGGGTTGGTGGGAGTGTGGGGGAGGAAGGATGGATGTGGTTTGGAGCCGTCAGCAGAGTGAGGACCAGGCTAAGCAGCAGGAATTTTCCACAGCACCCCTCTGGCTCCCCCCCTGACTGCACACTTGAAGGTGTTTGTGTCCATCATTTAGGAAGAAATTGTTCCCTATGAGGGTGGGCAGGCCCTGGCACAGGGTGCCCAGAGCAGCTGTGGCTGCCCCTGGATCCCTGGCAGTGCCCAAGGCCAGGCTGGACATTGGGGCTTGGAGCAGCCTGGGACAGTGGGAGGTGTCCTTGCCATGGCAGGGGTGGCACTGGATGGGCTTTGAGGTCCCTTCCCACCCATTCTATGATTCTGTGATGGTTCTGTGATCTGAGACTCAGGCTGTCACTCCCAAAGCCATGTTGGGGACCAATGCTTTTTGTTTTACCTGAAAACTCAACGTTTTTTCCATTATTTAGCCTTACTTTCAGCTTACAGAGTTACATAATTCTTAATAATAAGTTTGGCACTTGACTGGCAGGATGGTTGTGAAAATGGGGGGATGGATATTTTGGGTATTCAGGCCTGCAATAAATATGGAATGTGTACTGAAAAGCCCAGCTTTTAGTGTTCATTTACATGGTTGTTAAATGCAATTAATGGTATTAATTCCAGTAAAAGACTTTATGGTCCACACTGATCCTCTGTTGATATACAGCAGATTAATATAAGGATATAATTTGGAAGGGCTTCAGGGAGGGGTGAGAACAAATTTCAGTGTGTGAGAGAAGAGTTTTTTTCTCTTGTGAAAGTGAGAGAAGAAGTCCAAAACCTTGGACACAGGAAGAGCAGCTCTGCAGAGACCCCACACTGGCAGCTGACTAATTTGGCTTTTCTTTCAGTCATCTTGCACTTCCATTTTGCATTTCAGTTTCACTGAATGTTTTGAGTTGTGAGTTACCCATGAAGAGCATCAGCAGTGGAGACCCTCAGGGAAAGGGGTGTGGGGCAGGGTGCTAACAAGGGTGAGATGTGCACCTATTTGGGCTGTTCATAATTCCAATGTGTATCTTGCAGGAACCTCTCTTTGCTGCTAGAGTGATCTATGATCTGTTGTTCTTCTTCATGGTCATCATTATTGTCCTGAACCTGATTTTTGGGGTGATCATTGACACTTTTGCTGATTTAAGGAGTGAAAAACAGAAGAAGGAAGAAATTTTAAAAACTACTTGCTTTATTTGTGGTAAGTGTGGAGACACACTTAACAAGAAGGGGTTACTCTGGGTAAGCCAGGGATAGCTGCAAACTCACAGGAAAAAAACTCTGGAATTACTGGCTGTTCCTCCTTGCATTCCTCAGCCAGTTCATGTTCCTGGGTACCACGTGCGCTGGAGCTTGGCAGCAGGAGCAGATGGGGAATGCTCAGGATACCATTTTTCCTCAAGACTTCAGTTCTTGTTTCTCCTCTGCCTCGAAGAACAGTTTCCTATTGGAATGGGAGAGATTTCTATAAACAGTCATTTTTTCCAGGCGTGCAGAGTGGTGCCTGTGGAAGCTTTTCCCACCAGGAGGTTGGGAATGGAGGTGCTGTGGTTGACTGACATGGTCCTGCCATGTTGCGTAACACACAGCCTGACGGGATAACCTTTGGAAGTTCGCTGCAAAGCAAATGCTGCTTTTGCTATCAGTTTGCCTAAAAATAGGAGATGTGTTATGAAATCCAACAAACTGCTTGCCACAGGGTTGCTGCCTTTTTATAACCAAATTTTTTCTGTTATGTATAATAAATATAAGCAGTACTTGTTACACTTTCTTTACTCTTCCTCTTCTTCTCTTCTTCCTCTTTTTTCCTCTTCTTTCTTGTTTCATCTTTTTTCCTTTCTTTCCTCTCATTCTCCCCTTCTTTTCTCTCCCCTTCTTTTCTCTCCCCTTCTTTTCTCTCCCCTTCTTTTCTCTCCCCTTCTTTTCTCTCCCCTTCTTTTCTCTCCCCTTCTTTTCTCTCCCCTTCTTTTCTCTCGGTTCTCTCTCTTTCTTTTCTCTTTCTCTTCTCCGTGGGCATTTGTCAGATTTTATCCTGTTATTCAGTGTCCATTCCAGAATGACTGTGGCTCCCAGCAGTGCAGCAGACTTAGGAAATCAGTTTTGTTCTAGAGCTGACTTTCCTGGTTCCCAGCTGGCAAACACTCAGGTTCTCCCTGTGCCCCTCCTGCAGGCTTGGAGAGAGATAAGTTTGACAACAAGACGGTCACCTTTGAAGAGCACATTAAGGAAGAGCACAACATGTGGCACTATTTGTGCTTTATTGTCTTGGTGAAAGTCAAAGATTCCACAGAATACACAGGACCAGAGAGTTACGTGGCAGAAATGATCAAGGTGAGTTTGGAGTTTTGGGTTTTTTTGTAGGTAAGACCAGTCCAGTGGAATCTTTGGTACAGTGCTCTGTGTGGTATTTATTTTGTAAATGTACCTGTGGCTTGCCAGCCTCCAGAGCACTCTGTGAGTGTGCTGGAGCAGGTGACAGTGAGTGGTGACAGCCAGGTAGTCCCCGTGGCTTGGATCAGGGGAAGAGAACCTGTTCTGCCTTAAATTCACCTTTAGGGAGAGTATTTTCAAGCTGGTGGAAGTGTCTGAAGCACAACAAACAGGTTATAACCTGTCCTGGTATAAATATCTCCAACTGACTTGTAGGATTTGTTGTCATATGATTTGAACTTATTATTGTGAAAAACTACAATTAATGTCTACTCAATTGGAAGGGCTTTTAATGAGAGAATTAAAAGCCTCATCTCTGCCAAGCTGCAGGTTCAGAGCTCCTGGAATTAGCTCGAAGCCCAGTCACTAATTTGTGTCTTCTGGCTGGGGAGCAAAAGCTGTTTCATTTATACCATTCCAATCTGATTTCTTTAGAGCAGAGCACTTTCCTGACTCCCCTCTCAGCTCTTCTGCTGTGAGGTGCCACCTCCCTTGGGGTGGGTTTGTAAATCCTCCCGAGCCCTCTCCAAGGTCAAACACGTTATTTTGGGGTCACCAAAGTGTCCGTCCTACTTCTGGATTTCTACCTCAGTAATGAGGGCTTAAAGAAATCTTGTGAGCAGTCACCTGATAGAGGATTAGCACAGTGAGATAACCAAGTGCATCACTGCTGCTTTCCAGTTTGGCTGATTATATTGCTCCCTTCCTTTATCCCCCACAGCACGCATGACTTCAGGGGGAAGCACTGCACTTCTGAAGGGTTTTTGCTCCAAAAAGACTGGTTTTTGTTGCGCTTTTGCTTCTAAAAGATGATTTTGTGTTGTGTTTTCGCTGTTGTTAAAGCCAGTTTAAAGGAAGTTTCAATTGCCAACCAATTCATTATTTCAGATGAACAGTTCAAATTAGATAAGAACCGAAAATTAGTCACTGACTGTGTTTGCATGAAGCACAAAAACTGGAGAACTTTCATGAGAATTCCCATTCATTAAGTGTCAGCAAGGGCTAATTACTGTGTGTGGATGGGAATAGGGATAAATTATGCATAGCCAGAGTGTCTCATGCAGATGCAGTTTTATGTAACCATGTGCTCTAGGTAGAGGTCTGGAGTGTGTCTGGAGTTGGGGGGTTTTGCATTTCATGAGCCAGTTTTAAATGAAGAACCAAGAGCAGGTCTCAGCGAGGGCTGTATGAGCATGGAGTAGGAAGGGAATCTGGATTTCACCTCGGTGCTTTGTCACCATCCTGCCCCAGGCTCAGGCTGCTGTGCCCTGACTCTGGAGTCCTCTGCAGTCCATGTATTCCTGAGGAGTCATTTGGCAAAGCTTGCTCTGAAAATCAATTTCTTTCCTGTCTCCTTTAACATTAAAACTTCCCTTTTTGCCCTAAAATCTGGGTGTAAAACATGATGAATCTGTTTCTCTACCAGACTTGTTTTAAATGCTGCTGTAAGAGTCAGAAGTGCTTTTTTTTCCTGTTTAAGGTGTTTTTTGGGGTAATTTGGGTGGGGCCTGGTTCATCTGTTCCTCAAGCTTTTTTGTCTTCATAGAATCCCAGACTGGTTTGGGTTGGAAGGGACCTTTAGGAGCACCCACTGCCACCCCTGCCATGGGCAGGGACACCTTCCACTGTCCCAGGCTGCTCCAAGCCCTGTCCAGCCTGGCCTTGGACACTGCCAGGGATGGGGAGTCCCCAGCCCCAACCTCTCTGGGCAAAGTCCCATGAATGCAGAAGGACAGACCAAGGAAAGCATTAAATGTGTCCGTGGTTGCCAAGGCAGAGAATCACTGTGGAGGTGCTGGTTTCCCATGGGCTCATTCACTTCACGGCCACCAGCCTCTCCTGGGCAGCCTCCTCAGGGCATGGCTGGCTTTTAAAGGGATTTTCCTCCCGTATTTCAGACTGAAGGTGGCACTGTAGCATCTTGGATGGTGACAGGGATGGGGCACGTCTTCCCCGGGCTGTTGTGTGGGACCAGCTGCCGTTTGTACCCGAGTTTAGGAGCTGGGGTGGGAAGCACCATGTGCTCCAAGTCCCACTGTGATGGCAGAACACACCTCAAATGTTTCACCTGTGCTCTGCCTCCCAACAAAACATTTTCAGAAAACTCTTGGATTTTTGCCCTTTGGTAAATGAAAGAAAAAAATGAAGAAAATAGAATTTTAAAAGTTGTCTTTGCCACTTAGTATTTGTGGGTTGTTCCAACACTACAGAACAGGAAAAAAAAAATAAAGAATTTAGGACACTTAAATTATATCCACTGTCAGTTTGTGAGTTGCTTCCAGTGCTGCTTGTACAGTGCTTTAAAGATATTTTAAGCACTGTGGTATCAAAAGAATCCTGGACAATTTCATTTATGCAGTTAGTGAATATTCAGGAGCCTTTAGGAGTGATCTTGAATTTTGATGTTTTCTTGTCTGAAAATAATGTGTGTAGAAAGGCAGTTTTGAGGATTCCCACTGTACTGGGTATGGCAGAGCTGGATCTGGCCCATAGCATTCATCCTGCACCCTGCAGGAACCTGACACCACATTAGAAGAAATTGTAGCCTTGAAAATCAATGATTAACTACAATTCTTTAGTGAATTTTATATTTCTTCACAGACAGAAGCTCATTAAGTTCAAACACATCACGAGGAAAGAAGTCAACAGGTACACTTGGAAACAGAGTTGAGTTTAGAGCACTGAAGACTGATCAAAAACTCAAAATGAAAAAAAAAAACCCAGCAGTGATCTGACCTGAGCAGCCTGGGCTAGTGGAAGGTGTCCCTGCCCATGGGGCTGCAATGAGATTAGCTTTAAGGTCCCTTCCAACCCAAACCAGTCTGGGATTCTATAAAACAAGGTCTAATAACTGTTCTGACAGTGCTGCTGTGGCTCTCAACCTCCAGCACTGTCACTCTCCCTCCCGTACCCTGTTCTGGGACCGGTGTGGGGTGGTTGGAGGCTCTGGGATCTGGACTGGTTTGGTTGAGTCCCGTGCAGGGCCAGGCTGCCCTGGGCTTGTAGCTGCAGGTCCAGGCTGCTGATGGAGGCTGGAATTCCTCCCCCTGTAAACAGGGATAATATTCCCTTTCATCAGCGAGGGATGTGCCTGCTGCCACAGATGATGTGAAACTCGGGGTATCTTAGGAATCCTTGCTGGGAATTGCTGCAGATGCGTGGGGGAATGGGGCTGTGGGGTCAGTGTGGGGCAAGCTGAGCCTGTGTCACCCCACTGCTGCCCTGGCTGATCCCTGCCCAGCACTGCCCAGCCTGGCAGCCTCCTGGATGTCAGGAGATGGCAAATGGATTTCAGCAGCCTGGCATGGAGCAGCTCCCCTTGGAAATGCATCCCGGAGCCACCTCTTTAATGTCAATTTAATATGGCACAGACAGTGCTGCAGGATGTGAGAAAACATCTCCTGGTAGCAGAGATGCTCTTCAATTCCTGGTGCTTGTACAGCTCTCCTGGCCGGAGCAGGGATCCGTCTGGCTCCATCCCTGCGGGTGGGCACTGCAGACAGTCCGTGCTGTGGAGGAGGGTTTCTGGGGAGGATGCTGAGGGTGCTGCAGAGCCGGCAGCCCGGTGCCTGCTGTGATTCCCAGGAACAAAGGCCCCGTTCCTGCGAGGCTCTGCAGTCACCAGGAAGATCAGGTGATGTCTGAATAACACCCTGTGTGTGGGAGGTGGGGGGATCCACTTATCGCCTTGGCCAGACACTGACATCCACACCCAAATGACTCATGTGAACTCCGTGCAACTCCCTGCAGATTAGTTCATTTAAATGCCTTATCTTCCCATCCTGGCTTGAGAATTCCTCCTGGAGTTCTGTGCCTTTGCCTGCAGTTGCTGTGGCAGCCTGGGCACCACGGCAGCCCCGCCAGCTCAGCTGTCACCGGGGCCTTGGCAGGGCTCTGCCGCAGCCAGCTGTGTGCAGGCATTTAGAATACGTAAAATCTCTCACTCTGCAGCTCGGTACAGAGAAAACCACACACAGGCACCCGGGGTTTGTGTGCATTCCTAAGCTGTCTGCAGGCAGCTGCATGGGCTGTCACAGCACAGACAAATATTTGCATGCCCAACTCCTGCATCCCCTGCTCTGCACCTTGAGCAGTGTGGGTACGAGCCACGGCTGTCAGGGGTTGTGCATGCAGATGTGCTTATTAAACAATAAAGGCTGCTTTGGAAAAGTTTTTAGCACAGAGCTTCCTCACTAGCTCCTGCAGTTTCCCCATGTTTTTAATCCCGGCAGGATCTGTGTCATTAACAACCTTTATTACAGAAATGAGGCAGAGATGCCAGGGTTGCCCAAGCTCCCACGTCCAGATCGAGGGCACTGAGTTCCAAATCTGGATTGTGTTGTCATTGAAATGGACCGTTTACAAATAGGAGTGATGGCACAGATACCCTTAAAGGAATTTGGAATGGAAATGAAGGCTACAGACTTCCCTTTGTACCTTAGTTAACCTCTGTGTACAAACCTGGGGCTTTAAATATATTATTGGGCTTTTTCCTTTGTGTCCTGGGCTCTGTCCTGTAATGGGAAGCGTTTCTGATTCTGGGTTTGAGCAACTTCTGCCAAGGCACAGCCTCCTGTGCAAAGACAAGGCTCCATCAGGGTCAGGCTTTTAAATTGCATCCTTCCAGAAGTGCAAGTGTGACTTGAAGCCTTTCCCAGGGAGCTACCCAGCAAGGACAGTCGCTGTGCTCTGAAACCCAGCAGGAATGTGGGATTCCCAAGTGGTGATGGCTTTGAGGAGTTGGCTGTGTCCCAGGCTCTCCATGAAATCCAGTTCAGCTGGAGATGGCCGAGACTGGCTTTGCACTGCAGCACCTACCGGAATGACGAGGGCAGACCATGAGACATCCAACCCAAAGCATTCCAAAAGGGCCTTAATGATTCCAGCGCTGGTGAAAGACATATGTACGTGAAATTGCAGTCTGAGAAAGTGTTGGAAACGTAGCGATGTTCATCTGTCATTTGTGCCTGGAAATCCTGTACTTCAGGCAGAGTCAAAGAGGACAGATTTGTCATATCAATATTGAGCAAACCAGCTGCAGGCACAGGAGCGAGCAGCCCGTGCAAATAACTCGGTTACAGATGAGGAAATTGGGGTTTTGGGGCTACCAGTCACTGTGATACTGGTGCAGGCTGGGAGAGGAGGAGGAGGAGGAGGACCAAGGAGGCCAGGATGTGACCTGGAGCTGACAGTGCTTGGCTTGGTGGTAACTTCCCAACAAGCTGCATCTTGAGATAGCTGGCCAGAGTTAGCCAGTGTAATTACGGGGTTAAACGAGAAATCATGGCAGAGGCATGGAAGAGCCAAGAGTGTTTGGCAGCAGGCCCTGGGCTGCTGGAAACACTGTGTCATAGGCACGGGCTGAGCTTCGTGCTCACACAGGGAAGGAACTGGATCCACCCTTGGTGCAAACCAGGAGCTGCACTGGGAGAAGGGTTGGTCATCTTCCCCAGCTCGGGCACAGATTCCCAGAGCAGCTGTGGCTGCCCCTGGATCCCTGGCAGTGTCCAAGGCCAGGCTGGACACTGGGGCTTGGAGCACCCCAGGATAGTGGGAGGTGTCCCTGCCCATGGCAGGGGTGGCACTGGATGGGCTTTAAGGTCCCTCCCAGCCCATTCTGGGATTCTCTGGACCCTGTGAGCTGGCTGCCCCATGGTGGGCTGCAGGAAACCCTCCTGCTGCTGACAGGAGCCCCACATGGCCCAGTGCTTGGTTTTCCCTGACAAACCACCTGGTATCCATGCTGGGAATCTCGGGTTGGTATCCCAGCTGACCAGGCAAAGGTTTCCTTTGGGCTGAGCGTGCATATGGAAAGGGCCTGGGTGGATGAAAGCAGAAGGAAAGGCTTCGGGCCAGTTCTGGGGAATGGGATGTTTGTATAATGTGCTGGGGTTTGGGTGGATCCCAAACAGCTGCCAGGGTGGGTGCCGTGTCCTGCTCCTGGAGCAGCGCCAGTGCCTTGGGAGAGAGGGGGGAAGGCTCCTGCCTGGAAACCGTCGGGTGACGCAGTGGGAACACAACCCGCTGGGAGCAGAAAGCCCCGTGGGGCCGCGTGTGCCGAGGAGGTGGCCCAGGGCCGGGGCGAGGCTGGCCCTGAGTCACCGCTGTGACCCCGCGGGCGCTCCCGGACGGATGCTTGTGCAAGAGGACGTGGGTGACAGCAGCCAGTGCCAGCAGCTGTGGTGCTCAGCCTCTGCTGGGGAATTTTGTCCTGCCCAGCTGTGGAGGTGTAAGGTGCCCTACTTCAGTGGGGATGCAAACAGCCCGGAGGAGCTGGTGTGGAGAGGTGGCCTTGTCCTTTCGGGAGGCAGGACGTGGCCTTCAGGGATCCTGTCCCCTCAGTTCATCGGGATGGGTGGTGCTTGGCTGGGCTCCAGTGAGCCTCCCACAGCAGAGCTGTCTCAGGGCTGTAGGGCCATGGTCATCCTTCACCTTTGGCAATGGTGTCGGTGTCCCAGGTTCCCTGCTCTGCACCAGCCCACGTGCCACTTGGGCATTTAACCTCTGGCAACAGAGAAAAGGAGGTTATTGCACCCCAAACCTTGTGTCATCAGCCTCCTGTGTAACAACACGGGGCATGTGAGGAGTTGAGAACGTTCTGAGTGTGGAGGGGGGACGCTGTCAAGTGCTGGTTGTTACAGAGGGGAGAAGTGCAGTTTGGTGTGGAAGAGGTGATGGTGGTGAGCCCTTTGCAGCAGAGAGAGAACCTGATGTGGGGATTTTTCCAGGAAGCTCAAGAAAGACCCAAGAGGAGTCCCATCTCACCACAAACAGATGAATTTTCAAAGTGCTTCACAGAACTCTTCTGTAGCTTTGTGGGTCTGATTTTTAACTTCCCCTGACAGAAACTGAAATTTGCTGCTGCCACCTTTCGCTGCTTGTGTTCAAGAAACAACTGGACGTGGCACTCAGTGCTCTGGGCTGGTGACAAGGTGGGGATTGGGCACAGCTTGGACTTGGTGATCTGGCAGGTTTTTTCCAACCAAAATAATTCCATGATTCTGTAACTGATGCTGCTGGGCAGCCCTTTGATGGCAGCTGTAGGGATTTATTTTGGAGAGGGTTGAATTAGCTCTTCAGCACCCTGTAACTCTCAGGGTAGCTGGATAAATGGAGACCCTGGAGAGAAGCAGTGAGTCCTTGGGGTGGGGAGAGCCCCAGTCCCTGCCACGAGCTGCCATCCCTTGCCCAAGAGGAGCAGCGCTGATGCCTCTCCTGGCACAGCTCGGGCTGAGGTCGCCTCTCGGCCTTTCTCAGAACCAGCCCTTCGGCAGAAGCCGGGAGGAGCCGGTGCTTCTCAGAATGAATCGCGCGTGCATCACGCAGCACCGCTTCCTCTTCCTCGCGTTTCCAAGCGGGGATGGTCAGCACCGTCACCCCCGTGTCTGAGACTCGGTGAGACTTGCCTTACAACAGGGACTTTTCCAACTTTACCTAGAAGAGAGCTGCAACCCGAAACCCAGCCCTTGCGGTCAGCCAGCTTCCGTCAGCGGCTGCGCTCGCTCTGGCTGCTGCAGCACGGGGAGCTGCGCCCGTGCTGGGAACGGGGAGCTGAGGGCACCCCAGAGTCCTGGGAACGGGGAGCTGAGGGCACTCTGGGAGCCTGGGAACGGGGAGCTGAGGGCACCCCAGGATCCCGGGAAAAGGGTGCAAAGGGAGGTGGGGATTGGGTGCCAGCAGCTGCACAGGAGCAGGGGCTGCCTCCCCTCTCTGGGCTCACTCAGTGCCTTTAAAACACCTCTAAAGCCCCTAGAGGGACATGAGGCCGTATCTAAAGGCACCCCAGGGCTGAGCTGAAGTTCAGAAGAAACTGGATCGTGGAGATATAAATCTTTCATTGACCCCTGAGAGGCAGCACGGGGAGCCGGGCTGGCCCAGCAGGATCACCATCCCCTGACCTTTCAGCATTCCTGCTCCGTTCCGTTGGTGCTGGCTCCACTTAAATATTTATTTATTTGAAAGAAAACACCCCCACATTCCCAGCAGGGACAGGGACGGGCTGTGTGTCAGCAGCCTGGTCACATCCAGCTCCTCTCTGCGGGGCTGGGGGAGGCTGGAGAACAAGGCTGAAGGTTTCCCATGTAAATCCAGGATGAAGAGTGTGTGCAGGAGGCAGAGCTGGGTCCTGCTGTGCTGGCAGCTTCCCTCTGTCCTCTCTGGGGAGTCCCGGCACCAGCCTGGGGCAGAGAGCATCCCCTGCTGCCTGCATCCTCTGCATCCACGGGGATTTGTCTGCACCTCTCTCCCCGTGTTTTCCCGGCCTGTTTGGGTGGACACCCCCTTGTTTCTTGCCAGGTGGCAGCTGAACATGCCCAGATAAATACGGGGTTTGGGTGGTGCTAAGGGGCTGCATGAATGGGGAGGCAGATCAGTGCAGCCCAGTCAGGGTGGGCACGGGGATGTCCAGGTCCTTCCCTAAGGCTGTCCCTGCACAGGGAGTTTCCAGGTGCCTGTTGACCCTTTCCCAGGTGGGTCAGCGAGCCCTGTCCTCCAGCTCAGACACCCCAGAGGGCTGTGTCTCCTTGTCCTCAGCCTTCCCCTTCCTCAGCCCGTGGAGTTCACGTGGTTTGGTTTTAATCTTTGAACATTGGCATGAGAACTAGAGGTGCTTTGTTGGGTTTTTTTTTTCAAATCAAAGCCAAGATTTACTGACTTTGAGGGCTGGGGCTTTCAGAAACCCAGTGAGTATGGAAGCTCTGAGGAGGCTGCAGAAGCTGTGGGTGCTGTTTGATTTCACCTTCCGGGCCTGGAATGATCAAGTCACAGCCTCTGCAGCAGCTGCAGCGTTGGCTTAAATTGCAGAGTAATGTTGGAAAGTGCTTGGGGTATTCGTTATGAAACATTGCAGGTAGGGAAGGTTGGGGCTTCCCTCATCCCTTTCATCCTTCTCGAGGATGGGGCCTGGGAACACTTTGGGGATGGCCTTAGAAATGTTTTTGGGAACAAGGGAAAAAGGGGCAGGCAGGAGCTTCAGGGCTCCTGTGTCTGCCTAGAAACCTCAGGACGTGGGCCTGAGGGTCCAGGCAAACCTGCAAATGTAAATTACATTTTAGTCTGATTCTCCTCGTCCTCTGTCCTGGTTTCTTCCCTGGAGGAGCACAGGGAAGTGCAGTTGGTGTAGTTTGTTTTCTCTGGGTGGGAGATGCTGGACCTGAGCACAAATGTTGAGCTGCCCCCTCCTCCCTAATGAGGCTTTTACTACAGCTGGAAGAACACAGTGCAGTGTTGCCTGTTCCTACTATTAAACCTTAATTGTGGGACTGGCATTTCCTACAGTCCAAAATATTTTGGCACTCATCTTGATAAAGGCATATTTTTTTTGTACATAGATTTTTATTTTTTTTTCTTTTATTAGCAGAAACCATCTGCCCTGTAAACAGAGATCAGGAGCAAACAGCCTTCCTGGCAGTTCTGCATCACGTGGGAATGCTGTGGTGCCTGCATGGGAAAGGGCCTGCTTTCTGCCTTCTCATCCTGGCAAAAGGAAACTCCAGGCAGATCAGAAGCAGCTAATTTAAGCTGATGAGTCTTGGCATCGCATCTCAGTTGCAGAGAGGATGTGACTGGAGCTCTCTGTAGAGGTGCACAGCCCTGATTAAGCAGGATGGATGCTCCTGGGAATGAGGGGGAGCACGGAGGGGAAGCGGGTTGGAGCTGGAGATTTAGGCAGGGAATGACAAAAAGCCAGAAGTTTGCAGTGCTGCAGAAACAAGCTGAGAGCCCAGAGAAGAGCCTGGCCAGCACAGTGGGGTGAGCTTTGGTTGCCATTAATCAGCAGTGGTGATTGATTTTTGATTAACAGCATCCCTTGGTGTTAATGCAGTCACCCATCACCGTGTCTGGTGTGTTTAAACCTTCCCAGCTGTGTCACCTGGGAGAGCACACACACCCTTATCTCAGCCAGCCCGAGTTCAGCTTCCATTTCAGAGCATATCTCCAGCGTGGGAGGAGAACCAGACTAGATGGGAAGCCAGTTTGATGTTGAACTGTAAGGTGTCAGGATGTGGGGTGCACCCCTCCTCCTCTTTTGTGGCTTTCTGTTCCGCTCCTGCCTTTATTTTTAACATCTCTGGCGTGTACACGAGTGCTGTGTGAGCCTCTGTACAGGCTCCTCAAACTGTGTGTCCAGTGGCATTCCTCACTGTAACTCAGATGTGGAATATTAAAGAACTCGTATGGCTGAAGGAAAGCTCTTCAACAAGCAGTGCATTGTGATGTGTCTGTCCCACATTTTAGCCTGAACCAGACAGTCAAAATATGATTTTCTTTTTCATTAAAAAGGAAGTATTTCAGCTATGGAAGAATTTCCAGGTAGAACTTGGTTTCTTTTATCAGAGATCACAGCCAAGCTTTGCTTGACTGAAAAAGCAGAAAATCTTCCTCAAACACAAATTAGAAGATCGTAAGATGGCAGCGGATTTCTAGCACTGGGAAGTGCTTGTCCAGACGTGAAATCTGGGCTGGTTTAACGTCCAGTGAGTGTGCATTTATCCTGAAGCGCGTGTGAGGGAGCAAGGGCTGGGGCAGTGAGCAGCTGGAGAGGAAACGCCAGCCCTGAGCAGCTCCAATTCCCAGCAGCTGCGGCTGCAGCGCCTCAGTGCCTCGGGCAGGCACTTTGCAAACTTTCCAGTGAGATGCAAATGCAGGTTACTGCAGATAACTGCAGATAAGTACGGAGCTCCGAGGAATGTCCCGTGGCTTTAGAGCTCTGTCTGTGCTGTGCTCTCGGGGCAGGTTTCTGCGTGGCCAGCGCTAATTGTGCCCTGGTGCGCTAATTGTGCCCTGGTGTGTGTGATCCTCAGGAGAGAAACCTGGACTGGTTCCCCCGGATGAGGGCCATGTCACTGGTCAGCAGCGACTCGGAGGGAGAGCAGAACGAGCTGAGGAACCTGCAGGAGAAGTTGGAGTCCACCATGAAGCTCGTGACCAACCTCTCTGGGCAGCTCTCAGAGCTCAAGGACCAGGTAAGAAGCGGCCATGCACCGCGTTGGGCAGGACACGGCTCCCGCCAGCCCCTCGGACCAGCTGGGGTTCTGCAGCTCCACGGCTCCTCCAAACCCCAGGGAGAGCATTCCCAGAGTAACTCATGGTTAGCAAAGAAGTGAACAAACCAGAATGTCCCTCCAGAGCCCTGTGCCCCAGCTGACATGCCTGCTGCTGACGCAACTGGCAGCTTCCAAAGTGCCCACCTCAGAAAGGGAAAACCTGTGTTAAAAAAATCACCAGAGTTAACTTAAATCAGTCCTGGCTGGTGCAGGGAGCCTGTGTGTGGTGGTGGTGTTGTTGTTTGGGGTTTCAACCTGAAGAACTGAGTGTGATCCTGTCAGCCAGAGGGTGTGACACTTGATACAAGGGCTGTGTCACTGTGTGGACCTCAAAACCCACCGAGAAACTGGAGAAGCGCTCGAGTGGTTACTGGTGGTGCTGGTCCCTCCGTGCTGTGGCTCTGCTGCTGTGCAGATGTGATTTGGCTGCTGCCACCCTCAGCCTGCAGCACACACATCCCAGGAGAGGTTTGCACTGCACCAAGCGCTGCTGCTGTGGAACCAGCGAGCGCTCCGCAGACCTCGGAGTGTTTTTCTGGTGCAGCAGCTTCTCTGCAGCAAGAGCTGGTTGGCTTCTGCCTTGGCTGGGCTCGAGGGCATCGTGGGGCTGGTTCCCAGCCCAACCCCAGCGATGGCTCTGTGAAAGACAGAGGCAGCAGGGCTTTAGCTCGCTGTGTCCGCAGGGATTCCAGCCTCACTGGAGGGAGCAGGGAAAGCACTGCCGCCTGCGCTGGCGGGAGCTGTTTGTGGAGGCCGCTTATCTCTGTGCATTAAAAACCTCAGCCAGATGGTTCAATTAGTGAATTTGTGTAGGTATTGGCACTGGGTAAGATTAATTGCTGACATGTACCTGGCTGGTGGATGGAGCTGCCCGGGGCAGGAGTGGCCCAGCGGCTCTGGGTCAGTGCCTCTCCCAACACCAATCCCATCCCTGCTGCCCATCTCTGCTGGGCTGGCTGGGTGTCTCCAGGAGCCATTCCTCTGTCAGGCGTTCCTGGCAGCCAGCACTGCCTGAGATCCGGCTGCTGCCTTCCGATCAGCTCTGCAGTTGGGCTGGAGCTGGGCCCTGTCCCGAGCGCCCTGCGGAGCGCAAGGAAGGGATTAATGTGGGGGACCGGGAGCTGACAAGCTCGCTTCCCCGGGCTGTAATTAGTTCTGAGGCACGGTGCCACAGAGCCCCTTGCTCCAGCTGGTCGGAGGATGGAGGGCAGAGGCAGTTGCTCTTTTGTCTGGGCTTTAATTCTTGCCGGGCAGTGGTTTCACTGCTTTGCCTGGAAACAATTACCCCGACCCGTGTGTCTGGTGTCTCCCTGCTGAAGGCTCTGACTCCAAGTGCTCTGCAGTCACAGGAGCCTCCCCACCGGCCGCAGCCAGCGCTGCCTCACGACACATTCCTTTCTGGAGCTCGCAGCCCTCTTGGCTGACCAAGCACTAAAACCCCTTCTCGCTCTCTGTGAAAATAAGAATGAAGGGTTTAGCTTTTAGAGAGCTATTTGACTGTAAAAGCAAGAGAGGAAACCAGAGGAAACATTCATTAACGTGGTGATAGCTTTTAGGAATTCCCCTAAGTACCATTATTGAGAGCCCTGCTGAAGATGCAGGATGCTCCAATTATGTGACAAAGCCAGTATATCCCTCCTCCTGATCAGGAACTGTCTCCAGGAAAGGAACTAACTCAGGGAATTTTTATTTGTATTTATTTTCTTTTAATTAAATAAAGGGAAAACCTCTCATTCATTTGCTCTTCAAGCTCGTTAGGTTTCTGGAGACTCTAATTATTAGAAACTGAGCTCCAGCCCGCCTGCTTCCCCAAAGTGCACCAAGAGCCATTAAAATCCTGATCACTTTAATTCTGTGCAAAAAGATTACACCATAATTGTCTGCAGCAGCAGGGGATTAGATGTAATCACCCAGAAATCCTTCCCAGCGCCTCCTCCGGTGTCGCTGAGTGTGAGCATCGCTCCTGGGGCCGGGCCCTGGCTGGGGACAGCCCCCCTGCCCTCCAGGAGTGACTCAGCTGCCAGCAGCCCCACAGGCAGGCGCTGTGTCCAGTGGGATTCCTGCTCCTGCTTGTGCCCTGTTCCTGGAGGCAGCTCCAACTCACCATAACCTTTGGAGCCAGGTGGCCTCTGGCAGTCCCAGGCGTTGCATGGGAGCCCAGCCTGGCTCAGCTGAACCCTGGGCCCCTTGGGCTGTGTTTGGATCCTGTCAGCACAATTCCAGGGCCTGGCAGCTCCCTGGGGACTCGCTGTGCGTGGCTTTTATTGCCTGTTAGCCCAGGTGTGCTGTCACTGGAAAGCTTTTGCAGGAGATTCACTCTCCAGTAAACGTGACAGCAGTAAGTTGCTCCCTCCTGGAGCCCTGTGCCCTCCACACAAGCATTTAGCATCGTGCAGGATTAGTAATGTCCTGCATCAACACTAAAATTGCATTTCCCCCCTCTTATTTATGGTTGGTTGCTTTATTCTTCCCTTTCTTAAAGCCACATCTTCTACAAATCCCTGCACCAGGGTGCACCACCCCTTTTCTACACAGCCTGAAAAATATTTCCTAGAGTCCCTTTTCATTATTCCTCTTTCTTTCTGTTTTTATTCCATGCATTCTCTGAATCAGTTTATTGGCAGTGTGAAATTGTGACTCTTGGTTTGCTCAGTGAAGGTAATTAATGTAAAGGGGCATTTTTAAGCCGAGTCCTCATGGCCTCTCTGCATTTCCACTTGCGGGTTGTCTTGGAAGCAGTTTAACATTCAGGTTCAGCAGGGAGTGGGGTGTTCAGAGAGCTCTGGGAAGACCCCTCTCCTCCTGCTCCCATTCCCTGTGAAGCATTAGAAGCATTTTGCGAAGAGAATTCCAGCAGCTGTGCAGAGGAGCAGGAGGTGTGCCCTGCTGTGGTCAGCCCTCAGGAAAGGGAAAGAGCAGCTCTGCCTCCCCTTGGGCCAGGCAGCGAGCACGGCGCTGGGCTGAGGTCAAGGTTAATTAAGGTTTCGAGAGGAATGATGGTGTTTCAGCCCTGTTCCTGGTGGTTAAAGGAGGGCCACTGGACACCCAGTGAGGTGTGGGGTGTGCAGCATGTCCGGCCCGCGGAGGAGCCTTGTGGAGGCTGTCCAGCACTGCCTGTTTGGAGCAATCCCATTCCCCAGAGAGAACTCCAGACTCGAGGTCAGCTCCTGGCCAGCCACCCCGGCGTGCCAGGCAGGATACCCTGCACCAGCTGGGAAACTCCATCAGCGCTGAAACTGGCAGTTTTAAACAGATGCACTCAAGTGGTTTAGTGGCGACCATGGTGGTGGGGCTGGGCTGGCTGTCAGGTTTGATTGTAGAGGTCTTTCCCACCTTCCAATGGTTCCATGGTCCCAAGTGTGTTACAAACGAACTGCACATGTACACGCCACCTCCCTTCTCCTGGGGTTGCTGCCACAAGCAGTGACATTGGCTGGCATTTGTCACTAAACAGCAAAAACTGGAGAAGTTAAATGTGGATGTAGCTGGAAGGAGCAGGATGGGAATGTGGATCAGGTGCCATGGTGTGCTGAGCCCTGAGGGTGTGTGGGCATCCCTCGGTGGCGCAGGGATGAGGCGCTGTCCTGGTGTTCCCTCGCACAGCTCCTGGGAGCCATCCCACGTGTCGGCTCCTCCGCAGCCGGGACGTGGAGGGAGCTGTGGGATCCAGCTGTGGGATCCAGCTGTTCGCTCCCGAGACCCTGCCCAGCCGGAGTCATTCCTTACATGGCTTATGTAACTTGTCAGAAACCTCCCAAAGTTTTAAAAAACCGCAGTGGAGCACTGGATTGTGGCCATTTCTCAATATCAGTAATAACAGTGATCCATTTCCCTTTCCCGGTTCACCGATCAGGGTAATGTTATTTAATTACTGGGAAGCAGATGGGGAATGCCGAGGTTTGGGGTGTCTGGCAGTGAGGTGGTTAAGTCCTGCCCTGGCAGATGGGGAGGGCTGTTGGCTCACTCCGGATGAGAGCGGGAGCGCTCAGCTTTTTCCAGCAAAGGCAAGGGTATTCCCAGCCTGGCTGCGGGGCTCGCCCCTTTTTCCGCCCTCTCCGTCTCGTCTGCTGGACGGGTTGCAAAGAATTCCTGACGGGGGAGGAGGGCTCTGCCGGCTGCTCCCCGCAGCGATTCCCGGGCGCTGCCGAGCTGTCCCCGGCGGAGCCGTGTCCGGGCACCCGGGCGGGCTCCTGGCCGCCCCGGGGCGGGCGCGGCGGGGGCCGGAGTCACCCCTGCCCCCGGAGCAGGCGCTGCTTGTAGCCAGCTTGGGAGCAAACGCCAAGCACAACAGGCCCTTGGGCGAGCTGACGCACAGGAAGCGCCGAGGCCTAATGAGCAAACTTGTTAATTTTCCAGATGACGGAGCAGAGGAAGCAGAAGCAGCGCATCGGTCTCCTTGGACACCCCCCGCCCATGAATGTGAACCTGCAGCAGCAACCGGCCTAAGCCGGGAGGGTCACGGCCCCTCCGGGACACCCCGAACCATCCCAGCCCGGAGGCTGCTCCCTGTACCTTCTGTGCATCCTGTAAATACCCTGGTTTTATACTAGATGTATATGACTGCTACTCTGTCGAGCTGGGGGCGTGTGGATTGCGATTAGAACTGTTGGCACGGGACGGAGGTTAAACTTTGTGCCAAAACTATCAAAATTGCCTTTTTCTTGGAAGGACTGAAGAGAGCACCTGAATTGCACTTGAAAAGATTATTTGACTATGTGACATGTATTTTGTATTTAAAAAAAAAATAGACTAGCTAGTATTTATGTTTTTATACAATTGTGCAATATGAATTATGCAATCACAATATATTTGGAACTCCTGAATGTCCTAAAGGGAGTGCACATCTTTGGATCTGGTGTGTTAGTACAATGTAATAAATGGTATAAAATTACAGGTGTAAATGAGGCTGCTGCAAAATTGTGTAACTGGTGATTTTTTCATACCCTTGGACATTTTTGTACCATGTGTGTAAATATCTTGCAATGCCATATTTGTTGCCTCTTCCTCCCAGGGATGATGCTGGGACTCCGTGAGCTGTTCAATTGGTATCGATTAAAGTAAGACATTATTTTGAAGCTTCCGAGTGAGGAAAGCAGGAGGTATTTTTCAAGAGATTTCTTTAGAATACTGAGGCTAGAAGAGCTCAGACACCGGGTTTTTTAAATGCTAAGATTTCTTAAAGGGAACTTTTTATGCAAAATGAAGTTTGGAATGAGGATGTACTGCTGGCGAGTCGGTGCAGTCTCCCAGGACAGATGCCGGGGCTGTCCAGGCTTTGCATTCTCAGTGTGTAGGATCCTCTCCTTCTATTTTTTCATTAGAGACCTATGTGCCTGCTAAAGCTTTAGCAAACAGGCACTGCACCGACTGAAACGTGTCCTGTAGCTGAGCACTGATGTGTGTAATGCTTGTGTGAGAGCCACTGGTTTGAGGCTGCTCTGTCCCACCCCTTCCTCTCCCTGTTCCCTTTCATTCGGTCACTTTCTTTGGTTTCTGATTCTCCAGAGTGTGAAAGGAAACTGGTCGGGTTGTTGTTTGGTTGTTTTTTTTTCTCCAGTCCGCTGCATAGTTTTATACATGGACCTCAATTTACAGAAGCTGACTTCTCTGCAATACTGTCTACAAAAGAAAAAAAGAAAAAAAAGAAAAAAAGCTACAGACAGAGCTATGAAAATTTGTAAATGCATAAATATAGGTATTTAAATAAATGACGCAAAATACTCTACGGTCAGAGGCTGCTGGTGGTTTGTGTCCCCTCCAAGGTGGTGTGTGGCAGTTCTGTCACACCCACGTGTCCTGGGACACAGTGTCACAGGGGCCTGGCAGGTAAGGATGGGCCTTTTCCCAGTGCCCAGAGGGGCAGAGGTTGGTTTTTTTAAAACCAGAGCATGCCTCTCCTCCAGCAGTGAGAGGCACTGGCACCCAGAGAACCTCACCTGCGGTCACTCCGGGTCGGGATACTTCACCCTCTCCCCACTGATAGTTTATGTTTGTGGCTGTCATTGGAGCATGTGAGAGTTAAAAACCCCTCCAGCTCCGAATATCGTGTGCACAGCAGCGTTGCTGATTATATGTATTTGATTAAGATGTAGCAGGAACTACCCGGTACAATTAATCATCCCTAATCTGGTGAGTGCACACAACTGTCTGAGGTGGCTGCGTGTCCCTAGCTCAGGTCATCAGGAAAGCTCAGCGGGAGGGCACCCGAGGGGGAGGGAGGAAGGAGGGCAGCCTGACCAGCAGTCTGCGAGCCAGAGATTTATCGGTGAGATTGGGACTCCTTAATCACTTGGATTTCCATATATATCTCCTGGCAAATCTGTCTTCCCCTCTGCAGCAAGGTGTGTGCGGAGGGAGCGCGGCGCCGCGGCTGCCACCGGCGTGGCGCGGTGGAGGAGCAGGATTTCATTTTCCCTGAGCAGAAGAGACACGTACCTGACTCACTCCTTCCCCTCCTGCCATCCAGGGATGAGCAGACACACAAATTTGTCAGGCTTCCCGGAGCCTCTGCCAGTCAGGTGAGAGGGAGGCGGCTGAGCACAGCCTGAGAGGGCACCCCTGAGGATGTGCAGTGTTGCTTCACCCTTACCTTAAAAAGGCAGAAGCACCGGGTGCCTCAGCACCGGCACAGCCCTGCTCTGTGATCCGTGTGAAAACCAGCGGGGTGGAACCTGGGGTTCTCGCTGCGGTTGTGCCTTCCCAGGAGGTGTGGGGAGATGCAAACAGGGAGTTTCTCTCCCTCGGGTGCAGCTGCAGCGAGAGAAGCAGAGCACAGCCGCCACCCCGGCAGTGGGGATGCAGTTGTGCAGGGCAGGTGGGTGGTTCCGGGGCTGGCACAGATGGCTCAGGAAGTCACACTGTGTCCCCAGCCCGAGCAGAGGCTGTGCCAGCTGGTCAGCAGAGGAAGGTGACTCTGTTCCTCCCCTCAGCCCACGAACAGGTCATTCATTTCTGCAGTGACATTTGATGCATGACCACAATTTTTCTTTTTTCTTCTTTCACTCTTGGGTTTTCTAAGCTTTTTTTTTAATTTTCCTTCTGGCTGAACTCCTCTGCCCATCACGGCTGTGCCAGCAGAGGCGGGGAATGGCCAAAACCCTGCTGGGGCTGGTGGTGGTTCCGTCCCTGCAGCCTCTGAGGTCAGACCTTTGTTAGGACTTTCCTGTTCTGGACTGAGATCTGGTGCCCCGTGACAACTTCCTGATCTCAAAGAAAAGCTGTGTGAGGGATCTGTTTAATTTCCCCATTTGGGGTACTCTTTTCCACAAAAGCTGAGTATCTTTTGGTATCGCAAAAAGCTTTATTTGCAATTGTTGGACTCTCAACTGAAAAAGCCCTCCAAAAGCTGAGAGAGGTATCTGTAATGTAAGTTTAGGTCCTGCACAGGAGGGAGCTTTTTGGCTCTAAAAACACAACCCTGACATCCAGTAAAATTAATGATTGGGTGACAGACAGATGGCTGCTGGTTTAAGGATTAGATTGAAAGCAGGGAGGTTCCACTTGCCTTGCACACACCTGGGTTTTCCTCTGGCATCAGGTTTCATTAGGCAGGACTGCTGTATGTTAAAGTTTGGGACCACGATTACTTTGTCTCTTAAATATGAACTTCAATTTGGAGGTGGAAATCAAAGTGACCTTCTGAGGAGGAAGGAACAAACCGAATCTACCAATTTTGCTAATAATGGAAAGTGCTAGAGGGGAAGGATCTCCGTGCATTCCTCAATTTGCATGACTGGCTGAGTGTGTGGAGGAGCCTTTTCTCCGCTAATGAAGCAGGTGACATGCTAATCAAGGCAATGCAAATAACTGCTCTGAAAGCACAGCCACGGCCCCAGCACCGCCACAATGGCAAATTCAAGCCTCATCCTCAATTTTGCAGCAAATTGGCGGAGGGCAGGACAAAGGAGCCGGGATTGCAGCCTCGGTGCTCGCGGCGGGGCCTCGCGCTGGGGCGCGTGTGATGGAGACCTCGTTACATAATGGGGGCTTGATTGATATCGGGGAAGTCATAATACCGCTCCACAGAACAATCCCCCTCGTCTCCCCGGATGGGAAATGCTCCTGCACACATGCCTAATAGGGGTTTTAAATTGCCCATTGTATTTCCGAACAAGAGAAACTTATTTGGAGTATTTTCCCTCTCCCGTTTCCAACATAAGCAGCTGAAGACGCTGCCCTGTGTGTTCTGCGTGCCCTGCAGCCCCGCTGGCTGCATTTCCAGGCGCACGTACGATCCCAGAATGGGTCAGGTGGGAAGGGATCACCTGGCCCAATATCCCTGCTCCACCGAGGCCATCCCAGAGCCCGTGGCAGGAGTGCACAGGAGGTCTCAGGGAATGCCTGTGGAGCTGCCCCGTGCCGGAACAGCCAAAGCCAGTTCCACGCCAAGGGCCTGCCCCACCAGGGGACACAAAGGGGCCCGTAAGCTCCCGCTGACAGACTGGGGTGGCTCCCTGTTTCCATGGGAGACTCCCTGGCTGCGAGCCAGCGTGCCCAGGTTCTCCCACGACGCGCTGGAAGTTCCATGCCGAGCTGTGAATTTCCTGGCCCCGGCCAGCGCAGAGCGGAACCTTTACGCTCAGCACAGTGCATTTCTACAAACACACTGACCGGGCTTTCAGCTTGCTCAGGACGAGCTGGGGATATTTGGAGTAAAATCAGAACAAATATTCCTTCTCAGTGAAACTGGCATTGTCACTGTGACATAAGGAGTAACTTCTGGAGAGATGCTGCACTTCTTCATCCAATTTTTTATTTACTACCTTTCCAACCTTCTTTCAGACTAAACATGTTAATGAGCTGAATGTCAAAACCACCCACGAGTAAACTGAGCTGTCCCATCCAGTAGGCTGATGTTGGTTTGTTTTTAGTAACTAGCAAGGATGCTGGAAAACCCCTATAAAGATTTCATTTTTAACAAAAAGTACCAAAAACTCCACCAGTTTTGCATCACAAAGTTGTGGTTAAAGTCAAGATTTGAGTCAAGCAGCATGTCTGTGGTTTTTGTGGGTGGATGCATCTCGGAATGACTATCAATCTGTCAGAGGGAGATCTGCATGTCATCTCTGCATATGACAAGCAGAATCTGCAGTGACAAATATCTTTCCAGTACTCACAGCGCGGAGCCTCGTGCCCCTCCTGCCATCCAGAATCACCAAGTCTTGTCAGCACATAGCTTGAACCCGCTTTTTTCTTTTTAAGCAGAGACAAACAGAGGAAGTAAAGACAAATATAGAGCAGTGCTCTAGAGATGCCACTGAACACCACTGCCAACGTGCTTAGTCACCCCAAAATCGTGACGTGCACACGGGAGATGCCACGCCAGACGCTTCGATCAGAGCAGCCTGCCCAATCCGGGCTGCCCTGCTGCACTTATGCGTGTGAGGGGGACACTTGGAATTGAAATTACACAAGGAAAAAAAATAATAAAGAATAGCTCTGGTCTGAATCAAAGTAACTCAGGAGATGCAGCTGGAACTGCAGGGAGAAGTCTGCAGAAAAAAAAAAAAAGCCAACAAAAAACTCCAGAAAATCGAATTGATTTAGAGCTTGACTGCTGGCATGGAAATGCCCAAAACTTCTCCCTGTTTTCATGTCTCCGTGGAAGAAACAGGAGCCGTTCGAGCCAGTGCAACACAGGAAAAAGGCCTGAAATTTCAACAATGAGCAGGAGATGGGAAAAGCACCCTGTGCGGAGCTGAAGTCCCCGTGCCGGGACGCATTCAGAGTCTGTGTGAGAACAGGCTGACAGCTGGATAAATTGCCTCGAGGCAGGTGCTTCCCCAGGAGCCCCAGGGAGCAGGAACAGCCAGACCCATTTCCAGGCAGCCCTTCCCTCCAGAAGCACCATCATCCCTCAGACCTGCCTCTCGGCTTTCTCACCCATTAGTGCTCCTCAGCTGGCTCGCCTCACCCTGACACTCGGCCCTTTTTTCCCCCTTTCTTGTCTCATCTCAGGAATGACTTTGCAGCTCTTGCTTGCCCAGAGCCCTTCCAGTGCCTGGAAATGCTGCCTGGTCCCAAGGGAATGGGCAGGAGCAAAGCCCGTTCCTGGGCTTTATTGAGGCAATGGGTTTGTTTTCACTTTCCTTTTCTAGCGCTAAGTAAATACACAGAACATCAAATCTGAAGGCAGTGAAGAGTGGAATTCCATCTCTGTTCCATGTGTTCCAATATGACTCTTAAAATAGTGGAGATGCTGTGTTATGATTTCCATTTCGCTTGTGTCCATAACACTGTTTTTACGCAGCAGAGATGGAAACACAATCTGTTAAGTCTGTAAGAAACTTTTCCTTATGAATGATGGGTGCAAACATCGTGTACAATCACATTCCAGGAAGAAAATTCTATCCCCTCGGTTTTTGCAACCCCAAAAGGAGCTAAAAACTGCAGCTTGCCTCTATTTACACACCATGGCAGTTTTCACATCAATTTAATCACAGGATGATTCATTATTCACGAGCCAAAGAACCGTTATAATCAAGTGGAATCATAGAATTGTTAAGGTTGGAAAAGGCCTTTGAGATCATCAAGTCAATGGTCAACCCAGCCCCACCACCACGCTCACCACTAAACCGTGTCCTCAATGCCACTTCCACAGGTTTTTTTGGAACATTTACAGGGATGGCGACTCCTCCACTTCCTTGGGCAGCCTGTTCTAATGCTTTACAACCCTGTCTGTGAAAAAATTTCCCTAATATCTAATCTAAACCTTCCCTGGTGCAACTTGAGGTTGTGCAGTAGCACAACTACCTGCAGGTAGTACAGGAGATATAGAGTATCTCCCAGTGTCCAACCCCAAAGTGGTGGGAAAACTTCCCCACATCTTCAACATCACTGTGTGATGCTAACTTTGGTGTAGACCTTTGCAATGTGGCCCTGTGACTGACGGCCTTTACTGAAAAAAACATACTTATTGCCTTTTATTTGAATTTTTGCTGCCAGTGAATCTCATTCCAGCACAAAAGATCACCTCAGTGGTCAGGAGCCTTCTGCAGAGTGGATTGTGTCCACTTAGATCTAGAGCTGGTGAGAGAATTAAGCCATTTAAACCCAAAAAGCATGGAAATCCAGAGTCGCCCTGGAGATACCCCCAAACCAACAGTTGCTCCAAGTCTGGAAGAAGCCAGGACTAGGGCTACGGAAAACCTCAAACAGGCAGGGCTGGCCAGGCAGGATGAGTCATCCACAGGGAAATGCTGCTGATGGGCTCGTCCTGAATGTGCTCCCAGACATCCTGCTCTGCTGCTGCGTCAGGAGCCTCTCTCCCAAAGGTGTGTGTTTGTGGTTGGCAACCAGAGCTTGTTCCCTTTTTTCCCTAAAATTAGGAAGTGGGAGGAATAGAAGGAAATGGTGGCCTCCAAAACCTGCTCAATGTAAATGTTGGGAAGAGATGGAAAGGCAGGTTCCTCGCAGCCCTTTGATGTCAGTGCCATCACGGCCGCTCCTAAGTTTCTTCCTGGCCCTGTGAAAATTTCCTGCACAGAGCCAAGGGCAGCAGTGCAAAGGATGTCTGGGATGAATGGATGGCCCTGAAGGAGCCACCTTGTACCACCCCAAACAGAGCATTAAATCCATTTAAGGGAATGCTCTACCAACAACTACTCCTCGACATTGGCACAGATGCACAGGGCAGTGGTGGAGTGAGCAAAAATCCTTGGCTGTTGCCTGGAGCAGGCATGGACAGCAAGGCTGTGGGCTGCAGGATCCCCTCACCTGGAGAGCAGGCCCGTGTTACAGGGTTTGAAGGAATAAGTATCCAAGGAGGAATGAAGCAGCTCCTAGCAGGGATATCTTGCTAGCTAGAGCTTTTACCTGGAAGAACTAGATAAAAATCTTGCCTGGGCATGAGAGGGCATTGCTCCTGTTCCCATTTTGGGAACGCTGTGGGGCTCTTCCAGGCTGCTGCCCAGTGCGTACTGCGGTTTGCTCCCCACCTCACCCTGGGCAGAGTTCCCAGCTGTGATTCCAGCATGGAGAAAAGCAGCTGGAAGCGAGCTCTGTGCTGAGCAGAGGCTACATCCCTGTGCCAGAGGCTCTCCTGCCTCCCGTATATGCCCACCCTTCTTTCCCCGTCGCCTGTGTAAGAACTGAGACCCCAAACTTGGGGCCTGAGTTGGTGCCTACAAGGTAAGAACATACACTCTAGGATTTTTGTTTTCCAGACCTTTTCCAAGCCTAGTTCCTGGTCCTTTTGTGGATCTAGTACTCAGTCTGACATGGCAGTAGGGGAAAACCTTGCTCCTTACCTACATCCTCACCCAAATTCTGAGCAACTGGAATTGTAAAGCAAGAGGGAAGATTACATGCTCGTACAATACCTACAGTGCTGCCCCCTCCCCTCTCTCCCAGCTCTCTCTGGGAGACTAGGGTTACCTCAGCCTATGCCAAACCCCACATTTTCTACAGTGGAAAAATAAATAGGCAGAACATTCAGTTTTCCTGAACCAAAAGCCCAGAGGTGGTGCATGAACTCGTGCAGGAGCAGGCCGGGCAGACAGCGTGAATCAGAGGTTCGGGTGACTCCAGGGAGCAGGAAAGCCCTGGTGGCAAGCAGCCAGGCTGAGGCACAGCTCCTGCGGCGTGTTCCCGCAGCATCCTGCCCACCTCTGACAAATCCTTGCAGGCACTAATGAGTAACAGTGGGGAGTTGTGACCAGCATCCCTCAGTCGGTGGCTCCTTAGGGGTGACTGTTCAAGGTGTTCTCTGAAAGTGAATGGCCCTTCAATTCAGAGCTGGCGTTTGGCTTGTGATTCAACCCTCTCACCCACAGACAGGAGCTGTGTGTGACGAACAACCGTGTGTGAACAGACCAGAAGTATCAGGGTGCCACCTCCAGAGAGGAAAAGCACCTGGTTTCAGTTCTAAATGCCCTCGAGCACAGGCTCAGCTGCTGGTGGGCAGCAGTGGGTCGGGCCCTTCGCTGCTCCCCGGTGCCGTTGTCACCGTCTCCAGGTGCAGGCTAAATTGGGCTGGTGACGCTGGGCACGGCTGCTGACCTGGCTGCTCACCTTTGTACACCGTGTTTACTGTAACCACGGGCTGACTGATGTCTATAGATTATTGCTCTTGCGTTACACTCAGTCCTTACTACACCTTTTTGGGGACAAACCTAATTTTTAACTCCAAATCGAGACTGAGCCGATATAAATCATTAAGCCATCCATCCTGCCTAAATTAATATATTGCAGTCTTTTAATGTATACAGGGGACGAGCGTGTGTGAGCTGCCTGGGAGGGGTTCGGGGAGGAAAGGGCATTTCTGCTCTGGCTCTCCCGATGCTGTCCCCCCGCAGCAGCGGTGACCGTAAAGGTTAAGCCTGCCACAGACTATTGTACCCAGCGGCACTGCTTGGCTGGGCTTTGCAGTCTAATTGCCACTGACCCCGTGACAATGAGGTAATGTCTCTGCCTCCCGGGTCAGATAAATACTGCTCATTTTATAACCACCAGACACGTTACTGAAAAACAGATAGGAAACGACCCAAAGTCCCATGATCAGTGGAATATAAACTCTACTACAGCTGTTGCTCTTGTCCTTCATTTGAATGCTCAGGGGTTTTTCTCGTAACACCCACTCAGAGGCAGAGCCCTTGCCCAAACTCTGGCCAGAGATGCTTCTCCTCGGGTGCCCTCACCCAAACTAACAGGGAACGGTGGGAAAGTGCCCGAGTGGAAGGATCTGTTTGGTAGGAAATAATGGGGATAAAGGTTGTCTTCTAACAGATTTCTAGACCTCAGCCACCAGAACAACGGGGATGGGAATTCAAGTGAAGAGCTGTGCCAGGGACCGAGAGCCAGCACCCTCACACAGTTTAAGGGAGCTGGCAAAGCCCCCCTGAACACCCCAAGTTCAACGCTGGCCTTAAGCTGCGGGTTGCAGCCACGGTTCAGCCCAAAGTCCTCGTTCCCACCTCTCTCCCTCTGCCCCGTTACGGCTCCCTAACGACGGGGCCTTTGAAGATAAATGCCCGAGTGACGCCACAGTGACGAGGAGGACTTTGCCCCCCTCCTGCGAGCACCAGCGGGACACAGGACAGTGATAACCCTCACTCCAAATCCATCCCTGCCCCAAACCCTGGGCTGAGCCAGCCCCAGCCCTCCTCGGAAAGCGGCCACGCCACTCCCAGAGCGACGGGCGGGGGGAGTGGAACCGAATGCTAAAGTTGTTTTTCTGGAGTAGCAAAGCAGCTTTTCTCCCCTGTGTCTCCCCAAACTCCCTTCAGCACCGCCTGCATCCTCAGCGCTGGGAAAAACAGGGTTAAGATAAACCCTGCAGTCTTAAACCAGAAGCTCTGCAGAATGAACCCCAAAATGTTTAGAGAAATTAACCCAGAGTGACCTAGATAATCACGTCCTTTTCATTGATACATTCTTATTTTATATAAAATACCCCCAGAGTTGAGAGCTGGTTTTGCCGTTAATCAGAGTTTTACCCATCTACTCTGCTGTACCTTTTAAGAAGCTGGGGGCTTCTTTTTTTAAGCTCTTGAACAATGCTGTGATGAAAAAATATTTTTGCAGTTCCTCACCTGATATTTACAATAATTTGGGCTTTATAAATGTTTAATTTAAATTGTTTTAAGCATTTCTTATGTTGATATACTGTCCCCTAATTGTACACTATGACTGTCACGAAGGAGTGGTTCAAATTCCAAACTCAAAAGCTTTAGAATTATTTTTTTTCTTTCCCTCATGATAGTTTTCAGGTCACATTTTAAATCACCTTTTTTCCCCCCACTCTGGCCATGACTCAGCAGCGTTGATTTGCATCGGGCTGGCGCTTTGCATACAAGCTACACAGAAGTGATTTAAATACAAAATGGTCAAAAATTTCATAGACCTTCCTTGACCTTCTCCATTCCTGTACTACCAATTTCTCTTCCACATGTTTCGATGGGAAGGGTGATTCCTGGCATGGGATGTTAGAGACTGTTCCAGGTTTCTCCACATTACTATCACCCCTCTGCGCCAGCCCCACTGCGATTTGGATTTGCCATCTCTTGAACTATGGAAAAAGCTTCCTGCTCATTACGAAGATGCACAACTGATCTGCTTTTTGGGCAATTAGCAGATTTTAATAGTTTGTTTTTTCTAGCTGCCAGCAGCTCTAGAGCAGGAGTTTTGTATCCTTTGTCCATCCCCAGCCTGGTTTGCTCTGGCAGTGCAGGGTTGCTCACTGTGTGTCACGCTGGGGGCTGGAAGGTGCGGGTACCGCGGAGCGGAGGGTGGGAAGGTCAGGGGCAGTGTGAGCACAGCCCTGACACTGCTGCCTCGCTGCCTTGCGTGTCCCCTAGTCAGGGGATGCCAATTCTGCTCCCAGAAAACACATGTTATAAAAAGTCACCACTGAGTAAAAAAATTGGTACAATGAAACCAAAACGGGTTTGGCAAAGTCACTGGTATTTGAGAAAGTCACTGGTACTTGCACTAACCATTTGCTGATGCACTTCAACATTTTTTTAAAGTAAGAAGCCCTGTGTTGTACTAAACTTACTTTCTAATGGTATATATATATGTAAGTATATAAAAGTATATATGTAAAACTACCTTACCTAACCTCTGCTTTGTTTCATGGAAGTTTTAATTGCTACAGTAGTAGGGAGAAGACTCAAAACAAACTCAGCTCCACAAGCTCTGTTTACTCACAGAATCAGTTACTAATAATTATGTATGGCATTATGTATGGAATTATGTATGGAATTATGGGTGTAATCCCCCGTGAAGCAAACTGAGGGACTGGTCAACCCCCCGAAGGTCCAGCTGCCCAGAGGGGACACTGAGGTGCAGGAGCAGCTCCCAGCCCAGATCCCTCCATGTGTCCAGCTGGCCAAGGACATCCACCCTGGAACACCCACATCTAAACCACGGATGCTCCTGGTGCCAGGGCAAGGCAGCAGCAGCTTCTTCAACCCCCTCGATGCCATGTGAAAATACAGCAGAAAATATTTTCCCTCTTGGCTTGGCACAACCTCAGTTTGACTGAAAAAATGACTGTGCTGGGGGTTTTCCTCTTGGTTCTTGTTAACCATCACCACCTTTCCCTCATTACTGGAACAAACACGAACACATTTGGAGTATGTTTCATACTGTTTTAAAGAGAGATCACATCTCTCTGTGCCCTGTCAGGTTTACTTAAGGCATCACTTATATATGAAGCATATTTTATTTAAAAACAACTGTTTTTTTGCAGGATTATATTGGGGAAATACAATAACTGCAGCAGACCAGGAGACATTGAATTAAAAACCCTGAAAGGATTCTTTCTTCAAGGAAGCAAAACATCGATTGTGCTAAATTACCAGTTTCTGCTGAACCACGATAATGCATCAGCTGGGGCAGATGAAGCATTTAAGACCGGCCTGGAATGCCACTAATGGCACTGGCACATCAGACGTGACGTTGCAGCCATAAATTGCCCACTGGGTTCCAGATATATAACTCCCAACACGATCAAATCTGGAAAATCACGTTGTCCTTGCAAGCCCGAGACAAGTGGATCAGTCAGATCCCATGTAACTGCAGTTCTGCACTGATAAATAATAACCTCCAAGGTAACAGCCTGAGAAACAGTGTTTTTCTTTTTTTTTTTTTTTTTAAGTAAAATATTATCTATAAAATGTTAAAAAGCGGAAATACTAGTTTCTGGAAAGTGAAGTTCTGACTGAACTTTTTTTTTTTAATACTGTGAAAAGTAAAAACGAATGTAATTACAGGGATAACACTTGAATATTATGCAAGTGCATGCTTAGGCCTTTTGGAAAGAACAAGGTCTCACATGTTCTTCTATTTTAAATGCTTGCTGCACCTCCCGAAATCCCCGGGGAATGTTCTTAACAAAAGGTGAGCTCAACATTTCCAAAGGCACAGAGCCGCTCGGCTGGGCCGGGAATTCGGGAATTCGGGAATTCGGGAATTCGGGCATTAGCGCTGTGCGGGATCGGCACAGCGGGCACGTCCAAGGCTGCGCGGGAGCCCGGGCTCTCTCTGGGGGCTGCGGGTGACATTTCTGCCCACGAGGCAGCCCCGGGCGTTAGCTTATAAAATCCGGCAGTGCTGTGTTTTTATTTTATCTTAGAATGGCTGAGCACAGCCCGGCTGGCGGCGAGCTCAGGGGACGGGCGGTGATGCTCGGCAGCCGCTACCCGCACCCCGTCCGTCCCCAGCACCTAACGGGGGTCGGCCGAAGGCGGTCCGGGCCCCCGCGGCTGGCGCAGCTCGTGATTCTGGGGGCTTTTCTCGCCTTTTGGCCCCGCAGTGCAGCCCCCGTGCCGGGCGCGGCGGCGGCGGCGCTGGAAAGCCCCGCGGGGCGGCTGCCAGGCGGGGGCGGCAGGAAGGCGGGCGGACACGGGCCGTGCCCGCGGGGG
>VZTI01000538.1:69933-104631 GCA_013397865.1 Struthidea cinerea | reverse complement strand
CTGCCCCCGGGGGGCCCGCCCCGCATGGCCCGGCCCGCCCTCAGGGGCCGCCGCGGGGGCGGCTCGGGGCCGCACAGCGCCCGCCCCTCACGGACCGCGGCGGGGGAAAGGCGCCCCTTAGAGCCGGCCCGGCCCCGGGGGAGCCTCACACCGCTCAGCCCTCACGGGCCGTGCCGGGGAACGCGCCCTCACAGACGGGCCGGCCCCGGGGGAGCTTCACACCGCTCAGCCCTCACCTCACCCCCCTCAGCTTCCCACAGACATGGTGTGAATTCCGCTCCCCAGGGACACAGTGGATGTCCCGGCCGGGCAGCGATCCTGCTGATGGAAGAGCGTGGGAAACGGTGTGAAATGAATGTGACATTTCCTTCCTTGCATGTACACGGGTGTGTGAGCGTCCTCAGCACCGCCTCGCTGCGTGTGCTGCGCGCAAGGGTCACTCACCGTCCTTTCCAAATTCATGGAATCATAAAATGTTAAAGGGTTGGAATGGACCTTAAAGCCCATCCAGTGCCACCCCTGCCATGGGCAGGGACACCTTCCACTGTCCCAGGCTGCTCCGAGCCCCGTCCAGCCTGGCCTTGGGCACTGCCAGGGATCCAGGGGCAGCCACAGCTGCTCTGGGCACCCTGTGCCAGGGCCTGCCCACCCTCACAGGGAAGAAGTACTTTGTAATATCCAACCTAAATTTTCCCTCTTTTGATTCATACCCACTATTCCTTGTCCTGTCACTACAGTTCCTGGTGAAGAGTCCCTCTCCAGCTTCCCTGCAGGCCCCTTTCAGATAGTGGGTGGTTGCTATGGGGTCTCCATGCGATCTCTAAATTGTCTCCATGAGTCATTAGTGACCATCCCTCACCCACCTGTGGTACCTCGATGTCCTCCTGCCACTGGTACCCACCTGGGTCTTTTTTTATCTACAAAAAAAATGATTCCTGGGTCTGTTTTTCCACACGTAAATGTCTCCTTGGTCATTATCGTCCCCACTTGTACCACCGCTGGCACAGTGAAGCCCCAAATGATTAAAGCACAGACACGAAACATTCCTCAAAGGCCAATTCTGTGGTTGCCAAATCCGGGACTGAAAAGAGATGCCTGTGCAAAATTAATTTGGCTTATCTCTGGGCATGGATTAGAAGCCTTATTAGATATTCATCTCCTGCTTTTTGCACAGAGCCCTGTCTCGCCAGTGAGCAGAGCGGAGGGTGTTTCTTAACGAGCAAGGACTTGGTGTTCTGCTTTACCTTTGTAACTCGGGGTGTTGCCTGTGGCTGTGAGAGACCCACATGCCCCAGGCCAGCTCTGGGGCAGTCAGCCATGCTCTCACAGCCTTTTGCACGGGGCCAGAAGGTTTCATTGACACTTGCAGATGGTAGAAGTGCAATGGGAGTTGGAAGATTTGGGAACTGGTTCAAGCTCTGAAAGGGAACTGCCAGACATTGGGCTTGGGCCTATCAGGATTCTGTCCTTCAGCCTGTTCATCTGCTTTCCCCTCTCATGGCTGCTTGTGCTTACATCCTTGCCTGGCCCCCAGTCTCCCTTTCAGCCCTACTGCTCTCTACCAGTATCTGAAAGAAAATGAGTTTGTGAGTTTGTGCTAAAGCAAACGGAAGTTTCTCGAACACAGGTGCAGGTGTTGCCCTCCTGGTGCTCGAGTGGGGCAGCTTCCACCCTCAAAGATCCCTAGGAAAACAAGGAGGTTAAATATCCCATCTTCAGCCCGAGTGCCCGGGCTGAGCCCAGCGCATCTGCAGTTGCAGGGGAGAGCCCATGGGGCCTCATATGGGTGAGATCCTCGGGGAGTTCAGCTGGGAGCATCTATCAAACCTCTGCTGAGAAGTGCAACAACTGCAGCTTCTCAGCTTATGAGTTATTAGCTTATCACGTCAATTGCCTCTTCGTTAAGATGGCAGAACTCACCCTTCCCTCCACTGCCAGATTTTGGGTGCAAGCCCAAGGCATGTTGGCATCAGACCTTACCACAAAAAACAATTTTAGAATTATTTTAGCATGGATAAAATATCCCTGTCCCCTTGCTTCCTTGGCTGAGAGAGCCAGTGAACCTTTTCAAAGTTGTAATCAACTTAAGACAGGGGGTTTATGGTGGAGAGTGTTGGACAACCTTTGTAATCAGTGTACTGGTCTTGTCTGGAATATTCATGGAAAAAATAAGAACAGGGTGGCATGCTAAAGATGTGTGTGGGTTATTAAGATAAATGTCTGGAAGGAAAGTTCAATCATGGTGCTTTCTGCAACCTAAGAAATGTTCGTGCCGGGCACCTTGCGGGCAATGACGGGGGGGTGTGGCAGCGAGGAGAGGCCAGAGTCCGCCGGGAACACGTCTGCCAGGGAGGCACAGCTGCCGTGACCTCTGCTCGCAGCTGTGCACTCGCCGAGCACGTCAGCGCTGGACCAGGCACTCTGAACAGAGAAGAGTTGTGGGGCTGAAGTTTGGTAGAACAGGTAGAGATGCAGCTGTCCCAGCTGGAAAAGAAGCAACGTGACTGTCTTTGAGCACGTAAATGTATGTGTCTGTCAATGATTTGTGTGCTGGGGTTGGTTGTGCATTGTGACTCCCCTCACCTGGGCAGCGACCTGAGCCCCAGGCTCACCCAAAGGTCCATCAAGCAGGTCTGGAATTGCATTAGAATCAGAGTGGGATGGAGGAAATAAATCTTTATACAACCAGCTGTTTTCATATACCAAGATACAGCCACCTCTTCTGTGTCCTCAGCGATGATAAATGTGCTTGTTTGGGTAAAGTTGTGCCCTTCAAAAATCTGTCTTGTGGTGACTGTTACAAGTTTGATTAAAAATCTCATGCTCTTTCTGACAAGCATGGCCCGCATAACAAAATAAATGTGACAGACAACTGTCTTGCTAATAAGTGCAATTAAGCAGTATGGGGGCTTGGTTTTATCACGGTTTATTGGTAAAGCCACAGAATATTTTATGAAGCTGGTTTCACGGAAATGAAATCATTGATAGTTTTGTACGGGAATGCCATGGAAATCCTTTTGTTTCCTGGCTCAGAAGACACACACCATTTTTCAGAGTGAAGGAATTCATTTGGCTCCTCTTTGTTACTCACAATTACTTTCTGAACCCCTCACCCAGGGACCTCAGTGGAGTGCTCACTTGAAGAACCTCACCACCGGGTCAGATAAAGTTTATATCGAAGCCAGTCAAAATACAGCTGTTTGTTAATAATGCAGTGAGGGATCAGCCAGGAGCCAAGAAAAATTATCCATCTTGCTTGACCTGTGGAGTCTGAAAATGCTGTAGCCCCATGCTGGCATTGTCCCCAGCACCATAAGTAAATTGTAGCAGGTGTTATAATTCCAAAGAGATGTTTTATTTCTGTGTGGTTGGTGGTCTCCTCATCAGGAATAGGGATTGAGCCTGGACCTGAGCCCCATCTGACCATCTTCAGAGCACTTTGTGTTGATGAACTTGTACAGGGACCCCAGCATGCCATTTCTAGGGCACATTTTCTATTTAAAAGGAAATATTTGCTGGAAATACAGGACCTGTACATTAACTGGAAGATAATTTTGAAGAGACGGGGAACTCATAGGGTGTTGTGCCACAGAAGTTGAGAAATGGGAGTAATTGGTGAAATAAAGCATAGACCACCCCTTCAAAAAACTGTTCTGTGAAGTGATCTGTGAATGAACCCAGGCAAGGGCAACAAGCAAGAAATCAGGATGGTTTGCAGGTCATGGATTCAGTGGAGGGCACAGCCCAGAGACAGCTGTTAGCACAAAACTGCTGCTGGAATGACCAGATCAATAACGACCTCGGTGGAAAAGGGAAAGGAGAGGGAGACAACCTTCCCATGAAAGCAAGTACAGACAGCAGGAGAGAGGAGCAGACAGCTGCTTGGCTTGGGGCTGGCTTGTTTTCCAGGAAAAGAAAACTTCAGCTAGTGAGAATCATAAAAGGTTGTAAAATCAAAGAGCCAAAGACTGGAAGGGCTTTGGTAAATATTAATAAATAAAGACCTGCATGCTTTGAAAGACTAAATTAAAGGTGGTGGGAGCCTTTGTAGCGATTTGAATGGCTGGAGGTCAGTTCTTAGTGAGGTTACACAGGGCTCACAGCCAAGGGGTGTCCGGGTGGGAGCTGGGATCCTTCCTTAGGGCCTGTCAGTGGGCTGCTCCAAGGAAAGGGCTGTGCCAGCAGCACATCTGTGATGCTGGAGACACCCAGGAGATACTTCGGAGTGAATCTTCCTGCAAGGGACGACATGGGAGCAAAAAGAGGCCCAAGAGGAGTCAGCAGCACAGCAAGGGTTGTGTGGCAGACCTGGGTGGAGGGGCCCATTCACAAAGGCTGGCAAAAACATCTCCCACCTCTATAAATGAAGGATTGTCAGTTCCATTTTTGAACTTTGCCCTCCCTTGATGATTTGGCATTTGCACGGTGGCTGTTCCTGCTTGTCTTCACCTCAGCAGTTATCTACCAGCAGGGTCCGATTATCTCGGGGCAGCGCTCCGTGCCTGTGACATCCCTTAATTAAACTGTGGCAGTTGCTTGCTAGGGAAAAGAAAAATACTGGAGAGAAAAAACCCTCACTGCATTCTCATTAGACCACAGTATTTGGGAGACTTTGGGTGCCACACAGGAGAGCAGTACAAAGGATATTTTTAATGAGCTTCAGTAAAGGTGCCCTTGATTTTGGTTTGTCTCTAATCGTGTGAGCTTTGATCTTGATTTCTTCAAGAGATATTTTACTGTGCACTTAGATAGCACTGAGAGACCTGAACAATTTTTCTTTGTCCAGTTTCTAAGACAGGAAAAAAGTTTCCATTGGAAAATGGTTCCAGGGAAAGTTTCAGCGAGCAGCTTCTTCAGGGTCTGTCCCTATAATTGTCTCCAAATAGGTTCTGCAGAAGGAAGTGTTCTCAAGTGCTATGGAACACATGCACTGGGACAGGTGAAGTCAAGTGCTGACTGCAGGGATGTATTTCATGCTTGGCTATCATGTGCAGGGGGAGGAAAGCTTTAGAAGTGCAGGAAAGCAGCTGAGGAATATTGCAAGGCTGTGTAGCTTCACAAACCCAGCTCGTGGCCTGGGACTTCTTGGCCCATTCACTCTCCCTCACATTACGGCTCCAGTTAAGACTGGGAGCCTCATGGGAGGGAATTTCTGCATTAATCACTTGGAGTGAGCACTGGGCCTGCCTGAGAAGACTGCTGAAATCTCTTTTCTAATGTGAATCATTTAGTGTTTTGCTTATTAGTAAAGCAAGAAACAAGATGCAAACTTGAGGTAATTGTAAACTGTTTTTAAATTAATCTTGGCATTTTGCTGCTTGACAAATCCGAAGCCTCTGAAATCATTGCACAGCTGTAACAAGTGAAGTTCTTATTCAGGAGAGATCAAGTCTGGAGGTTTTTGTGTTTCCAGCCATGGCTTTACAGCTAAGGCTGCCAGGAATTAAGCTTTCTAGAACTAGACCGAGCTCACCGAGGGAAGAGCCTTCACTTCAGAGAGACCTCAGGCTGCCTTAAATTAATACTTGGTTTAGTGGAGCCTCAGAATTGAGTTTAGGGGTAGCTGGCATCAAGGCAATGCTGGAGAGTATCTGTGGTGTAAGAACAGCTGCACTCAGGCTGTGAACCCTCCTCTTCCCAGCAAGAGCACAGGATAAAACCTGCTGAGACATCCTTGGTACCCTGCCACGAGCTCCCTTCTCCGGTGCCTTTTCATCTTCCCCCTTGCGTGAATATTAACAGCAGTTGTTTCCCTCTGAAGAGCTGCAATGCTAAAATCCAGCCAGCTCTGCCTCCTCAGCCGTGGCAGCGCGGGCTCAGCCTCGCCGAGCTCCGCTTTGCGGCGAGGTGCTCACTGAGACCCCGACAGCCGCTGTTCTGCGGCGGGGCCATGGGCACACAGGGCACTTGAGCAATCAAACACGCTGGGGACTTCTCGCCATTATTGAACTAGGCTGGATTTAATCAACAGCCGTGGCGAGCGCGGCATTTCCAGCGCTGAGCCCTCAGCGTCGGGTGCTTGGAGGTCACCGGTGGGAGGGAATGCCAGCCTGGAATCCGGGGCTTCCCTGCCGAGAGACTCACAAAAGGCAGGGGGAAAAGAATTCATCTGAAGCTTCACATGTTCCCGGGAATAAAGTTCCAGCATAGTGAAAGTTTAGCTGCAGTGTCTGCAGCTTCTTCATCATGACTCAGTGGAAAACCTCCTTTTTATTGGTGTGAGTGAGTGCTGTTAAGGGGCAGGTCTGCAGCTGAGGGAACATCCTGCTCCCAGGTACGACACTAACCTTTAGAGGTGCTGTGAAAGCACTTTTGGCCCGTTGTCTCCTCGATTTTTATTAGCTCATTTTTTATTTTTTTTGCTTTAGCTATCTGCAGATTCCTCCAACGAAATTACTCGGGGAATAAATCACTGCCCGTGAAAAGCACCTAATCAAACAGATAAGTCTTGCGTTTCACCCTTGCCTCTCTCACTCCCACACATGACTTTGCATGTGAATCTTTAAGACCTGTATGCCCTATATTTTTTCACTCTAATGCTGCAATTAATCACATTACATAACCAGCCTACTGCTGTTTCTAATTAAATTTTTCGGGGGGGGGGGGGGGGAAGAAAGAACCCTGCATTTAAATACCGTGAAGGGTCTGTCTTGAAATGACAATGCCAGGAAGCGGCGAGGGAAGGCTCCCTCCATCCTCCTCCTCGCACCCCCGTGCGCCGGGAGCTGCGGCGCAGGCCCGGCTTATGCAACATCCCACGCCGGCGTCTGACTCACGCGCACTTACCTCACCCAGGACAGGCTAAAAATAGGGATTCATTCTTAACTCTGCACAGCCGGGCTCTGCTCGCTCCCGAGAAGACCCTTGGCGGGATTAAAATAGAGCGCGATGTGCGCTGTGTTTCCTGCCGGGGGTGCGTGCCCCGCTCCCGGGCGCGGTGTGCGGCCGCGTTCGGGGAGCGGGCTGGCTCCTCGGGGGGCACGGAAAACACCCTCCTCCGGCCGCGGGGTTCTCCAAACTGCTCCAGACAGAGAGCCACGAGGAGGGACTGGGCAGCGGGGTGGCCAGACGTCGGGAAGCAGCACTGTTGAAACTGCGTTCCGCTAGTTCCCGCAGCTTTGGGAAGGGACGCCGGGCTGGAGGATGTGAAATCAGCCCTGGGCTGGCTGGGAGGAGGTTGCCGGTCCCGGAGCAGGGATGCACCGGGAACTGTGGGAACAAGCCTCCCTCAGAACTCTTTCTGCAGCGTCAGCTGAGACCAGAGCGCTGCCCCATGACCCCCCATGTCCTCCCATCGCTACGGGGTGCAGACCAGCCCTCTCCCCCACACCATTCCATCTCTTTTTGGGAATGGTCCAGCACAGGATGGGGCTGACACAGCTCATCGCTCCCAGGACGGCACGTCCTTGGCACAAGGATGTTCCCACCTTTGCTGGAGCAGCACTGCCCCGGCTTTGCGAGGCTCACGGCACGTCCAGAGCCCCCACATCTGCTGGGGGATGTCTCAAGAGCTCTGCTACCAGTTTAAAACAAAGCAGTTTTCAAGCTGTCGTGGTGGCTGCAGAAGGATCCAAAGTGCAGACAAGCGTCTCAATACTCAGAGCAAGAAAACGTCCAGATGAATTAGAAAACTTTAAAAAAATTCTGGCAATTGATACATCACTCCAGTGAATTTTCTGGCTGCCCTGAAGAACAAATCCTGGAGCCTTGGCTTGGTGTAATTGGCACCAGGCTGCTTCCCTTCCCCTCTGCTTTCTCAGCACATGAACCTTTGGCTGAGAGTCATTTAGAGGGGCTGGAGATGTTTTCCCCTACAAATTCTACCTTAAACAATTTGAGAGTGAAAAAGTGATGTGAAAACCCATACTCATTTTGCTCCATTGGCCTTTTTGAAAACATCTGTTTCTAGGTTGCCTTATTTTCCATGGAATTTCAGTTTCTGCCCGTCTTTAACCTGGCAGTCGGGATGAGCAGTGAACCAGAGGATCTTGTGGCAGCACTAACCCAGCTGGACACATTCTTCGTAGATTTACCATAACAATGGAATTTCTTAAACACAAATCCTGTGCTTGAGGAAATCCACGACCATTCCCTGATTTCAGAGCTAACGTTAAAGTGTATTTGTAAGGAATTTTAATGAGATTATAATGAACATATCTAATTCCTAAAGGCCACGTAAAGTCCTGTCTTCTTTAGCTTTCTGCTACTCCCCGAGGGCACGGGCAGTAGCGGGGCAAGGTACCTGTGTCCCGGTTATTTTGCCTCGGGCATCCGATCCTGCTGAGCCCTAAGCTCAGCCCTCACCCTGTGGCAGTCAGCATTATTCGCTCCATTTTTTTTTTGCCTCACAGGAGCAGCAGGGCTGCCCTTGCTGGCCTGAAGAGATGCACGGGATGATGTGTCTGTGGTCAGGCAGGACACGGTCGCCGGAGCAGAGGGGCGGCGCCAGGAATGGTGGCAGCGGGGCACGGCAGTGCCTCACACACTCGGTCACCTTGGTGCCAAGTGAATCCGAGCTCCTGCTTCACGGACCCAGAGTTCAGTGGGATTTGGGGAACGGAGGTGGCAGGAGGCTTTGGTGCCATGCGGGTGTCTGAGGTGTTTTCCTGATTGCTGCTAAATTGAAATCTCCTGTTTGATGTGATTAAGAAAAGCACCTAGCAAATGGCCTTGCAGGAAAGCCCCGGGAAGAGGAAGGAGACTCTGGGTTACTGTGAGAAAGAGAAGATGATAAGGAAAAGGTGGAAGGAATAAGAGAGAGAGATAGAGAGAGAGAGAGAGAGAGAGAGAACTATTTAAGGAAGCAGGCACCTCGAGGGGCTAAAACAAAAAAAAAAGTGGGACCAGGGTAAGGGGCAGCAACAAGAAGCAAAAGGTTTAAACAAACAGGGAACAAAGCTCATAGACCAGAGCACAGAGTGAAGGAGGAAAATTAAAAGAGGGAGCTGATTTATACACAGATAAAGCACAACAGCCTCGTGCAACCTGGGTTTTAACAGCATGGCATGGCACATGTCCTACATCAGTGGAGCAGTGCAGGAAAGGGTGTAGCTGAGGGATGCTGCTTTGGAGTGCTGGAGCCTAATTACTACCTCCTGTTATTTGGGACAAGTGTTTTAAATTTGCATTCTGCCCTGAGAGGCATTACTCCCTCTAATAATTTCAAGTCTTGGTTTGGAGCTGGGAGAAGGAGATTTCGGAACAGCATCAAAGTAAGTCGTGGGCCTCGGAGGTGGGAGCAGAATTGGTATGAGTGCGGTAGGAGCCAGGTGCTCGGGTTTGGCATTTCTTCAGTGCGGGCTGCTGGCCAGAGGAGGAATCTCTTCTTGTGCCTGCCTGGCCACCACCTGAATCCAGAACAGGGAGGGTTGATGGAGACCTTGCTTCATGTTGAGCTGTGGGCCAGGTTCTGTCATTTTCTGTGTTGTTGGGTGTGCTGCTCTATGTCGTGTAAAGCAAAGCTAACCCAGCCAGAGAGTCCCACAGAAATTTCTGTTTATAACAAACTAAGAGAAGTGTCCTCGATGTTTCCTGCAGTGTCCAGACAGTTTGTTGTAACATAAGGGACAGAAAGCGAAGGAGCATGGCTGTCAGTGCTAGTAAAGCCTGAGAGTTGGATGTGACAAACTATGGGCTGGTTACAAAGGCTGGGGATGTCAGACCCGTGTCCTTGCTGGTTCAGAGTAGGTGTTAGGAGACTCAGAGACTGGTAAGGCCCTGGCACAGCTTGGCCAGAGAAGCTGTGGCTGCCCCTGGATCCCTGGAAGTGTCCAAGGGCAGCTTGAATGGGGCTTGGAGCAACCTGGGATAGTGGAAGGTGTCCCTGCCCATGGCAGGGTCCCTTCCAACCTAAACTCTTCTGTGATTCCACAATTTGGTGGCACAGTTTTCACAGCAATGAGGCAGGAATTGAGGAGGCAAAGCCTGTTGGGTCCCTTCCAGGCCCATGGCATGCCAGCCATGGAGAACCCAGGGCTGGGAACCACTGGCTGCCAGTGGCCTCAGGCCAGGTGCTGGTTGCCCAGCTCTGTGCACAGCCCTGCTGAAATGGGTGATTTTTCTCACAGAAGGGCAGTGATATTCTCCTGTTTTCCGTGAATGCAGCGTGGCCTGACGCTGCACTGGTTGGAGGCCAGTGATTTCCCAGGCGCTTGTGGCAGGTCTCGCTGAGATCCGTGCGTATCCCATGCACAGATCCCACTCTGAGTTTCCTAACTGGGCCATTAAATAAATAAACACAGCATAAATCCAGTGTGGGCAGTAAAATCCTCAAGCTGGAGAGCCCAGAGACGTTGCATTGCTGCAGGGTTCTTCTCAGGGCGAGGGAGGGAGTTTGAAGTTAAGGCAGGAGGGGGGAAAAAGCTGATGCAAGGCTGGAAAGGAGGAGGGAGACAAAAGCAAGGAAAATACCTTGCATTTCTTTATTACGCATTGGACTCCACAATGCAATTCACCTGTATTCCATGGGCACAACCCAGAGGGACGTGGTTGGGTGGGAACATGCACGTAGCACCCTCAGCGTGTGGAATCCCCAGCAGCTGCTTTTGGCAGTGGGGCAGCCTCGTGCCAAGGAATGTGGGCAGCAGTAGGGCACAGAACTCCCCTGGCTGGAGGACACCAGGGCACTGTGCCGGGGGTCCCTTCAAACAACAAAGCACAGAACCAGAGCTTTTCAGCCCCTCTGGACTTGAGGGCCTCTGTCACCAGAGCTGGTGCTGCAGCCCTCCTGTGGGTGAGGTGGTTCCCCGTGCACGGGGGTCCCTGGTCTGTGTGAGCTGTACGGGCAAACCCCGCCAGACAGGGAGGGCAGAGCAGCTGCCAAGGGCTTCGTGTGCCCATGGGCTGGTGTTTGGCCCTATCCTGTCCCACTCCAAGGGCTGTGCTGGAGGGTTTGGGACTGTCAGCTGATGGCTTTGTTGCCTGTGGTCTGGTTGAGCAATGTGCTCAGATGTTCGCTCGGGGCTGGGTAAGGGAGTTTGTGGTGTTACTGTGAGTAGAGGTCTTGTTATAAGCACTGAGGAGAAAGAAGAGGCTGCAACCCCCCCAAAAATAGCAGCTAGTTCCCCCAAACTCTGTTTATGACCTGAAGGGAAGGAGGATATCTTGGGAATACCATATGGGCATAAAATCCACCTCTGGCTCCAGCGTGGTGTTGCTCACCCTGCTGCTGTCACACATGGAGCTCTGCAGGTCATTCTGCCACCAGCAGAACAGAGCAAGTCACCCTGGAGCGGGTTTTACTCAAACCACATATTCCCAAGGAGTCTTCATTCATTTCTGAGAAGGACATTCAAGGAGAGCTTGCTGCTATTTCTCTGCAGCGTAGCCCATTTTTCCCCTTTTGCAGTAACCAGTCCCTTTACCCCAGGAAAGTGTTTGTCCCTCCAGGAGCTGAGGTCTGACCACGCTGGTCGTGATCTGCAGCTATGTCACCTGGCAGGGAAAAGCCTGTCCCATGCCAGGATGGGCTGTCCAAAATCCCAAAGCCTGATGGATTGGCCTTTTCACTTGAGGATTCCTGTCCTGACTTGCAGGCAGAAGTCAAGCCATCTGGAACTGGAGGAAGGTACTGCTGATTGGTACTGATTTATCTAGGACTGGTGCTTAGTCTGAGAATGCTGCTGGATAGAATTAGGAAAAGCACCTAGCAATGAAATACTGGGATATATGGCTAGTGAGGGGAAAAGCCACCTTTCTCTGAGAGTTGAGATGTGGCAACCACAACTGCCAATCTTTGGCAATTGGTGGAAATTTGAGCCACCCCATCAATCTGTGATAGTTGTCATATTTAGGAACTCTTTAGGGGAAGTTATTTTGGGGTGAGAAGCTGAAAAGTCCTTGACTTAATGTAAACACTGCTCAGCAACAACTAAACCATCGGTGTGTTATCAGCATTACTCTTATCCTAAATCCAAAGCACAGCCCTGTATCAGCTACTGGGGGAAAAAAAATAAAACTCCACCCTAGCCAAAACCAGGACATAGAATGGTGAAAGCTTCTTCAGGCAGTACATTGTGTTCATTTAATATCACATGCAAATGTAGAAACCTGAATTGGAAGCTCAGAAAACCCCCAGAGAAATATTTCTCTGTCTCTTCCTCATCCTCAAAAGGGTGAATTGGAAGCTCTGGCTGAGGGAGGGGTGCTTAGAGATTGTAAATTAACTTGTGGAGTCTTCTTCTGATAAACTTCAGTCCACATTTCCAAGGTTTCATGCCTTGAAGAGCCTCTTCTCCCACTTCCCAGACTTTAGTCCCTTGAACGAGGAGGTTTGTTCTGCATCAAGTCACACAGATGAGGCTCGGAGTGTTTTGCTCCCAGTAGCAAACAGGGAGTACATGGGCATTTCTCTCCTGGCCCTGCCACGGGACTGTGGCTGGGTGGATTTGGCAGTGCAGGTGCTGCAGCCTTGAGCGTTCCTGCCTGGTTTCACCTGCTCCCCTGGGGCTCCCTAGGCACCGGGACTGTCTGGCACTGGTTGCTTGCTCAGCCGTTGTGATTCAGCTGTTGATGCTGTAGTTAAACCATCATTTAATATCTTCCTTCAGAACTTTGATTAAAGAGAAATCTATATGATGTTTTGCACTGGCAGAGGAGGCAGTCAGGTGGTCCCAGCCCGGTGTCTCAGGTGACAGCAGCTGGCCTGGGGCAGCCACCACGGCTCTGGCTGTGGCAGCAGAGCTGGCGTGACTCTCGGAAGTCATCTGGGGAGGGCGCAGAGCATGAATCAGTCTGGACTTCTCTGATGGTTTCCTAGCCAGAGTCTTCAGGCAAATATGTACTTTTGCATCATAACAGCTGCTGCCCTTTCTGCCAGTTTCTAACACTTGCGGTTGCAGGCTTGGCTCTTGCACATCCTTCCACCCAGTGTAAACAAATCCCACCCATATTATGTTTGGGAGATGAAAGCAGAGATCAGCGTGCGGAACGAGGAGCAGCAATGGGCAGCGTGGGATGTGTGCTGCTCAGTCATGTGGTCAAGCGTGGTTATCGGGAAGCACGTGAGCTCCACACTGCACCGTCGCCCCTCCCAAACCGAGGGTTAAAGGTTGGGCTCGGTGATCTTGGAGGTCTTTTCCAACCTAAATGATTCTGTGAAACCCACACTAGAGGCCTTTAGCAAAAGGGCAATGTAATTGCTAATGCAAAGTCATCCCTGTTTAAAATAAGGAATCGAGATGGCTTCATGGCTTAAACATCATAGCATGGTTTGCCCTAAGTTTTCCTGGGAAAAGCCATCCTTTGTCTCCATACTTCAGGGCCTTGGAGAAACTGTGCTCTTAGCAGTCTTCTGATGCCTTGTGTTTGTGACTTGAGGGAGCACTAAGCAATTACATCTGTGAGTAATAACTGCTCCAGAGTGTCTGGAGAGAAAAGTATATGGCACTAACTGGTGAGATATCGAGAGGGGATTGGGAAAGGTCAGGGTGGTGACAGAGCAGATGAGAGAGGGATGCTGCTCCTCTGATCCAGAAACCGGGGCAGGAGCTGCTGGGAGCAGGAACTCTGCAGGATCACAACTTATTCCTACCCTAAGAGGAGGAGGAATATTGGAGCTCCTTCTCCTTACCACATGTGTATGAATTGATCCTGTTCTAATGATACTCAGTATTTGCACACCGTTTTTTCTCTCCAGTAACGCTTTTTTTGCTGTGTAAGGCCTTTAAGTGGGTTAAGAGAAAAAAAGTGAACACCTCCTATATTTTGATTTTGCTGCACAGTGATTTCTGCATCTGCACCGGGGGTTTCATTGATGTTTGTGTCCTGGACTGGGTTGGAGCCTGATGGAGCCAGCCCGGAGGTGCCGGCTGGCTCCAGCCATGTTGGCAGCTCCCTGCAAGGGCATGAAGGAATATGTTTGAGGAATGGCAGTCAAAGCTTTCCTGTGATGGTCCCTGTCCCTTTATCCAAAGGGAATTCCCTGTATTTGGAAAGATTGTTCAGGCTCGGGAACTGCAGCCAAGATCCTGAGACAGGCAGCAGAGGTCCCGGTAGCTGTGATGGTAATGAAGGAGCAATAGGGACACTCTTTCCCTGGCAGCAGTCCCGAAAGCTTTGCCAAATCAATTCCCAGAGAAAAAAAAGCTTTATACCTCAGAACAAATGGCCTTGGGAGGCAGTAAATGCTGGAAAATTGTCCAAGGCAAAGCTTGCTGATGGGAGGTTGGTGTTGCCACTGTCTGGTCCCAACCTCAGGAGCAATGGGAATCAGGAGCAAACCAAAACAAGGGAAAGGTGGGGAAGGACATAAGAGAAAACTAATGGCAGTTCTGCGTAGTGTTTTGCATCACCAAAGGGGTCATTTTGAGCCCTTTTGCATTTTACTTTGGGTTTTTATGCCCCTTGACTCTCCTGTGAGATGCACACCCAACGTGTTTATGCAGCCCATCGTCATGAGGAAGTTCCACTGAAACTGTGGCTTGTGCAATCCCTTTTCCATGGGTCTGACCCATCCTGACTCCAGAGAATCATAGAATGGTTTGGGTTGGGAATGAATCATAGAATGGTTTGGTTTTAAAACTTATCTTGTCCCACCCCCTGGCCTTGGACACTTCCTGGGATGGGGCAGCCACAGCTTCTCTGGGCAACCTGTGCCAGGGCCTCTCCACCCTCAGAATGAAGAATTGTTCCCCATATCCAATCAAACCCTGCCCTCATTCATCTTAAGGCCATTCCCCCTTGTCCTGCCACTCCAGGCCATTGTCCAAAGTCCCTCTCCAGCTCCCTTGTAGGCCCCCTAACCAAGGGCATGTGCATTCCCACTGATGGGAGCCTCCAGAGATACATCTCAAATTCAGCAGAGGTTTTCCAATGACTTGAAAAATTTCTCCTGGGAAATGATCACTGGTAGAGAAGCAGTGCCTGGCCACCATCAGCAGAGTCAGCCGCAGCCATTCCCTCACTCCGAGTGCGTGCAGGAAACACTTGGAGAAGAGACCGGCAAAAGCAAGGAAAATGCTTTTAAAATGATCTGGACTTCTGGTTTGTTGTGATCCCTATCCTGGTTCAAGAAGAGCAGCAGCAGCTGGCCAGTGGCGCCGTTAAATGTCAGGATGACTCAACTGGTGTTGGGATCTGCTGGGTCAGGAGGGGACGGGTTCACACCCAGGGCATGAGGCTGCTGGAGGTGATGTCCTGGCCAGGAGACAATCCCCTGAACACCCTCCTGCCTGTCCTGCTCGCTGCCCCCTTGGCAGCTGCAGGGCCCCTGAGGCTTTTGGAGGGACATTGGGATAACCTGGGCATCCCAGAGATGTGCTCACCCTCCTCAAAGCCACCTTTTGTACCCAAATGCCCCTGTCAGCTTGGTGAGGCTTCCAGCTGTTGTTTCCCCTTTGGCTCTGTCTCTTTAATTTAATGCCTTTTAAATTGAATTTTATTTAAATTTAACTCCTGTAACAGTCACCCACTAAAATTCTTTGCTGTCCTCTGGACATCCAAGGATCTGTGGGACACCAGGCTTTGCTGGAGTGAGGGTGAGGAGGAGCTTTGAAAGCAGAGCTATTGATTAAATAATTAAATGGATACAAATGAGCTTTTCTTGGGATTTTGTTTAGCTGGTCCTTGGTTGGAAAAAAAAAAGTAGGTGGCCTGAGAAGACCGGTATTCTGCCAGGTCTCATTCCTGTTTGGAAAGGGTCTTTGGAATTTCTCACTGCAGGAAATTGCATTGCCATCAATAATTTATTTCTCTTTAGCAAGGAGACCTTTTCTATAGTGATGCCTGTGTTAGAGGCCAGTCCTGCAGCACACCCAGCTCCCTGCCCCAGCCCCACTGCAGATTTCCCACTGTGTCCAGGCTGGGATTTCTCTGATTCCCACTGAAAACAGTGTCAGAGTCCCTCCGTGGTGGGGAGGAAGCTGTGGGTCTCGTGGCTCTGCTCCCACTGCAGGTGAACACCCTGCTCAGCCCTTTTCCATGGCAGCCTTATCCCCCTGGCTCTCCGTGTCTCCGAGGAGGGCAGGGAGCCTTTGGCTCTGTGGGGGTCTGGCTTTCTGTGCAGTAACACAAACATGATCTCTGATATAAGGATGGATTTGTGCAGCTTTTAGCAGCTTTTGGAGAAGATTTGTGTTTCCTGATGAGGTCTCTGGGTGCTGGGGCAGTGCTGGAGGCACCGCCTCACATTCTTGGAGATGCTTCAGGAACCGCTGGGCACCGGAGGGTCCATGGAAAAGGTGGATCACAGCCCTGGCACGCCCCAGCGTGAGCTGGAGCTGTGCTGACACTTCCCACAGCCCAAATCTGTCCAGTCCCTCCAGGGCTGGCTCTCAGTTTGTGTTCACCTGTTAAAAAGTGAGACTCAGACACCTCGTGAAAAAGGATTGGTTTTGTCTGAACACGCACTGTTCCCTCTAAAGCTTCTTTGGAATCCTGTTTTACCATTAAAAACAGCTAAAATGAGAAAAAAATTGCAGAGAAATTTCAATATTAAACCAGGGCAATTTTTACTGTCTTTTCACCCTTTTAAATTTTATTTAGAGCTGATGGGAACTGTTTGGAAAAAAGAACTGGGAAAGTTAATCTTTGAATAGCAAACGTCCCTGAAGGGAGAAAGGGGGGAGAAAAAAGGGAGAATGGTCCTTTCAAAGAATCACTGACCTAAATTGCACTTTAATGCACATACCACGCTGTCCACACCACCTACGTGTCTCCAGGAATCCTGCTCAATAACAAGCACTCAATGTTTAGTCATTTCCTGCAGCACGTTTGCAGGAGCCGGTGGCTCCGTGCGATCGCATGTGTCAGTGCTCGGCGGCTCCAACAGTTGCTTTCCATATCAGCAGCTGCTGGCTTTCATCTCCTGTTGGGAAAGGTGCCACGGCGAGCCCAGGTTAATGTTTCAGCCGCCCTCCAGCAGGAGTTCCAGCAAAGCTGCGGTGACGTGGTGACACCTCGCCCCAAACCTGGGGTTTTCAGCTCGCTCTGGGAAATCCTGGCTCCAGAACCGAGCGGGCTGCACAGCAGGGGATGGGTTTGTCCTTTCCACAGCAGGGCTTTTGAGGAGGTTTCATTTTTGTGTTTATGAGTCTGGTGACTTTATGGGCTGGGTGGCAACGAGTCATGCAGGGGAAAGCAGGGGCTGCTCTGACCTGCGCAGCCAAAGCACCAGGAATTTACACAGACAGGTGGTGCTAGGACAAGAGGGAATGGTTTTAAACTAAAAGAGGGGAGATTAAATTAGATGTTAGGAAGAAATTTTTTCCTGTGAGGTTGGTGAGACCCTGGCACAGGTTTCTCAGAGAAGCTGTGGCTGCCTCATCCCTGGAAGTGTTCAAGGCCAGGTTGGACAGGGCTTGGAGCAATCTGGGATGGTGGAAAGTGTCCCTGCCCGTGGCACAGGGATAGAAAATGAAATGAGCTTTAAGGTTCCTTCCAACTCAAACCATCCTGTGATTCTATTATTTTTATAGCCATTAGCTCAGCCTTTGCTCAGCCGTGCAGGGAAGATGATCTTGCCCAGAGAGGTTTGCAGTTCGTGCATTGCCTTTTCAGATGGGCACTGGAGCCGCTTTCTGCCCAAGGAATCGAGGGCTGGATCCTCTCACTTTTTAAAGTGTCTGCCTTCAAAATGGTGGCTGCTTCTCACTTGAAGTTCATGGGAACAGATGGCTGGATCTCAGAGACAGGAGTTACAAGCTATAGGGTGTTTTTCACCACATGTCTTGCTAGTTTCCCTCCTAAAAAAAAAGATCTGTGTGAGAACCCTCCCAACATGCCAGGCCAAATCTGACCGTCTGTTAAGTTCACTTTATATAATCTCTGTTTAGAACTGAGTGCCCTTTAAAAACCCGGGGAGGGCTCCTCGCTGGGAGCTCCCGGAGCCCAGGGCAGGCAGCAGCTGCACAACCATCCCTACCCAGAGCCCAGCAGCAGCTCTGTGCAGATATTCGATTTTTAGCTCGGGGTGGGGGGGGGACACCTGCCCAAATCCTCTCCCCAGGGCTGTGCGGGGGCCCCGTGAGCGTGCTCGGGGCACAGTCGGGGCTGGTGGCAGCGCGTGCACCCGCCGCGCGTCCCACGGGCACATCCAGCAGGAGAACACGCCGGGATCTCACAGCTCCAGGAGCAGCATATGCTCCGGGAGACCTCGCTACGTTGCATAAGCCTCCCATCCCAGGAGCTGGCTGAGCACAGCACATGAGTCAACAGCACAGCGAGACTTGTGCCGTGGGAGTCACACCTACTCTTGGCTGCAGAATTATCCAGAGAAGCAGAAGGTTAATAGGAACAAAATAAAGCCTAAGGAAGCCTTAAAGGTTAGTTACAGGATTTGATTCCATTGGAAAGAAAGGGGAAAATGGGTCAAGACAAGGAGGAGAGAGCAGGGTAATGCAAAGCCGTGGTGTCTGTCTCCTACGGAGACAGTCCAGTTTGGATCAGTAAAAATGTGATCAATAAAACATTTATATTTTCAAATTATCTGCTTCTGGAGAGGGCCATTATTAATTACAGAAAGAAAAAGTCACTTCACTAATGAGAAAGAATGTGGAGTAAAGCTCCAGTAAGCCTAAGAAATATTAACACTGCATGAAAGCAGTTCTGCAAGACAGGGAATGACTCCCCAAAGCCTGTAAATACAGGCACAGCAAGTACCTGACCCAGAGCATCAGCACCACCAGCATGGTCCTTTGCTTTGCTTCTGCTCTATAGATCATTGTTTCATCTATAGATCATTATTTTATCTTGGGACAGTTTAGGAATCAGAACCAAAGCAAGAGGAGGTCTGTCTGTGGCATCTGAAAACCCTGAGCACCTCTGGTCCATGCAGAGCAGAGCTTGTGCTGCTGTGCAGTGCCAGCAATGGCATCCACAGAGGAGGGACAGCAGGGCTGGGCTCCCCAGTTGTCACCAGTCTGGCCCCAGTTTGGCCTCAGTACCCCTAAGGACCCAGGGCTGACTGCTCTGCTGCAGTTTGCAGGTTGAGTCCCCACTCTGTTTAGGTGATCTGATCCAAATTCCACTGCAGTTGATGGAAAGGCCCCGAGTGAGCTCTGGGGCAGGGCTGGAAATGGGGATATCCTGAAGAGATGAATTCACAGGATTTCAGTTTATAAAGATGCTCCATTGAGTAAAATTTCTCTTGATATTGAATCATTTCCGTAGGCTGGGGCCAGTTTCCATGCAAATGAATTTGGTTTATTGCATTTGTATTTGTCGAGAATGCAGCGGGGCCTCACTGGCCTCACAAGAAGGGAAAGAGGGAATACAGAAAGTTGTGTTTAATTTCCAGGGTGTTATCTCAGTTTTTTCCCCTAAAAGAAGATTCCCATGGCCAAAGCTGGTGTTGCTCATGATGCAGACTTGCCTGCCCTCAGTCCCAAATCCGTGCTGTAAAAATCAAGGATTACCAAGGTGGGAGTGGAAACCCTTGGAGGCCCCGAGCTGCCCGGGAATTGTGTCCTTGCTGTGCCGGGTCCTGGCTCCCGGCCACGTCCCAAGGTCTGAGTGGAGCACATCCGTGGGGGAGGTGTTGGGCAATACAAGGGATGTTTCATCCCTTGCTCCCGGTGCTCTTGCAGAGGGAAAGATCGTCTTGTGATCCAGGCACAAGACCAGGAGTCAGGCGATGTGGGTTACTGCAGAGTTGGATTTGCCAACAGGAGTGAGGAGTCCTGACACCTCCGGAGGCACAGGCACTCTGGGGATGTGCAGGTTGCCTTCTGCCACAGCGTATTTGGGGTTCTTTGTGCTGGTCTTGTTGGGTAGTAACAACTCAAGGGATTTAGCAAAATAATTTAAGTGATGAACTCTGCTGTGATGGAGCCAAAGAACACTTAGTGGCCTTGGGCTGAAGTTTGGGAAAAAGGCCCTCAGGATGGAGGATGAGGGGTAATGGAGGGAGATGAATTAGGTGTCAATAGTCAGTCTCCACATGCCTCCCAAGTGAGAGGGCACTCGCAGGGTGCTCATCTCACCATCACACCCTGTGCTCAAGCTGGTGAAAGTTGTTTCTTTCCCCTGAAGGTCCCAGAATTGCCGTTCCTGATTCAGGAATGTGGAATGCCCAGGGAGCTGTCGCTGTGCACGTGTGCCAGTGTGTGTGGGGTGCTGGGGTCCTGCACACATGCAGAGCAGAGGTGGCCTCACCTCCTGCCAAGGGCTGTTTGGGCTGGAAGTGTCACCCTGTCCCTCTCCCTGACTCCAGCCATGGTGGGAAGGGGACAATGCACCTGGCCAAGCGTCTCCTCCGACATGCAGGGCCCCTCCACAGCCACTGGGCAGTTACAGGACTTCCAGGTGTGGTCATCACCTCTCCTCCCACACAGACCCAGGTGAGGGCACCCAGCTCAGGTATTTGGGTGCAGAGCCTGAAGGGGTCCCCAGGAGAGCTGAGCACAGCCTGTGCTGCATCCCTGGCAACGAGCACAGTCTCTGAGTTCCATCCCTGCCGTTCCCCCAGCATCTGCCATGGGTCCTGGCACAGGAGACTGCTCAGTTTTTCCTAAATCTGGCTGATCTGTCTCCCGGGAAATGGGAGTCAGCTTGCTCGCGCTCCTGCTTGCATCAGTCCCAGAGTGGCAGGTGGGAAGTCAAAGTCCCTCTTTAGCTGTAGACACACAGAGGAGCTTTCATCCCCAAAATGTGCAGGGTTTGAAATGTTCATGGGGGAAGAAAAGAACGTTTCCTTATAGGGGAAAAAAAAGACAAAACTCAGTAAATCAGCTTGGCTCCTCCATGCCTTCTTTTCAGGTGCAGACTTGAGGGGCTGGAAAAAGGCGGAAAGGAGGGAGAAATCCCAGCTGAAGGGTTCTGTGTGGTGTGTCCAGGTGGTGGGAGCCCGAGCAGAGGTCCCTGCTTGGCTGTGGGCTCCCTCCCTGTGCCACCCGGCTCCAAACCACTGGTCTTGTGATTCCTTTTTTTTCTTCTTTTTTTTTTTTTTTTAATTCTTATTATTTCAGTCCCATGATTTTGTTTTCACCATTCCTAATTCTTTGCCTTGGGGAAGGAAGGCAGGGAACAGCACAGATTTGTACTGCTGTGGTTTTCTGGGTGTCGTGGTCCATAATGTGACATTGAAGTGATGAGGCATTGCCAGCCAGGCTGCAGAAATCAGATTTTTGATGGAAGGGGGTAGTGCAGTTCTAATGAAGCTGTGGGTTTACTTCTATTCACTTCAGTGTTTCCCTTCTGTCTTACTTTAGCCAAGCAGTGAAAATCCATCAGTCATGAGTCCCAGAGCAGAACCCCAGGGTGGTGTCACTTCGGGGCAGGTGCTCAGACACCTTGGGTAGCACAGGGATGTGCTTGGCCAAGGACAGTAAAGATTAAATCCTGCCTCGTGCTGAGGTTCCAGAACTGAAGCGGTTGTATTATTTCTAGGTAATTTTAACGGCAGTGAGAAATAGTTTTAAACTTACACAGGGCTTTTCATCCTAAAGAGTCCCAGAGCAGAGAATTCCATACAGAAACTGTGCATGGAGATAAAATATGGTAATTGAGTGATGGTGCCAGCAAGAAAAGTAAACAACCTTCTGTTTTGCTGAGGGAGGGGAGCATCCAGACAGCCAGATCTGTCTGATATCTGTACAGCCACACCACACGCCCTCGTGAGAGACACGAGAACGAGCACTGCTTCCCAAACCCAAGCTGGAAGCTGGCCCAGCAGTGCCCTGTGCCCACCTGACCCGGTGCCTTCCCTGTCCCACCTCCCCTGGGGCCAGGGGGGCTGGTGGGGCCATGTGACCAGGCTGACCTGGAAGCCCCTGGCCTGAGTCACTGCTGTCCTGCTCAGCTGCCCTCGGGGCATGGCCATGTCAGGCTCCAGGGGTTTTCCGTGTCTTGCAGTTGGAAAGAAGCAAGATAGGACAGGGGTGGATCATCAATGTCCCATGGGGTGTGAGGTGTCTGTCGCCTCCTGCCAGCCCTGGTGGCATCACCGTGGCTCCATGGCAGCTCTAAGTGTCACACAGGGAAAGCTGCGTGTGACTAAAGGTGCTCCCGAGCCAGGTGGAAGAAGTTCCCCAAATGGCTGTCCTGGGGGTGTGGGAGGGAGGTCAGGCCTTCCTTTGGCCACTGCATCCTGTCCTTGGCTGGGAGCTGGAGGAGATTCCTGCTGTGGGAGTGCCAGGTCCGTGTATGTCCATGCTCTCCTCACCAAGGATGGAGGCTCTGGCTTCCACCTGCGAGCCCAGTGTGCTCTGGCAGGGGTGTCTGTGTGTGCATGGAAGGTGTAGGGTGAGGGGTGTCTGTGTGTGCATGGAAGGTGTAGGGTGAGGGGTGCCTGTGCATCCACCTCTTCACAGAACTGCTCCTACAGTGGAGCCCAGGAGCATCCCTGTCCAGGAGATCAGGGAGCACCATGTCCTGCAGCTCAGCAGCAACCACCGATAGTCCCTGTGGGTGCCCAGTGTGCTGGGGTCACATCTGAGGGGTCTGAGGGAGCCCAGGGGGAGGCTGCAGCTCTGGCATCCCCAGCTTATCTCCCAAAACCCTCCTCACCATGTTTCCCAACAAGACACAGAATGGAAACAGAAGCTCCTGACAGGGAATTTCCACCCCAAATCAGTAACGTTTGAGTAGTGGGAATAAGCAGCCAAAAGAGTTGAGTTTTTTTGCTGTTGTTGGTTTTTTAATTCATTTTTCTGGAAAGTTGGCTGTGCAGATGTGTGATGTGGTGGTGGGTGTGGTGACCCCAGCACGGCACAGTGTCTTGCTCATAAGTGTTGCTAAACGATGCCTAAACGACAGCCATGGCTGGGGAGAGGCGACAGCGCCAGAGCAAGGGCAGGTCGGGGTCCCAAATTGTTTTATGGCTAAAGGAGGTTTCGGAGTTTTCTTTGCAAACACAAATAGAATTTATATGTATTTTTAAATCCCATAAGAAAAATAAACCCCAAGATCTCTCACTAACTTTCTGAGGAAGTTACTTTCTGATGGAAATAGTTTGGTATCCAAAATACACAAGGCTTGGCAGCTCGGGGGAGGTCACGGCAGGCAGCTGCGCTGGTCCTGTTACTCAGTGCTCTGGGAGGGGGTTGCTGGAAGTCTGGAGGAGGTTTCACGATGGAAGATTGGGCTAAATAAAGGTCTTCCACCTCCATAATTCCGGCAGCTGCATTTCAGCACTGTATCCAGTCACAGTGTGACACGGCGTCTCGGATGGAGGAGGGAGCCTCAAACCTTGCTTAGTTTGGGGGCAGCCAAAGTGATTAATGGAGCAGCCTCTGCTCAGGTGGGTTGCTCCTCAGGTCCCTGTAGATTATCTGCAATGAGTCCTGCCGCTGGTGAGCTGGCAGTGATAACAGTGAGGTTTTATACTGTCTGTCCCCAGGAAGTGCCTTTTGCTGCACGTTAGCATCGAGAGGGCTGGAGCCTGGCAAAGCCGCAGCACCCGGATGTCCAGCCCAGCCCCGTCATTTCCAGTGAAACTGGGGTTGTCAGGGGCATTCAGCCAGTCATGTCATGGTCTGGGCATCCTGACAGCTCCTGGCTGCTGGCTGGGAACAATACCACTGTTCCCAAGGGATGGCAAACCAAAATCAGGGTATTTTAGTATTTCCGATGAGTTTGTAAAGAGTAGCCAAAGCTGACAGGCTCCAGCCAGCTGTTTATAGAGTCATGGAGTGGTTTGCGTTGGGAGGGACTTTAAAAACCATCCCATTCCGCTCCCTGCCATGAGCAGGAACACCTTCCACTAACCCAGGTTGCTCCAAGCCCCCTCCAAGCTGCCCTTGGACACTTTCAGGGATGGGGCAGCCACAGCTTCTCTGGGCACCCTGTGCCAGGGCCTCCCCACCCTCACAGGGAGGAATTTCTTCCTGATATCCAATCTGAATCTCTCCTCTTTTTAAGTTTAAAACCAGCCCCCCTTGTCGTATTGCAACAGGCCCTGCTGAAAGGAGAATGTGGAGGGATGTTTCGTTTCCATGTGCAGTTCCTCATTCCCGGCTGCCTCGTTTAGTTATCAGTGGGGTCAGGAATCAGCCCCCGCGGATCCCCCCAGCTCAGCTGGGGCTCCCCCTGTCTGGGCTGTGCAGCCGAGAGCAGAGAAGGGGTTAAGGAGGGTGCTTGGGCTGCTCTGGGAAGGGGCTGCCGTGTGTGGGGAAGAGGAAAGCCCGTCTGGGGTGTGGGAGAGCCGCGGAGGTTGTCGCTGCCGTCAGGAGAGGTCGGCAGGGCGGCACGGCAGGCCCGTCCCGCCTTCTGGCGCAGGCCTTCACGGGGAGTTGCTTGTGAGGCGAGCTTCCTCCGGGAGGAAGAGAAAAAGAGACATGGAAGCGGTCCAAACCCTCTGCTGAGAAAGAGGGTGAGGCCAGACAGGACTGATTTGGGACTTTATTTGGGTGTGCTTGGAATTGCCTGCGCCGGGGAAGCACCGGGAGCCGCAGGACGCAGATAACCTGTGGGTGCGGGGTGAATCACCCTCCCACAGCCGCACGCCGCACCTCGCCGGCTGCAGGGGCAGCAGCGCTGCCGAACCGGGCGGCTTTGGGATGTAAATAGGAAATGAGCTCTGCAGCTGAGCCTCCGCAGGCACCGGGGTGCAGAGGGCTCTGCCTCCTCCCGCAGCGCGCCGGGCTCGGCAGGGCGGGAGGAGGCTCGGCCAGCACAGGCACTTCGTTAATAAGCAAATATATGTGGCTCCACGGGGTTTGAATAACTTGTGGGAGCAAAGCAGTTTTGAGGGCTGAGTCCTTTGCCTGCTCTAAATGACTAAAAATAATTGGTTATTTCACTTCCAAAGTGGCGGAACCCACGCGTTTCCGTGTAACACACCTGACTCCGGCTGTCTCCTAAGGAACGGACCTGGGTGCCTCGGCTGTCCCCGGGGCTGGACCCCACTGACTGTCTTTCCAGGTGTCTGCATGCCTGCACACCTTGTCCTGGCTGGAAAAAGGCTTGGAAAACCCAAAAGCTGCAGCCTGCGGCTGTGGGAAGGGGCCACGAGGAAAAGGGATTGCCGGGGGCTCTGGCAGCTCCAGCCCGTGCTGGGCAGGGGCCGGGGGGTGACACTGAGGGGCTCCAGCAGCTCTGGAACCCGGCAGGGGCTTGGTCTGTGGCCGCTGTCGTGAGCCAGGGGACCCTTTCCATGACACTTTATCATAGGGGGGGTGATTCAGCAGCTTTCTAGAAACGCAAGGATCTAAAAGAAGTAAAGAAGGAAGTTTTCCTTCTCTGTTTTCCTTCTCTGTCTCATTCTACATTAAGAAATAAGGCAACTTGGGTTCTCCCTTCAGGGAACAGGGAAATTTGGCACCAAAAAGCCCCTCCATCCCTTCCCACATCTCTGTACCACATGTCTCCGCTTCACTTCTCACTTGTTTTGACATAAAGTACTTTCCCCAAAAAATATTAGTCACAACTTATGGCTTCAACCAGCCAACTCTTAACCTTCCTCAAAGTGGTTTGCAAGGGGTGACGTTGGTAACGTGTGATGGAAATGGGGACGGGTGGGCGGATTCCGTGTTTCTGGAAGGTTCTACATCGAGGTTTGGGAGCCCAAAAGCTGCTGCCTGCTGCTGTAAGGGAATCCCAAAGGACCTGCCAGAGATCCAAGGAGCTTTGGTGGGTCCTTGGAATAACACAAACTGTGAGGCTGGAAAACCAGGACATCTGGTGGGGGTGAGATTGTCAATGGAGGCTGAATGAGCAGAGGGATGAGTACGGTGTAAAGCTGACTAATCCGTGTTGAGGGGTGTCAAACTTGAGCCAGCTGCCTAAAATCCTGCGTTTGGAGCAATAACAGCTCTATCAAGCAGTTCAGAACCAACAAGAAGGAAAAACCCCAAGTGGCATGTGGGAGCAGGTACGGATTCCTGAGAATTCCTGGGAAGGAAGGAAGGAGCAAGGGACGCTTGAGTTGGGCAGAGCTGGGAAATCGTGTTCCAGGCCCGCAGCAGCTGCACACGAGGAGCCTGCAGTGGCTGTGGGATCCAGGGTGAACCCAGCCCTGCCTTCCCCGTGCTTCCTCAAGTAATTATCACACACCTTGCACCCTAATGAGAACCTGCTTCATTTTCTCATCCCTCTACTTCGTGGCTCTTCCCTCATGGCTGCTCCTTCAGAGCTCTTTGCAAACCCCATCTGCTAAAGGGCTTGTATTTCCTTTTAAAAGGAGAAATCATTGGAAATTAGTAGTTTCTCTGTGTGTTATTATGCTTATAATCCTCTAATTTGGTAATAGAGCTGTAATCACAGCTGTGCAGGGTGAGGAGCAGAGCCAGCCCGGAAAGGTGCCCTGGGGATTCCCAGGCACGGCAGCTACAGCATGCCCGGACAGACCGTGATTCCATGGCAGGAAAGGCAGGGAGAGAGGGGATGGACCTCCCAGCATTCCCAGTGATGGAAAACCAGAGTCAGACACAGCTCATGGGTGAGGAACCCTGAAACAAGGGATGTCACCGTGGGCAGTGGCAGACCCTGTGCCCAGAGCCCGTGTCTGTAAACAGCAATTGAGCGTGACAGCGCCATCCCTCCCCAAAAAGACCAGGGAAAACAACAAATGCCATCCCTTTGCCAGGGATACTCCCTGCTCAGGAACATTTTTCAAGGCAGGTGAGTTCCCAGGATGCAGAGGAAGGTGTGGGCTGCGAGTGAGGCCCTTCCAGCCCCAAATCACAGCCTGCTGCTCCTGGGGCTGCGGCCCAGCCCATTCCCACAGCAGGATTTTCCCCCTTCCACCACTGCAGTGAGGGAAATTGGTGCAAATATGCAGCTTGCTGAGGGTAACGTGTGGTGCTGAGCCACACCTGTATAAAAAACCAACCAGGGACTTCCAGATGATCAGACTGGAAAGATGAGAGGAGCTAATTGGGATCTGCAGAGCCTGGCTGTCCAGGCAGGAAATCCATCCGTTCTGGGGCTGGTGGCTGGTCAGGCAGCTGCTCATTCCCACATTCTGCATCCTGTGAAAGGCCTCCTGTTGTGCCACCCTTCCAAACTGCAAGGTGCTGGCAGCAGGGACCTCGCTCGCAGCGAGCTAAACCCTGAGTAAAGCCCTGGTAAGCACCGTGGAAAGGAGACTGGAGCAGCTCTAGCTTATGTTGGAGATGGGTTATATTCCAAATAATGCTGAAACTCAGTCCCAGTGTAGGAGAGGTGGATGGGAGAGGTTCCCAGGGGCTGAAATCTCAGCCCTGATGGGCAAACTGGAATCAGGGATGTCTTCACTCAGCACAGCTGGCTCAGAGATCCAGGGGAAGCCCTGAGCCTTGGGAACCAAGGGACTAGAAATGCAGAGCAGGGATGAAAATGATGAAAATGAGACAAAGTCACCACTTCCCAAAACCTTCACAGTGAAGGAAACACCTCCCACTGTCTGGAGGATCCATGGGAATATTACAATATTTGTTCCAAAAACATGACTGGGTGGATCCAGACTCACTGACGCAGACACAAGCAGCTAATTGAATTCATACGTAGGAACCCTGGACACCATCTGGCCTCAATAAAACATGGGTCCGGAGCTGTTTCTTAGCAGATGGTTCCTCATTTTCATAATCTGAAATCAAAAGATCATTTTTCTATCTGGATATCAAAGGCACTTAATGTCTCCTTGGTCGAGGGTTACAAAGCGAAACCTCTGTCCTCTGTTTTGGCATTTCGTGCGAGGCAGACGGGGGTTTTCCCCTGAAACCTCTGCTCAGGCTCCGGGCAACCACATCTGGGCAGCAGCTGCAGATATTCACAGCTCTTCAGGGCTGGGCTTTATTTCCATGATAGGGATGTGCAGTTTATAAAATCAGAACGGACAGCTGTAATAAGCTTGTGTGGCCATTTCTATACTGCAGTATAGCCCATGTGGATATTTGGGGATGAAATGATTCCTTTTCCTTTAGAGGAAGAGCTCAGAGCCCTGTCTGACCTCTCAGAGCTCACACTCACCCTGTGTGTGAGGCCAGTGCGGTGCCCACTCTGATGTGGTGGTTGATTGTCCTGTGCAGAGCCAGGAGCTGAACTCGATGATCCTTGTGGGCCCCTTCCAGCTCAGGACAGCCTATGATTTTCTGATCCCTGTGGGAGAGAGCCCTGCAGAGGAACGAGGCCAGCCTGGAGCAAAGGAGGCTCAGTGGCACCTCGGGGCTCTGCACAACTCCCTGACAGGAGGGGGCGGCCGGGGGGGAGGGTCGGGCTCTGCTCCCAGGGAACAGGGACAGGAGGAGAGGGAACGGCCTCAATTCAGGAGGAATTTCTCCATGGAAAGGGTGGTCAGGCCTTGGCAGGAGCTGCCCGGGGAGGTTTGGAGTCCCCATCCCTGGAGGTGCCCAAGGAAGGCCTGGACGTGGCACTCAGTGCTCTGGGCTGGGGACAAGGTGGGCATCAGGCACAGGTTGGACTCGATGGTCTTGGAGGCCTTTTCCAGCCTCAGCGATTCCGGGATTCTTGGAGTCTGGGCTGCTGCTCGGCTGGTGCGGGTGGGCGAGCGCTCGCCTCCCCGGCGACGTCAGCGCCGCTCCGGCGGCAGCAGCGCAGGGGAGGAGAAGGGGGCGAGATGCGTTTCTGTGGAAAGTACTTCCACACCCACCCAAAAGCCTCTAGGATAGACGTGATCTTTGCCACCTAAGAACGAGAGGTGTGTGGTTACTCGGAGCAGGTTGTAACAAATTGAGTCCTGCTCACAAACCTCATTTTCCAGCGGGTACCTGCGGGCTCAGGGCCGTTCTCATCGGCCCAGGGTGGAACCGAGAGGCACCCCCGTCCTGCCAACCCACACCGCCCGAGCGCTCTTTGCATCTCAAACACTGATGCACGAGGTGAGTATTTGCGCCGGGATCAGCTCCCAGAGGAGCCGGAGCTCTCCCTGCTCTGCCTCCCGCCTCGCTGCAGTATGGAAATGATCCTCCCGGCAGACAGCTGAGTCCCACCTCGGTTCCCATTCACCTGGAGATGAAAGTGCTCTGGCTGCCAGTGTAGGCGGGGCAAAACTATTTAAAAACCTCATTAGAGAAAGTATTTGGGGAAGACAGCAACACCCTCAGTTGTGGTTTGCTCCAGGACTTCTCAGCCAGATCCCTGCTGATACAGAGGGAAGGGCACTATGAGAGACATTCCTGTCAAATACTACTCCTCGTAGGGATGCCTTGGGTGTCCTTTGCCTTTCTCTCTGTCCTGTGTTTTCTACTTAAACACAGGCACAGTCCCCTCCAGGTGCTGTTTTGGGGGCTGGAATCAGGGCTCTGTATGGCACAGAGGGGTCCAGGAGCAACGTAGGAGGGGTCCTGCTCTGTGCTGGAGGAACACAGTCAGCAGAACTGTGTGTAATCTTGATTAGGCAGAAATCCACCATGAATATTTCCTATTCCATTTAATTCCTGTCTGTGCTTATTTCAGCTGAATTTGCAGCAGGAGTAGTGCCCAAGCCACATCTGGCTCGTGATGCACATGGGATCAGACCGGGAGTTTGGGAGGAGGTGGATCTGGATTCAGAGGTTTGGCTTCTTATTTAGAAAATGACGGGTTGCATTCTCCCACGGCTGCTCCAGACTGCCCCAGAGCTCAATGATATTCCTGGCCAAGGGTTTTTTCAGTCTGCCTGACGAGGAAATAATCTCGTGTATGGCTTGTCTGGCCTCGTGCACCTGCACTTCCCCTTCTGCCTTCGTTTTCTTTGCATCCCATTTATTCCAAGGGGCCAAATGTTCATTAAGTCCTGATGAGTCTGAGCGCCAGGAATCCCTTTTCCTCTCCCAACACAGCCACCCACCCACCTTAAGCAGGCCTGGTTCATCTGGACAACTGCAACCCTCAGCCAGCCAGGGGACATCCCGGGCCCTCCAGGCAGGTGCCTGATCCCATAGGATCACACAAAGACCAGACTGGGCTAAGGAAGACCACGTGCAGCACAAGGGCTTGTTCTCCCTTGACTCCAGCCAAGGAGACTGTGGCATCCTGGCAAAGTCCTTTGGGTTCCCTCTGTGCCCCTTCCCAGAATCACATGGAATCACAGAATCAGCAAGGTTGGAAGAGATCTTCAAGAGCATCCAGTCCCAGCATCACCCCAGCACCACCACCACCCCTAAACCATGTCCCCCATCCAGACACCTCTTGGGCACTTGCAGAGGTGGTAACTCCACCACCTCCCCGGGCAGCGCTTCAGCCCCCAGCTCCCCACACTGACTTGCCACACTCTCACCTGTGCCCCGTGCCCTGAAGAGCAGCCTCTGCTCACCCCTGGCATTTGCAGCTTGAACTGAGTCCCCCCAACCTGACCCCTGGGTGCCTCATACCCCATGAGCAGGGAGGTCACACAGACCTTGCCCCAAAGCCTCGAGTTCAGAGGTCAGGGTTTAACTCATCTGTGTCCTCACAGGAACTGCAGGAGGAACACACTCCCGAACTCTTCTTCTGCCTATTCCAGCTTTATTTTATTATTCTTTTTAGGGGTGGGTGTGTATTTTTTTGACTCAATGAGCAAGTTCAGAATATTCTCTCTGTTAATATTTGACTCAGACATGATGCAGTTAGGCCCCGTAGCTGTTGTTACCTGCATCCCCTGAAAGAACAACATCTCCCCAGACTGGGAGCCTCGGTGGTGTTGATTCCTGCGGGGGTACGTGGGTGCCAGTGGAAAATAAATAACGTGGTATTTTCCAAGTGGCAGATCTGAAGGCACCCTGCTTTCCTTGCTTTGCATACTCACAGGGCGCCATCCTCTCTGCTTCCCAGATATGAAAGCTGAGGCAGAGACATCTGATGGGGCTCCAGCGCTGACTCACTGTTTGATGTGAGGCAGGAGGAGGGATGTGATCAGATCCCATTGTGCAGAGCATCCACCAGACAACGCCAGCAGTGGGAGAAGTGATTCCTCATCCTCCCTGCCCCTCCAAACCGTGGGTCACCCCTCGCTGTCCCCTGCCCCACCTGCAGCAGCCAGGATGTCACCTCTGAAATGGCTCTTGGGTTGTGGACTCCCATCCCTGGCAGTGTCCAAGGCCAGGTTGGACGGGGCTTGGGGCAGCCTGGGACAGTGGAAGGTGTCCCTGCCATGGCAGGGGGTTGGAACTGGATAACTTCAAGGTCCCTTCCAAGCCAGCTCATTCCATGAGTCCTTGATTCCGTGATTAGGCCGTGCGCAGACAGAGCTGAGGCCTGTGCAGCCCCGGGGTGTGCCGGGTGTGCACGCCCGGGGTTCTTTCTCACGAGATGGTGCAAGATCCAGGGGGGAACTGGTTAAACAGCGTGAGCTGCCGGGGCTTGGCAGGGCAGGATGTCACCGGGAAGTCGGCGTGTTTTATTAAACACACTATCAAAGTGGGCTAAAGTCTCTTATTAATGTCCACAAATTCTGCCACTTCCAAATAGTTTCCACCTACATGTTCCTCCCACTGCTGCACTGGGTGCTGGCAAACATCTCTGCTCAAAGAGGGGAATGGCTTTCATTTGAATAGTCCTCAGGCGAGTTTCGCTGAGCGATGCCAGCGTCATTCCCGCAGCTCTCACGTGCCCGGCAGCGCTCCAGGGTCGTGCCGGAGGGAGGGCACTGAGACAACAGCTCTTGCTGTGTTTTCCCAGTGCTTTATCCAGGCAGAGCCCATGGCAGCCTAAACCAATGCAATCAAGCAGCGATGGATGCACATATTTGCAATATGAAATCTCAACTTCTGACTCGTGACGGTTCCTGACGGTTCCACAGCAGCGAGCGCGGCCAGCTGTGCTATTGAGAGTCACACACAGCTGAAGCCACCCGGCTTCACACCAAATTGGGCTTTTGCAACTCCCAGAGGGCTGAGACGGAGGTCTGGTGGGTGTCAAACCGCTCCTCAGACCCCGTGCTGTGAGGTCCCACAGTGTCCCTTGGGACCCGGCCTGCGGCTGAGGGGTGTGGGCTCTCCTGCGCCTTCCTTGGACACTGCGGTGGGAAATGAGAGGTGCAGGTCTCCTGGGAGCTCCTGGCTGGGTAGGTCCCACACTGACCACACTGTGCAGGACCACAGACCCCATGGGGATGGAGGTGCTGTCCCCCCTGGCTGACTACACCCTGCTGCCCACCCGGTGCCTCCCGGCCATCCCGGAGGCGGCAGCGGCAGCTGCGGAGCTGCCGGGCTCGGGAGCGGAGCCGTCACGTTTGCTGAGCACAGGAGAGAACCCCGCTCGCCAGCTCTCTCAGAGACAGCCTGGCTCCCACAGGAACTTTTCCTTGAGCAGAAAGCACGGGGTGTTCCTGCCGGAGGCTCGGGGCCGAGGATGCCGAGGGCTGAGCGCATCCCGCCCGGCACCGCGCCCGCGTCCAGCCTCGGCAGGGCTGAGCTTTCACCTCCGGTGCCAGTAACCCGACCCGGGATTGCTGGAAATGGGAGAGAGGGAGAGTCAGCGATTTGATTACAGGCCACAGGCACATGCCTGGCCTTCATGGATATATTAAGTAAGAGACATTTTAAAACAAAACCACCCTCAGTAACCTTATCGTAAGCTCGAATCCACAACCCATCTGTTAACTCCCGGCGCTGCCCACATAGGCTTCCATCAGACAGCAGTGCCAGGGATTTTTGGAACGTTTTCCCCCAAATCCCTGCGGTCGGAAGGGGACAGTCCCGGGAAGGGGCAGATCCTGAGTCTCGGGTTCCCAGCCCACCCCCAAACCAGCCCCCAAACTCTCACCTTCTCGTGCCTCTGCAAATAACTGCAAATCCCCTTGGACGTGAGCTGTCGCGGTCCTGTGACTCCCAGCCCTGCTGGAGGAGGGAGGGCTCCACGGATGGCTTGAGGGAATTCAGCCTTTTTAAACATTTTGTAACTGCCTGAATCGTATGGTGCGAAGAAGCCCTCCATGTAGAAAAAATTCAGCAAACACAAGCAAGAAGGCAAATCGATGATTGCATCAGCCCTTGCTTATGAAAACTGATCCCCAGGAAAATGTAACTCAACTCTCGAGCAATCTCACTTGATGCCCAAGAATGTAATAACTTCATTTGGATCCTCCTTTTAGGGGGACTCCTAAATCCTTGGCAACATCCCTTAAGGTCATGAGCAAATCCTGATATGGAGAATTGTTTGGCAAGCACGAGAACAGTAAAAGGGCTAAATAATTGGGGATTACCTCTGACCCTGATTTGTGGCTCACCACCCACTGCAGGAATGTACCAAATATCTGAAGGAGCATGCAGAAGTCAGACAATCCACGGGCATGAAGTACGTCCACGTACTCTTGGAGCCTGAACTTCAAATGCAGAGCAGGTTGGCCCCAAACCTCATTTTTCATTAGCAAAAGGCTGCAGCAAGCTCTAATTATTTCTGTTGCCTTGGACAAAGGGTCAGTGATGGGACAGATGAAAAATTGTCTGTGTTTTTTCACCCTTTGTTTGGAAAATAACAGCTTGGGTCTTGGGGGCACGGAGAGAACGAACCGTCTGCTCCAAGGCTTGTTACTGAGGCTGGTTACAGTCCCCTGAGCTGCAGGAGGGACAAGCATATCACCCCCAAGTCTTCTGGTGGTTATTGTTGAATTTATTCAGTGCCTGTAGGAAAGACCAGCTCTGCTGTGAGAGGTCACAGCTCGGAGCTGTGATCCGTGGTACTCAGAGCTCCACGCTCAGTCCCAAGCCCTCTCCTCCACGGTGTGCTGGGGCTGCAGCACCACAGAGACCCTCAAGATTGATGGGCAGGTCCTGCCCGTGGCAGGGGGCTGGAATGAGTTGTATGTAAGGTCCCTTCCAACCCAAACCATTCTGGGATTCCATGATCCTGGCCATAATCACCAGGTTTGCAGGCTCGTATGTCAAACACAGAGAAGAACACGTTGAGTGGGACAACCCAAACATCTGTTGTTTGGAAGCCCCATGTCACTGGCACAGTACTGTGGTGTTCACACTGGAGGCGCTGCTGAGAGCTTGTAGAGGAGGTTTTGGGGGTTTATAGACCTTACATTTATGGCTAGCATCTTTCTGAGGCTCTGACTTCCCTTGGGATTCTTCCTGGTAACAACAGACACCTTCAGATGGGGGTGAGCCTTAAACAGCCTGTCTCCATCGCCCATATAAAACCTCTCTGTGCTCTCATGTAACACCTCCTGCCCTCGGATTCCTCCCGAGGTGGAGCAGCCAGGGCTCTGCAGGCAATAGCAGCAGCTCAGTGCTGGAGCTCTGCTGTTCCCTTATCTTGGTAAATGCACCTTTTATCAGCTGAGCCTGCCTCTACTTGCTCAGCACTCAGCAGGGAAGTGACCACGGCCCTTCAGGAGAGCTGTGCCTTGGCAGGTACACACAAACCATTATCATCGCTTGGCGTTGTGCAACTGCTGGCGTCCACGGGCTAGCACGGGCATGGGATGGCAAAGAATGGTCTGGGTTGGAGGGGACATTAAAGTTTTCATCATTCCCCTGCCATGCACAGGGACACCTTCCACTAGACCGGGTTGCTCCATGAAACACTTCCAGGGATGGGGCAGCCACAGCTTCTCAGGGAAGCTGTGCCAGGGCCTCACCACCCTCACAGGGAAGAATTTCCTGCTGATCATAGAATCACAGAATGGTTTGGGTCAGACGGGACCTTAAGGTTATCATCTAGTTCCACCCCCTGTTATGGGCAGGGACATCTTCCACTGGAGCAAGTTGCTCCAAACCCTGTCCAGCCTGGCCTTGGACACCCCCAGGGATGGGGTCCTACCATCCCAAAACTTCCCTGCAGCACCGCCATTTCCCCAGAGCTGCATTCTAGCGACTCTCACTTATTTTTTCCCCCCACATTTCCAAAGTTCCGCGGCTGCAGGTTTCTCCGGCTCCGTGTTTGTGCCTGTGTCGCTTTGGGGGGTGATTCCCCCCC
>VZTI01000538.1:47419-69589 GCA_013397865.1 Struthidea cinerea | reverse complement strand
CGCCCTGAGCGCCCCGCTCCGCCCGCGCCCCCCGCCATGGAGCGCATCCCCAGCGCGCAGCCCCCGCCCGGCTGCCTGGGCAAGCTGCCCGCCCTGGAGAGCGGAGACCTGCCCGGGTAAGCGGGGCTTCGGGGGCTCGGGGGGCCCGGGGGGAGCAGCCCCGCCGGCTCCGGGACCGGGGGTAACGCGCTGCTCTCCTTTCGCTCGTGCAGGCTGGACTTCGCGCACATGTACCAGGTGTACAAGCCCCGGAGGGGCTTAAAGAGGAGCGAGGACAACAAGGTAAATGGGGGGTGACGGGGTAAAATGAGGGGCGATAAGGTAGACTGGGGGTTAACGGGGTAATTTGGGGGTTAACGGGGTAAATCGGCCAGTGCGCGCCCGGCAGGGGCCGTGACAGCGCTCCCGGGGCGGGGGCTCGGCCGCTCCGCGGGGCGCTCGGGACGGGAGGAGCAGCGGGAGCGGGGCCGTGCGGGCTGTCCCCCCGCTGACCCGCTGCCCCCGGCCCCGCAGGAGACCTACAAGCTGCCGCATCGGCTGATCGAGAAGAAGAGGCGCGACAGGATCAACGAGTGCATCGCGCAGCTGAAGGACCTGCTGCCCGAGCACCTCAAGCTGACGGTAGGTGCGAGCGGCGGGCGGAGGGACGGGGCAGCGGCTCTCTGCTGCCGCTTCACCGCGGGTTTGGGGTAGTTTTTTATTTTTAATTTTTTTTGCTCCGTGGTTCCGCACGCCCGGACAGGCTGTAAGCGCATCCCAAACTTCCTCGGGCGCTGCGGATCCCTGCGGGAGCTGCCCGCCGGCTCCCCCCGCTCCGCTGCCGGGCGAGAGCAGCCCCCGGCCGGGCTTCCCGGGCTCCCCCGGGCTCAGGTCACGGTGCCAGCAGGGGCAGCAGAACCGATAAATAAAAAGCTTTCTCCGGGCTTTGCGGCTGGTCTGAAAGTACCCACAGGGCTCCGTGAGAGCCTTTTCCGGAGCCTGCTTTTTAACTTATTTCCGTGGAGTGTTGTCGGGGGTAGTCCTGCCTGCTCAGGGTCTCACCGTGTCCGTCCTCCCGCGGCTCCTGGGAAGGCACTGGCAGCGCCGTGGGGCTCCTGCCTGCGTGGCCAAGCCTGCGGCAGGTGCCAACCTGTCCCTGTGCTCCCAGACTCTAGGTCACCTGGAGAAGGCTGTGGTTCTGGAGCTCACCTTGAAGCACGTGAAGGCACTGACCAATCTCATCGAGCAGCAGCAGCAGAAGATCATCGCTTTGCAGAACGGTTTGCAGGCAGGTGAGTGTTCCAACGGCAGGGTGAGAAGCTGTGCGTGTGTGATGGACTTTCCCTGGGGAGCCTGTGAAATGCGGTTGTGACACCTTGTTCCGGAGAAGGGAGGAGACAGGAATTCTGGCCTTTCATGCTGTTATTTTCTCAGGCTTTGCTTATGAGCTTTCGCAAAAAAAGATGCATTGCTCAAGGTGGTTAGTGTAGAGTGCCCTGGGGGTTGTTTGAAATTAAATTGTGTTTTAGGTAGTTTTAGTTACAGCCCAGGTTTGCTGTGAGGTTCTCTCCAAAGCCATTTGACTCTTCCCATTTGTGTTTGGGAGCTTTAGATACCCCAGTCGGGTTTATTTGGTTGTTTTTCTCTGGAATTAGATATAAATCTGCTTTCTACACACACGCCTTTTTAAGTTTCTTTAAAAGCGAGCTGGCCTGTGCTCTGCAGGCAGAGGGGACCCGGTGCTTCAGCTTATCAGCCTTAGATGCACTTCCTCCTGCTGTTTTCACATGTGGCACTCACGTGAATCTGATACAGTAAACCCGAATTTTTCGGAGGCGCCGTCCCTGCTCCGGCAGCCACAGGGAGTGCAGTGGAGCTGCCGGAGCCGCGGAGTCCCCTGGGGCTGGAGGAGCTGCTGGCGGGGCCGGGAGCTCCCTGCCTTCCCCGGGGGGTTTCCTGGAGAAGCCACAGCTTGACTCACTCCCCTGCTCTGCACTCCAGTACCTGTTGAAGGTGGATTATACAGTAAATAACAAAAAATAAGTTGAAAGTTATTATGTAAAAGTGGACAGGTGGATGTTCCAATGAAAATGTCCATTCCTGCAGAAATCTGGGGATTTCTGAGTCCAGGCTGGCCATCATATTCCCCTCTGGCTGTGCTGTAACCCAAGTCCAGCATCGCCTCTGGTCTGCCTCGGAGATGAAAATGGAACTATTTAGCATGTTGTTAATTTTTAATTTCTTTCTGTTAATGTTTCCTTAGGTGACCTGTCATCGAGAAACCTTGATTCCAGCCAGGAAATGTTTCGATCCGGTTTCCAGATGTGTGCCAAGGAAATGCTGCAATACCTGGCAAAGCACGAGAACGGCAAGGAGCTGAAGTCGTCGCAGCTGGTCAGCCACCTGCACCGGATGGCCAGCGAGGTGCTGCAGGGCGGGGCCGCCCGCAAGGCCGGGGACATCCCTCCCAAAATGGTGGACTTGAAAGAGAAGCCGGTGCCCCTGGGCGCGGCGGGCGAGGGCCACGGGAAGAACTGCGTGCCCGTGATCCAGCGGACATTCGCTCACTCCAGCGGGGAGCAGAGCGGCAGCGACACGGACACGGACAGCGGGTACGGGGGAGAGCTGGAGAAAAGTGACTCCAAATCGGAACAGCCCTATTTCAAAAAGGATACCGACCTCAAGTACGCTGTCCAGGAGAGAATAAGCTCTATTAAGCAAGAGACTGAGGACCCGCCGGCCAAAAGGAGCAGGCTGGAGTCGCCGCAGGACGAGGGCCCTTTTGGCGGTGACATGATGGGCTCTTCCAGCAGCTTCCTGGGCCCCCACGCTCACCAGCCTCCCCTGTGCCTGCCTTTCTACCTGATCCCGCCGTCTGCCACCGCCTACCTGCCCATGCTGGAGAAGTGCTGGTACCCGGCCTCGGTTCCCGTGTTGTACCCCAGCCTCCCGGCCTCTGCCGCAGCACTGACGGGCTTCATGAACCCCGACAAAATCTCCCCACCTCTGCTGATGCCCCAGAGACTCCCTTCTCCTGTACCAGCCCATTCCCCCATCGATTCCTCCGCTCTGCTTCAAGCTTTGAAGCAGATTCCTCCTTTGAACTTGGAAACCAAAGACTGAGTGCAGTGTGACTGGTTTTTCTCTTTTTTCTTCTTTTGTTTTTTTCTTTTTTTTTTTAGTTTGAGAGACTGTTTCACTTTTATATATTGGCTGGACTGAGGTGTGGGGACGAGGTTCACTGCGCGTAGGAAGCTAAATCCCCTTTTCTCTGACTTGTCAGGTAGCTTGGAGAAGGATGAAGGATGCGCCCAGTTTAGCAATTCACAACTACTTCCAAAAGATTAAAGAAGGGTTTTGTGCTTTACCCCTTCCGTTCTTCCCTCTCCACATCTACAGAGCAACAGTTGACTTGGTCAGCTGCCAATCCATTGCAAAGCTGTGAAGAAATATTCCATGGGGCAGGCTTGGTTTGAGGGTCTGCAAATATAGAATACGTGAATATAAAACACGGTACTTCCCTGAGCGGCTCTGAAGGCAACGGCCCCGCTGGCTTGTTCGAGTTGGACTGGTGTCCGAGTGACCCTGAGCGTGGGGTGCTGGTGGTGGCAATGCCACCATGAGCGCAGGAGGAGCAGGGCAGTGGTCACTGTGGTGTGGTGGTGGTGGCAGTGCCACTGTGAGCGCAGGAGGAGCAGGGCAGTGGTCACTGTGGTGTGCTGGTGGTGGCAATGCCACCGTGAGCGCAGGAGGAGCAGGGCAGTGGTCACTGCGGGGTGGTGGTGGCAATGCCGCCGTGAGCGCAGGAGGAGCAGGGCAGTGGTCACTGTGGTGTGGTGGTGGTGGCAATGCCACCGTGAGCGCAGGAGGAGCAGGGCAGTGGTCACTGTGGTGTGGTGGTGGTGGCAATGCCACCGTGAGCGCAGGAGGAGCAGGGCAGTGGTCACTGTGGTGTGCTGGTGGTGGCAATGCCACTGTGAACGCAGGAGGAGCAGGGCAGTGGTCACTGTGGTGTGCTGGTGGTGGCAATGCCACCGTGAGCGCAGGAGGAGCAGGGCAGTGGTCACTGCAGGGGCAGCAATGTCACCAGGAGGAGCGGGGCAGTGGTCCCTGGTGGTGGTGGCAATGCCACCTTGAGTGCAGGAGGAGCAGGGCAGCGGTCACTGCCTGGTGACACAGGGTCAGGCAGACCTAAGACGGGTTTCTCTCCCCACCTTTGCTGATACATAGATATTTTTTAAGAAATAAAAGGTAGCTGCTGCTTGGAGCTTTCCATGGCGTACATCTAATAAATAAATTAACCTGCGCCCTTCCTGTAACTCGAGCTGCTACGCTGGGCCGCGTCGGGAGGAGCTGTCCCTGGGATCACTTTGCTGGTGGCACTGGCTCCAGCCTCTCCCGCTGCTGCTGCACGGTCTCACCGCGTCCCTCGGGAATCACCGCGGTTTTCCCGGCCCAGCTGCTCCCGGCCGGGCGGGTCGGGAGCTCCTTGCCAGAGGGGAGCAGTTCAGCCGGAGCCGGCAGCGCCATCCCTGCTGAACGTGTCCCTGACAGTGCCTTTGGAAAATGCAAAGGCCGGGATTTTCAAAGGAGTCTAATCCCGGCAGGGCTTGAGCATCTGGATTCCTCAGTCTCCTTGGCAAACCCTGGCCCACATCCCTGTGCCAAGGAGAGAGGGCTCGGTGGTGACGCTTGTCCTGTAAACTGCGAGGGGCTTTCTCCGCAGAAGAACATCATTTCCAGTTTAGCTTTTTTTTAATTAAAAAACCCCAAACTTCACTGCAAAAGGCAGTGCTTTTTGGTGGTTTTTTTCCTACTGGTTTTGAGAACTGGTGATCAGAACCCCTGTCTGGATCCTCATGTCGCCCTCCCGTTGCACCAGCTGTTGAGATGCACTATGCTTGATTGCAGATTGTGTTCTAACGTTTATTTTGTTGTTGGTTTTTTGGGTTTTTTTGGTATACAGTTGTTGCCTTTATTTGTAAAATCCTGTTATAAATATATATATATAATATAAATATATTAAAAGTTAAAACGTTTCAGATGTCTATTATTTGTATAACTACTTGAGCATAAAGAAGTGAGAAATATGAATGTATTCTTGTTTCTGGGTTGTCTTTTTTTTTTGACGAGAAGAATATTCCATTTTTCTCTCGGGAGAGGTACACAGTGTTTATATTTTGGAGCCGCCTTCAAGGTGGGATATTGTACATATTTTTATCTTGAGTAAATGTTAAGTAGTTGTTTAAAAATGCTTAATAAAATAATTCTTTTCCTGTGGAAGATAAGGGTTTGCCTCCTGTGCTTTGAAATGTTTGAGCAGGGTCATTCCACGTGGTCTGGTCCAGCAGGGGATGGCACAGGGGGGAGCAGGAATTCGGGATGTGGGGAGGAGTGGGGTCACAGGTTTCAGGGGTAAGTGGGGATCTTGGGGTGCAGGGGAGAGTGGGGATCTCAGGGTGCAGGGAGGATGAGAGATCTCAGGGTGCAGGGGAGAGTGGGGATCTCCCAGGGCTCTCCTTGCTCCCCGCACAGCTCCTCTGCCGTCGGTGCCCGAAGGAGCTCAGGGTCCCATTACCCCTGTCGCCAGGGTTATTTATTTATTTGAACTCCCTTGGCACCTTCAGGGATTTTTTTCCTTCCAGACTCGAGGGAGGTGCCTGGAGAGCCTGGCTGGCTTTCCAGCTCTCTCCTGCTGTCACGTTGTGCTCCCTGTGTCTGGCATTTGGCTCCTGGGCCCCAAGCTCTGTGGGGAGGAGGCAGCCCCTCACCCCAGAGGATGTAGCATTTCCACAGCCTTTGCCCAGTTCCTGGAGGAAAATGCACTTGTTGCAAGCTGGTTTTGCTTTGCCAGTGCCCTTGACGTGTGTCAGAGCTGCCCCAGGACTGCCAGGGATGGTGCCCACCGGGCCCTTGAGGCTGAGGGGTTCAAGGGCCAGGTCCTGCCTTTGCTGGGAATGATCCCTGCTGCTACCCCCACATGTCCCAGGTGTCCCTGATCCAGGAATTCCAGCTGGCACTGTGGGTGGTGGAGCAGCCTGGTGCCAGAGGATGTGGTCCTCATGCCACCACGGGCTCCCTCCCAGCCTCTCCAGCAGCAATGCTGGTTTCTGGCCTCCACATGAAATGACGACGACCCCAAACCTCCCCCAAAAGCAAAAGAGAGTTGAAGCAAAGGGATGGGTGGGAGGACTCAGTTTCCTAGTGATTGGGGCACAGGCACTTCTGAGGGGCTATTTGGGATTTTCACTGTGCAGATGAATCACAAAACACAAGGAGTGGTTTAAGTGTCCGACTGGGCCAGGAGTGCTCAGTCCTGGGCTGAGCATCTCCAGGACCCCACATGGAGAGGCCGATGCTTCTGTTAGACTGTGGTTAGAACCAAAGAAACCTTAGCTTAAGTAATGCTAGAAAAAAATGCTGCTGGATTTAATGTGTTTGGGGCCTCCACACGTCCCAGCGTTCATGTTATGTTTGCTTTAATTAGGGCTAAATATTGATCTCACCGAAGCCGACTGTAACAAGCCCATTTGGGGACAGCATTTGGTGCTCAGTGCAGCGGTGTCTCCGGCCTCGGGACCCCCTGGATTTCTGGCTCCTTTCCATGGCTCTCACTCCCCTTTGGCCTCCATATTCTGACTCCCCCCCTTGTCCTATGGTGGGACAACTTGCAGGAGTTCCAGATCCTCAGCAATGGAGGAAAAAACTGTAAAAAAAAAAAAAGTGGAAGAGAGAACATTTATTCAGGAAACAAAATATTATTACGGGCCGGGATTTTCTCTGCTGCTCTGGCCCGGTGCCAGCGGGACAGGTGAGTTCTGTGGGGCAGAGTGGGGCAGGGGCTGCGCCTGTGGGGGCACCGGGTGGGGACCCCACCCACAGCCCCAGCGCCGGAGCAGCCCCTCCCTGCCCTGCCAGAGCAGCTTCTCCCCTGCGCTCCAGCCCGGCCCGGGAGGAGAGGGGCGGCCCGGCAGGAGCAGGGGATGGAGGGAGGGAGGGATGGATGGATGGATGGATGGATGGATGGATGGATGGATGGATGGATGGATGGATGGATGGATGGATGGAGGGGCGACCCCCGGCACGGCGCCAGCCCGGGACAGCCCGTGCCGCCCGCCCCGCCGGGGTGTGCTGAGTTCCCGGGACTTGTTTTCATGGTCTCACCCAGCTCTGACCTGCCTCAAATGTTGACACAATGTCACGTTTCCGACTGCAGTCTTTCATGTGCAGCCGGAGGCTAAATACGGCTGCTGGTTCCTGGAAAAAGACGTGCCTGGCACCCTTTCAGCAGAAACCCGATCCCCATGCAGGCTTGGCACAACAGCTGAATAACACGGCAATAACTCTTTCAGCAGCATTTCAACCCATAAATAGGGCTTCCCGAGCGACTCCTTGAAGTCAGACAAGGAGGATACAATGATTTTTAGCAAAAAAAAAAAAAGTTATTGTGTGTGAAGAGCGGGTGCGAGGGGGCAGCGGGGACAGGCAGATCAAAAGGTGTCCTGGAGGTGCTGAGTGAGGTTTGCTGAGCGGGAGCGCAGGATTGCCTCAAAAGGAAAGAAATGCTCCTGAATTTTTTAATGTCTCGGTCCTGTTTCATACCAGCCCTGTGGAGGCATGGGGAGAGCCTTCCTGAGAGCCAGGGCCTTTCCTAACCCCGGTGAGGACACACAGACACATAATTTTAACTTTTCACCACCTGTTTGGAAAGCTCCTGTAGCCGAGTGCTGTGGGACTGGATGGTTTTTACAGCCATGTACCCCGGGAGCTGCTTATTTGCATTATGCATGGACCAGGGCCTAAAATAATCTGCAGTGACGCACATTTTTTGCTGTGATTCCCCCCCCGCCCCTTTTCCAGGACTCCATTTTTCTGAACGTGCCGTGACTTTTGAGGACCACGCATGGTTACCCAGCCCCGGGGCGGCCGGGGCCCTGATTCAGCACGTCCGCCCGAGCCGGGGGGAGCTCCCCGTCCCCCGGCCGTGACACACGGAGGGAGAAGTGCCCTTGTGCTCCGCCTTGGCTTTCATCTGCAGAGCGTGTAGCTGCAAGTGCGGCGTGTTTACAAATGCAGGCATTGCAAGATCCCTTGAACTGTGTCCTAGTACAAAAGAGGCTTTGAAACGAGAAACACGTTGTCATGGCATGTTCCAGGCCAGCAGCACCAGACTGAACCAGATAATTGCTGTTTCTGCTTCAGCGTGGAAAAAGCAGCAGGTCTTGAGCAAGTCTTTTTTTCCCCTTAGACATTTCGTGTGATGCTCGGGATGGAAGGAGAGGGTTGGGGATGCCCGGGCAGCGAGGGCAGAGGCGGGATGATCTCCCCAGGGCTGCAGGCAGAGTGACTCTGCTGTGCTCAGCCCGTGTAACCGTAGCCCGCGGGGCTGGTGACACTGACCCTCGCTATGTGACACGGGGTGTCCGTGTTTTGTAACCCTGGCGTGCTGCCGGAGCCAGGAGATGTGGCTCTCACCGCTCCTCGTGTTCCAGACCTTTCCCACTGCCATTCTCCGGGCGGTTCACGGCTCTGGAGAACTCTCCCGATGCCTCTCAGTGCCAGTGAGGGCTGCTAATTGCAGTGGACATCAGTGGCCCTGGGCACAGCACCTCTGCACTGGGCATGGCTGAGGGGGTGCCTGTGCCCTCATGCCCACACTCCTGGGGCACCACTGTGCTGGGGCGTAAGAAATGGAGGGTAATATTTCTACCTATTTCGGAATAATTTATTTCTTAGACGTTTGCCTTTCTCCCAGGTGTGCTTCTGCCCCAGGCACATCACCCCATGGAGTCAGTTATTGCCATCACACCCAGTGCCTCTGGAAATGGCCAAACAGGAAAGCTCTGCCTGGGAAGGGTTTTTCACCACATGTGCCTCGTTAAAAACTGCAGATGGAGCAGGCTGGGTAACACCACACAGCTGAGGGAAACAGGAATTCCTGGAAATAAAAGGCAGATCCCTCTGCTCCTCTTGTGCTTGTTACTGCCCTTGGGATAGTGGGAGCTGGCTGGGGTCTGTCCTGGGCTGGTTGCTCCTGGCTTCCACCTCTTTACACCCTGGCTGAGGCAGGTGGGTGTTTGCTGTGGGATGGACCCTCGGTCATCTCAGCACTGCCCGTGTCCCTGAGTGCCCGTCAGTGGGGGTGACAATGCTGATGGGAAAGGGCTGGGTTGGCCATTACAGCCTTGGCTTATTCCCAGTGCTCCATTTTATCTCTTCTCTGACCTCTGCTCTTTATTCCAGTGCCCAGGATGGGCTCCCACGTTGTTGTTTTCTGAACACCAGCTCAGCCCAAGGAGCAATGGCCACGGTCTGTGGCTGCCAGAGCTGTCGCACAAGAGGAATAATTAGTTTCTCTCTGCAACACAGCTTTATCCTTCCTTCAGCCTGTGGTGCTGCTGGAAGTACAGCAGCATTCCCTCCTCTGTGCTGCTCTCTGGTCGCCTCCATGCAGTGGCACTGAGAGAAAAGGTTGAGATCTATCCTGCTTTGAAAGGACTGATGAATATGCAAACTGTTAGGGCTGAAATATTGCTTATCCGCCTCACGGGGTGTGCACGGAGCTCGTGTTTGCTGCTGCCTGAGGATGTGTACACCACCAGTGTGCAGCTGAGCAGCTTAGGGAAGATTTAACTCTTATTTCTATTCTTGACACAGAATCATTAATAAGGTTATGACCATGTTGGGGGCCTTTCCCAGCGCCCTCCTCCTGCTGTGGCAGGGCCTGGGGACCTGCTGGTGGGGTTTGACTGCAGCTATTGATTGGGGTAAAGCTCCATCCCAAATGGAAGCAGTTGCTGATGATTATCTCGTGGTATTAGTGTGTGTATTGTGGAATTGGTGTGATGTGAGATGAAATGTGACCTATGGGCATGGGCAACATGTTCTAATGTATTCAGAAATGCTGGGGCTGACGAGCTATTGCTGCTGGTACCACGCTGATTAAACCCCAGCTTGCTCTGCTCCCATTGAAATCAGTGGGAGGTCTGTCATTGCCTTCCGTGAGTGCTGGACTGGATCCAGACTGCACTTCATGGGATGCATTATTCCACAGGATTAGAGAGGCACAGGGAGTGGGATTCCTCTCTCTCACTGATCTCTGCTGCTTAGATGTTTGCCTTGGAGCTGGCTGGGACACGAAGCACCCGGCCTGGTTTTGGTGTCACCCCGGGGAGGAGATGAGCGGTGTTTGCTCCCAAAGGTTGGCCGGGGCTGGGGTGCTGCTCTGGGGCTGCAGTGAAACGTGAGGGGCTGGGCAGCTCCCCGTGATCCAGAACTCCTGGTGGTGTGGGGACACAGGAGGCAGGGTTCTCATCAGCGTTGCCTGTACCAAGTGTTTGACCCACCAGTGCTGGAGTCCTGGTTCAGGGGTGAAAAAGCCCAATCCCCCCAGGGGGCCCTGGCTCTGCACATGCTGGTCAGGAGGTGGCTGGGGAGGGGTTTTTTCAGGTTCTTGATTTCAGGCAAACGTTTGACCTCAAAGAGGTTCTGGCTGCTCCGGGGCTGAATTCCCCTGTGGCGTGGGAGGCTGCTCGGAGCACCTCTCATGGCCCATCCCACCAGGGCCCTGCCATCCCAGCCCCACCACACCGGCCCCTGGCCGAGCCTTTGGGTGGAGGATGACTCAGGGCCCCGTGGAGGGAGGGGGTGGCTGTGACCCCCCCAGTGCTGCCGGGGAACTGAAGCAATCTGTTTATCATGGAAAAACTGCTCTTTGCAGCAATTCAAATGGAAACTTCCCAGAATGAGTGTTGCAGAGCTTTCCCCTTGAATCACCGGGCCTCCCAAGAGCCGCTTTCTAAGACGATGCCCTCGGGAAAGCTGTCACCGGCCTTGCCGTGCGTGGCAGCTCCCTCCCTGCGGCACAGCCGTGCTCAATCCCTCCTCGGACCCGTTCCCGTGGGAGCAGCGCGTTCCCCAGGCGGAACAGCTATGGAACCCCCAGCACGCAGGTGTCCCTCGAGCTGCTGCTCAGCCCCGCCGCCCCATGCGGGTGCTGGAAGGCTCTGGGGTGACGGCACCTCCCAGCCTGGGGACCAGCCCGGGGTGGAGGCTCCCACGGCAGTACCCGCTGCCATCTCGCCAGGCCAATTGCCCGGTTTCCCTTCCCTCTGGCTGCCCATCATCCTTTCCGTGGCTGAAATGAGTGTCCAAAGGTCACGGGGAATTCAGCCGCTGCCTGGAGCTCACGCAGCCGAGTGAATAAGGAGTGAGTGTGTGACGCCTGACTCGCTCCGCTCCCGAGGCTGCTTTGCATCCCGTGCTGCCCGGCCGTGGCAAGCCCTGCGCCGGTGGGGGCACGGAGCCCGTGTGGTGCCCACCGTGCTGTGCCCGCGGCACAGGCCCTGGCCCGGCACAGGGCTCGGCAGGGATGCTCCGGGCAGCCGGGGCAGGGCAGCCGGGGCCGGGCAGCGGGCACGCCGCCTCCGCCGCGGGGCGTTTCCGGGCCAGCGTAACCACAGCTGTGTGTAAGCCCTGAGCTGTCAGCCTGGCAGATTGGGCAAAGATAGGAACGGGCTGGGTGTCGCAAGGGTAGGGAGGCCACCGAGCCAGGCAAGGGGCAGGGAGGGAGGGCAGGTTACTGCACCCTGGTGATCCCACCGCCACCCTCGGAGCGGAGCTACTGGGGATTTTTATACGTTTATTCCTGTCAGCCCCGTGGTGCTTGTCCCCATAGTAACAGAGCAGGCTGGCACTGCAGCGCTCAGTGACATCCCTGGTCCCCAGGGAGAAGCCAAGGACCTGCGTGGTCTGTATCCCCAACTCCTGGGTGATGCACAGAGCCCAGGGACAGCTCTCCCGCACTTCAGAGCGTGTCAGGGTTCCACTGTGTCTCTGCAGCCCCGGGAAAGCAAAGAATTGTTGGCCAAGAGGGCAGAAGGGGCAGGTGTGGGGCTGGGCCAGGACCTTGCTGGGGTGAGGGCTGGCTGGTGGCGGGTCCGTGTCCCCAGTAGCTGCAGCAGGGGCCGGGCATCTGCTGTGGCAGGGCCAGGCCACGCTGCACGTGTGAGGAGCATGAGCCCGGCTGCTCTGTGCGGGTGAGGCAGGAACCACAGAGGGGTTTTCCGGGCTCCAGCAAGCACCTGGGCACTTGAGGTCAGGAGGCATCTGCAGCACGAGCTTTTTGAACCTAGCAGTGAGGCAAAGGTGTTTTTAAGGAGACCGGCAAGACAGAGATCTCTGTTCAGATCCTGGAGCCGCTCGGAAGATGAGTCAAAGGATTCCTGAAACAATTAGAGCTGTGAGGTGCAGCAGCAACAGCACATCCACCATCAGCAGCTCTGCCAGGCGCCCTCGGCCAGCTGTTTGTGCCTTCCCTTTAATAAGGCATATTAGGCAATTTCCCATTTAAAAATGTTTATGGGAATATACAAATATTCACTTATACAGAACTTGCCTGGCCCTTTGTGTGCAGAGCGGTGGTGAAAGTGACTTGAATTGTTATAAATCTATCATAAAAGCTTGAGATGGAGCCTTCAGTGTGGTGAGGTGGATGTCTCAGAGCCCCCTGGGGACTGAGTCCTCCAGGTGGCAGGATGGGACACCTCGCTCTGTGGGACAAAGTGCCCCACCGAGCAGGACGGGGCCACCACAGGACTGCGTCACATCCCTTGGTGCCCAGCCACAGGCAGCGTGGGCAGGGTTTTCCCTTGTGTGATTTCCCGATGGCCGCAGGAAGAGCTTGCACAGACCCGATCTGGATTTAATCAAAGGAATTTTTTTTTGCATTTGCTGTCTTATGCGCTGACCACCAAACCACATCCTTCGAGCCTGAGCCCAGCACAGTGAAACAAAAACTAGCAAAAACTAGGCCAGGGCTTTTTGCTATATATATATTTTTTCTTTCTTTTCCTTTAGTGCATCAGTTGGGTGCAAAGCTGGCGCACACCTCTCCTCCAGCCCCTCTGCTCCCACACAGCCCCTTCCCAGGGCAGCCTGGCATTTCCACCACCCCTGAGCCAGGCACTTGCAGCTCCACGTGCAACCTGGGAGCTATCCAGATTATGTGCACTGAGCACAGCATCAGTGGGGAGCAAATAGAGAGGAATAATGAGTAATGACGTGCTGGCAGACCATGTCGGGCCCTAATAAGGCACAAGGTGGGGACTGTCCTTGCCTCTCACCCGATGCTTTTGGCAGACGAGTGTGGTGCAGCCTGACTGTGGGGTCAGAGCAAGCCAGAGGGGCCCTGGTGAGCCCCCGGTGCTGGTGGGAGCACTGGCTGTGGTGTGACACCGTCCCTGGCAGCATCCCACAGCATCCAGTGGCGAGGTGCCTGCGTAGGGAAGTTCTCACGTTTACAGAACAGAGAGCAGCTTTATTGTTGTATTTTGCAAACCAAAACCAGCCGGGAGTTTCTGAAGTGTCTGCCATCCCCGCAGAGAGCTGTTTAGTCATGCCTGGTGTGTGTGCATGTGAGACAGTGAGGGGAGGGAGGCTCGAGGACTTTGCAAAGATTAAAGATTTATGCTGACCCTTGAATCTGATCCAAGGCTGCTAATCTGCCCTGATCCTATCATCTGCTCAGGGTGGATCTATTTCACTTTCCTTTATGGTACTCCTGACTCATTCCACTCCCACTCCAGGCCAGTCCAGTGGGAATGGGAAGCGCTACCACATATTTGTTTGGGTTTGCATTTAAAGCTCTGGACCTGCAGTGGGTGCAGCTCATAAAGGAAACCAGTGTGGATAAGATATGGGTGAGCTGAATGCTTGGAAACCACTCCCAAACACAAGCTGAAGTGGTTTGAAATCAAGGTGGAGTGATGTACTGAAGGCAGCTACGCCCAGCGTGTGAGAAAGGCATTTAAATCCAAGGTGGTGAGGTAGGCAGGGCACCCCGTGTGCTTCCGACAGGACAGTCCGTGCCTTGCAGGGTCTGTAGTGCCAGCTGCAACCTCCCCAGCAGGGAGCTGGGTACCCACCCCTCCATCTGCCCACCTGCCCTCTCTGGCTCTGTGCTTTGCAGCCCAGTGAGCTCCGCCGTGGGCCTGCAGGAAGCTGTGCCAGGGGTTCTGCTCCTGCCCTGGCACTGCTCTGCTTGGGAAAGGGCTTGTTTGCTCTCCATCACCCTGTACTGAAGGCTCCTGATGGCTGCTGGGGCTTCAGTGTAAAAAACAATGTGTGGAGGAGATACACGGACCTGACGTTTTGGAGGGCAGGATAAACCTCCTCCGCCTTTGCAATAAAAAATAGCGTGGCAGAAAGAGAAATAGGAGCTTTGCACCCCTCAGCTCTTCTCTGCTGCAGCCACACGTGTCTGGAGGAACGCTGGGGATGCCACAGCAGCCTGGCCAGCGTGCCAGCCAGGCTGGGATGGATAACACCCACCGGGCACTGCCGGCAGCCCCAGAGCCACGGGCAGACAGGCAAACAGGATCAGTCACACGGGCCTGGCCCGTGGCTGAACTGACCAGGAGATGGAGTGAGATATATCCTATTTCAGATCCCCTGGGACATCCTGTTCTCCTGATAACTGATGATATGTAAATATAGCAAATGCAAAGCCAGGCACTTTCCTAGGGTGCCCAGCCCAGGCTGCATATAGAACAGGGCTGAGCCCCAGCGGCGCTCTTGGAAACACCCATTGCAACTGCGACACAGGCATCAGGCTTTATTTTTAGTTTAAAATGAAGTTCCTGTTTGTAAGGCCAGAAGGGTTACAGGAAAAAAAATGATGAAGTGGGATCATTTACTGCTATTTTCTTTTCACGTGTCCTTCCTTCCTTCCTCCCTCCTGAGAAATGGGATGTAGCACATCACTATTCCAGGCTGCAATGTTCGCTGGCGGGAGCGCTGGTTCCTGCTCCCTCCGAGGAGGCCCATTAAGCCTTGTGTAACAAAAGGCTCCGTCCTCCCAGCCCCGCCAATTACCCCTGATTTCTATTGCTACACGGAGGCGCTTATCTCATGGAAACGAAACGCCGGCCTCGCTGACTCGCACCTCCTTTCCCTCTCAGCAGAATTTTGGGCCGCCCCTGCCAGGAGTGGTGACAGGCAGGGCACGGGGATCCCTCCCTGGCTCATCAATCCCTCTCCTCCCCGCGCCGCTGAGCAGACCCAGCAGCCATGGGATTGAAGGAAACAATGGGAAGTATTTGGTCAGGTCAGCCAAAGGAGCCTCTTTAATGAGCAAAGCCGAGCACTAATTAGTCTGGTGTGCAGCCCCTTGCCCCATCCCCATCCCTGCGGTTCTCCTTCAGGCGGGGTCACCGCGCAGGGGGAGCGGCAGGGATGAGTTTGGCAGGTGCCCACGTGTTTTTCTCCTTCCCGTGCCCTGTTAGGGAAAGGTAATCCCGAGCTGACAGGAGGGAGACTGCGAGCTGCTGACGGGAATTCCCAGCTGAGAGGTTTTGAGAGCGGTGGGAGCTTTGGCGTATGGATTAGGTTGCTTATATATACTATAGTGTGAAGGAAACGGGCGGTTTTGCTAATTCCCTTGCACTTTGGTTTAATAAAGTAGGATTTGTCTGGTGGGAAAGTGTAACAGTGGGATTTAAGCTGTGTGAGTCTCATGACTGGTGCTCGCCTGGCTGGGTGGGAAGCAGGGAAGCATCGATTGCATTCTGTCTCTCCTGTGTTCTCGTGTTTTTAAATATGATTTGAGTGCCCAAAGCTTCAGATGAGCTTTATTTGGGATTAGGTTTTTTAAAAAAATCCATATGCAGATACTTGCACTAAATTCTGTTTTCCAGAACTCAATGCCCTATGTCTTGGGAGAACCAGGACTGCTCGGTTTGTCAGTGCCTTGTGACAAAGACTCACGTAAACTGAGAAAGGATAAAGAGGGGGTGGCCAGTACACAGAGAAAGAAGGGGCAAGTTAATATCTGGTATAGCCTCTGTAGGGAAACAAAATCCTTCTGCTTCTGCTTTTAATGAGAAAGGCCCCAATGGAAATTTAAAATCTGGATCTGCATCAAACCCTCAAAGTTCAGGGAGTTTAGAATGAGGAGTTCGGTCCATTCCATCACTCATCAGAGCTGTCTGCAAAATTCACATTCCAATACTTTTTTCCAATCATAAATTCTGCCAAAGATGCATGCTTGGATGTGAGATATTTTTCTTCTTTTTCATCCCTTTTGCTAATTTAATTCCCAGATCTAAATCAAGTTTTCCATCTCAGACTTCCAGGAGCTGGGATGTCTTGTTTGCAGCTGGGAAGCTTTGCTGTGCCCTGTGTGGTGTGGTGAGGGGTTGGAAAGGTTCACCTGCCTGCAGGTGACCAAGTGAAGGGGAGGCCTCGGGGTCAGGCACGGGGCTGGTTTATTGCCAGAGCCCAAGTTTTGGGATGTGCTAGTGAGCAAATTGTTACAGTGCTCCTGCCCTTCTTTCCTTCATTATTAAGACGATAAAACCCAACCTGTTTTTGGGATATGCACAAATATGCTACTGATGAGGGCCCTGAGCAACCAGGCAGATTTTCTGAGCAGCCTTGAAGCAGCAAGTCACAGCAGCCTCATGCTGGGCTCTCCCTTATTCTTATTCTTTTCTGTTTTCTTGGGTGTACAATAAGAGCTAATCAAAGTGATGCTCTCCAGCAGGCTTTTGTGTATGGCATTACAGCAAAATCCTAAATTCCACTTCCTGCTCATGCATACAAAGCAGGAAGAACTAGAATGGCTGCAGACTATTTTCAGATGATTTAGCCAAGGAGAAAATAACTGGATGGCTGAAAGAAGGAGCGTTTGACAAGAAATAACCTTGAAGCATAGCTCTGACATGATGGCGTGAGGTGCCCAGCTCCCTGAGATGGCCCCGCTCCATGAAATGCCAACAGGGAACGTGACTCCCAGAGGAGATGACAAAGGACAATACAAACAAGCAGAGCACCCACAATCCAATGCAAGAGAGGCTGCAGAGTGGGCTGGGTGCTCCCTTCTTCTCGTTTCAGCACTGACATACATGAAGTTCCCCCTGCTCAGTTCAGGACTCTCACCAGGTGCTGAGGCAACAGGTTGTGTATTTGGCTGGTGTAAATCAGAGCAGCTCAGCTGACAGGGCTCACGGGATGCTGTTTGTACCTGTAGATGTGTTGCTTCTTCCCCCACTAAAGGCAAAGGCATCACCTGGGATTTGCCCCTTGTACCTGGAGCGAATCGGATGCTCCCTCACCACAAGGTGAGAGCGTGGGCAGCAGAGAGTGATACCTGAGCAAAAACTCCCACCTGCCTGTGCAGCATTTCATAGTACCTGGGCTGCAGCCCCCTTTCTCCCTCCTCCCAAAGTGACAATTCATTCCCAGGATTCTCTGCCCCCTTGTCCGTGACAACACTGGGGACAGGCCCCCGGAGATGTTCCCGCCAGGCAGGCTGGGGCTCACATGGGACATTGCTTTGCTGTTCCTGTTGTCCATCTCCTGTGAGCAGCTCACTGCTGATAACATCCCTTGCTTTGGGTTTATTCCGAGAAATAGAGAGGAAGATTTGCCGAGCTCTGTGGTGCCCATGTGCCAGGGGAGGGCTGGGTGTGGGTGCTGGCACTGCCAGGCCAGGGGGCCGTGCTGTGCAGGGAGCCCAGCCCAGGGTGAGGGTGAGGACGAAGGTGAGGACACATCTAAAAGCTTTAGGGAAGGAGGACGGTTTTGGTGAGGCTGCATCCCCCTCTGCTGGAAAATCCAAGCAAAGGCAGCAGAGCACCCGCTGGCCAAGGAGAACACTTTGAGAGGAAAAGGGGAAATTAATGTGCAAAGAACATTAAGTGAGGCCCGGGGTCCCTGGGGCCCGCAGGGACATCGCAGCGGCCAGTCTGGGCTGTACTGGGGTTCATCCCATGCCCGTCACAATGAGAAGGCTCTTGCTGAGGACAACCTGACCCTCCACAGAAATTGGGACCACATCGTATTTGTGCCAGCCACAATCCCACTCCCCGTCATGGCAATGCGTGAGGCAGGGGCAGCACCCGGTGCTGTGGGTCAGACTGGCCCTGATGATGTGGCAGGGTCTCACAGCAGGCAGAGAATTGTGACTGGAACTAAACAGAATTGCACGGACAGCTCAGTGCTTTGGTGCTGGGTTCAGAGCTGCTTCGTAGCCCAGGTGGTGCCCAGGGGCCACGGCTGATGGGCATGAGCTGCAAAACACCTGGGTAGGACTGAAATACATACGGCAGCCTGGACTGTGGGCACTGGGGCTTGTTGGGAAGGGGCTGCAGCACTGGCTGGATCTTGCCTGGCAGCTGGGAGGGAGCTCTACTTCAAAGCAGAGGCTGGAGAAAATGCCTCTCCTGGCCTGGCACCATGTGCATGGTCCCTGGGTGGGCAGCTCATGCCTCCGTCTAACCAAAGACCTCCAAGAAGTCTTCCCAAGGTGCTGCTCCCTCTGAGTCTGGTCATACAGGTGTTTGTGCAGAGCTGGAGCCCAGGGCTCTGTGCCCACCTTTCACAGCCTCACTTGGAGGCTGTTTGTGCTTAGACTGGAAGAATGGGTTTGTTTCCTTTTAGATTTAAAATCTAAATTACAGAAGGGGTGAAATGCGGTGACTGGGCTGGCCAAGGCCCTGACGGTGCACTAAATCTGCAAGCGTGGGCCTGGCTTTTGTGCAGGGGGCTCTGCAAGTGCCAAGGTCACTGCTAATAAATCTGACTGGAGGACTAGGAGAATTTTTTTTAACTTACTGCTAACAGCAGGCTCCTTTTTAACTATCTTTTTTTTTCTCCTGCTCCCTTCTGCTGATTCATGCTCCTGCTTCTTCGGCACTGGGAGATGCCAGCATTCCTGAAGGTCATCACTTGCATGCAGCAGCTCATGCTGTGGAGTGTTTGCCAGCACCTACGAAATAGAAATGTAAAGTGACTGCCATCATTTATATTTTCCCTGGCAGTGACAGACAATCGCACAGCTTGCCAGCCGCCGAGCTGCCACGTTCCCAGGCTCGGAGACTACTCCAAGGTGAAGGAGGTGCATGAAAAGTGATGCTTCCCAATGAACTCGATACCAGGTCACCTTGAGATTAGGATTTTCACCTGGGCTCACCTGCAGGCAGTCCTCTTAGAGATATAGAAACCTCAGTGTCCAAGCATGCACCCCTCTGACTTACACCCAAACCATTCTGTCACCCTGTGATCCCGTGACTCCGGGAAATGAGATACCGGTGCTCACGTCAAGGTTTCATGCAGGAGTCACGCTGCTGCCTGCCCCGGGTCCCTGGGGAATCAGGGCTGTGCTGCCCTCGCTGCCACCTCCCTCCCCTTCTCCGTCTCTCCGCCCCACTGTGGAGAAGACTTGGTGCTGTCCTGGGCTGCAGAAAGAGGCAGGATTTTATGGCATGCTGGCAGCATGCAAACATCTCTGAGGAAATAAGTTATGGTTTAATTTTCATGGTATGTCTCCCTCTTCATAGCAAAGGAATCCTTCTGGTTTAGCTTGAGCGGTAACAGCACAACTGACACATTTCTTTTTTCAGAAAAGTGAGGCAGACAGAGAAATCCTTCCTTTGCTTCATCAGGTTCTTTAGTGACTATTTATACTGTGGCAGTACCAAAAGCCCTGTATAAAATGACGGAAGACTCTGTTACAGGCGGTGGCAGGTTTAGGAACCGGTTATTTAATGTCCATCTCTTTAGCAGTGACCACTAATCTTATGCTTTCCTTTAAGAGTCTGTAAAATAAGATGCCACATATCTTGTATCTGCTATCATCTGCCTCTGTTTCTTTTGATATTATTTTAAGTGGGCCTTGAAAGAGCAGAGCTGGAAAGAGCCCCCAGCTGCCTGCTGGCACTGCACAGCAAGGCTCCCGTTTGTCCTCACAGTCCTCAGATTCCCCAGATCCAAGAGCTTCTCCCTCCCTGGACAAAGGAGGATCCTGACCTGGGAGGCACCCACAGTCTCTAAGACATTTTTCCAATACCCAGCTGAATCCCTGGAAGAAAATCAGCATCCAAACGAACTGAGGGCACTAACAGGGCGCGTGTGTTTGCCTCCTTAAAGCACGGATTGTGAACAAGCAGGAAAGCAGAATCTCAGAGCAATATTGTCACTATTTTTTGGCTGCGGCTCCTTGCTCGGCAGCAGGGGAGGTGCCACACAGCAGGCGTCTGTAACTCATCAAATCAATTAGTTCTTTTGTCTGCGGGAGGAGTCGTTAGCCAAAGACAAATTAAAGGAAGGTCCAGTAAGATATTCTATTCTGAGAAGAGCTGTCCTATTTTCTCATACTAATGACAGGCTCCCAAATCTGTGCACAACTTAGCTCGTTATTAGAACTAATTGGTGCCAGGCATTCCATCCTCTCTGATAGGGCTAACCATGGCGATGAAATTTTCCGAGTTAATGAACCAGAGAATGGATTAAGAACTTTCAAAGTGCAGGTCATATCACAGCTTAATTGGAAGGAGTATATTAGTTGGCTTTTTTATGGATACAAAGGAAAGCTGTGTTTTGGGGTGAAAAAGCACATGCACAAATGCCTTCGCTGCCACTGGGGAGCTGGGAATTTCTAATTTCAGTGTGGCAGAGCCGTGGCATTTGAAGGCAGCGCCTTCCCAGCACCGTGAGCCTGAGGAGGGATGGAAATGGGCTTTATTCTCTGCGTGCAGCACTCACTATTCCTCCTGTGCAAGGCCCTGCGGGGAGAGACCAATTAGTGCGGATCTCCCCAGGCCAGGGAGCTGCGGGCGGATCAAGGGCTGGTCTGGGCGTGGTGCATCCTCCTGATGTAGATCCGCACCCCTCAGACCATCGTCCCCAGTGCACAGTTTGGTATTTTTATACCAATCCCACTCTAATTGTTTTTTACGCCTGTTTTACACTGCTCTGAAAAGTAGATTTGTGACACCCATTTTTTCCGGCTCAGAAAAATAATTTTTTGCTGTGTGACTTAGAACTTTTCCTTCTGCCAGCAGTGGAGAAGGAGAATCCTTTGCAGGAGTCCCAGACACAGCACGTAACCTCTGGTCCATACCCATTCTTCCTGCATTTTCTTAGCTCATTAATATTTGTAAAATAATTTGAGAGCCATTGCAGCCAGGTGCAGAACAGGTAGCGCTTTTCCAACCTATTGACAACCAACAAATCCTGCTTAACATCCATTAATAGCCCTTAATTTGAGTCATGAAAGTTTTACCGCAACAACAGAAGAAATCCTGAGGAAAAAGACTGTGCTTCAGGGGAACAGAAAATATTCCTCAGGCATTCTGTAGATTCCTCATGATTTTTTTTCCGCTGCATCTCCATTTGCTCCCGCCTCACCTCTTGCTCCTGCCTGGCCTCAGTGCACAAGTCACTGTGTAACTCCCCAGAGAGCTAGAGCCGCAAAATTTGTGAATTCGGGCCTAATTTGACTGGGAATTAAAATAACCCTAGCTACAGCAACAAGGACCCTGGTAAATCACCCAAAAAGTCCATGCAAAATGCATGCTATCCCTTCAACTCCATGTGAAAGTGCTTGCTACTGAAAACTAGTGACCTCAACTAAGTTGTGATAACTGCACCTAATGGATTGGTTTGGTCAGTGTCATCTACTTAAACTAATTATTTGGCTCAAGAGGAAAGTCAGTTTATCAAAGTCCACGCAAAAGGCAGGAAATTCTGGAGAACATCTGGTTGTGTGAGAACAGCTGGGAATAACGAGGTGAAGTGGGCTGTCCCTTTGGTTTTGAAAGTTCTATGAGCGCACACAGGGTTTTGCATTTCACTTGCTTAAAACATACCTGGGCTAACTGGAAATATTACAGTTGATATTTTTTAATCCCTATTCCTCCGCAGGCTGGGATTGGATTTGCGGGTGGCCCCGAAGCCGGGTGGCCCTGAGGGGCCCTCACAGCGCCGCCATGATGGCGGGTGAGGGGTGCGGGCAGGCACCCCTTCCCCACAGCCCACCGTGGCGGGTGAGGATGAGAGGACACGGCCTCAGACACTGCCAGGGGAGGGTCAGGCTGGACATCACAAGGAATTTCTTCATGGACAAGGTGGTCAGGCCTTGGCAGGGGCTGCCCACGGAGGCGGTGGAGTCCCCATCCCTGGAGGTGTCCCAGGAAGGACCGGACGTGGCAACAAGGTGGTGTTAGGTCATAATCTGGACTGGATGATCTTGGGGGGTCTTCCCCAACCGAAAGGAGCCTGTGATGGAGCGGGCAGGGCAGGCAGTGCTCCATGGCGGGCCCAGAGGTGTCGCCACTGCCCGCCGCGCTCCATGACGGGCTCAGGGGTGTCACCCCTCCTCACCGCACCCCAACATGGCGGCCCCGCCCC
>VZTI01000538.1:28120-46952 GCA_013397865.1 Struthidea cinerea | reverse complement strand
GAGCCCGGCCCGGTGCGGCGGGGATGGAGCGGGGCTGCGGGGCGGGCACGGGGAGCAGCGTGTGAGCCCTCGCGGGGTGGGGTGGCTGAGCCCTGGTGGCTGCCGTGCCTCCGTAAACGTTCGTGTGCTCATGGGACCCGCGGAGACGCTGATCCTACAGCAGGGCACGGCCCCACAGGGGGCTCTGAAGGCGCCTTTCAGTCAGGGTGTCGGTGTGGCCGGGCTTGTGTTAGCAGATGTGGAGATAACATTGTGTGTCTTTAGCTGCCGCCTCCCTTTGACTGTTTTTCAGTAGTCCTAAGTGATTTAAGTGTCAGCACCCACTCACGGTTCTCCTCTCAGGTATTTGCTTATCGATTGCTGAGACCCATATCAAATAATCTCCTTTCTCTTAAGGTACAACTTACCTAAGAAGTACAACTCGCAAGCCCATCAGCAGCAAACTGCTGCGTTTGGGCCTGCTGATCTGGTGATGTGCCTGGAGCAGGTGAAGGAAGGGTGTGGGAATACTCCTACACGAAGCTTTTCCATTGTTGAACGAGATAAAGAGTGGCTTTGCCTAAATGGCGTGTTCAGCTTCATCAGTGTCCTGCTCTGCTGATGTATGTGATGGAAAACATTCCAGGAGACAAGCTGGACTTTGGGAGCTCCTGAAAAGAGCAACCAGGGCACCTTTTGGTTTTTCAGGGAGCGTGAGTGACCTGAGTGCAGTGCACCTGGAATGAGAAAGCTGATGTTTCCAGCTTTAGAGTGAGCACACCTTCAGCTTGTCTTTTGGTTTTTGAGGCTGGGTCCTTAACAGTACAGAATATTTCTAAGAATGTATTTATTTAAGTGCCAGTTGAATGAGTTACTGGCTGGGAAAAGGACTTTCATTCTCTTGCAGTTATACATCATCCTTGCACACTGACAAACACCCTGACAAAACAGAACTAAGCCCTTGTGTAGCTCAGGTGTGAGCACTCAGTGGGCTTCCTGATAATCGTGGAAAATGGGTTACTTCATAAGAGGTAACTCTTCTCTGGCTAGTTGTTAGCTGAAAGTTGCTGGAGTAACCCAGGAATGCCAGAAACCTTTTCTTTCACACTCTGCCAGTACCTCTGAGCTTGGATTTGTAGACATGGAGCTCTGAAATTGTTGAACAACCTCGATCTGTGGCTGCTGAGCTGATACTGCTAGGAGTGTTTCTGCAGCTGGGGGGCTCTCTGCAGGCTTTTCATCCTCTGGAGTCCTGGTGATGGGACTTGATGCAGAATTGCTTTGCTTCTGTGTAGTACCAGCAGCACGTGGTTGGGGAGTTACCTGTGAAACCGACTGCAGATATGTGCAGCAGTTCAGAGCTGTGGTAGCTGCACATCAGTTTAGTCCATCTAACTTGTCTCAAGTGGGAGAAGTTTTCCTAAGTAAAGCTGGAGTCTGTTTCCAGCCTCTTCTGCGGGGGTTGAATCTTGCAAGGTTTCAACCACATGTTAGGATCACACCCAGGCATTTATCTGAGCGAGTGCCATTCAAAGAGCCTTGCAAAACCCAGGGGCAGGAGGAAGTTGTTGTGCATGCTGACACAGCCTCCTTAGCTGGTTTAGTTTGGAAGCATCAAGTCACATTTCTGGAAATCTGGTGAGTCTTTACACAGAAAAAAAACCCAACAAAACAGAGGGAGGGGGTTTGCTCTGGTTTTTATTATTGGTTTTAAAAAAATAATAGCATAGGCTTCAGTTACCAGTGCAAGATCACTTTTTTAGAGAAGTAGTGCAGTCCATGGCGTGCAGAGCTGACTTCTTACTTGCTTCCTTGACAGACTTTAGTTCAGAGTCTGCTTTTGGGAATGACAGCAGGGAAAGAACAAGTGCTCTCTGCAGGCCAGTTAATGGTTTGGGTGGATGAGGCTGTTGGGATTCCTCAAGACTAAAATGAAAGGAATGACACAGCAAGATGTCCTATAGCATAGCTCTAAAAGCTGGAGTGCACACCAGGATCTTGCTGTGGCATAGAAGCTTGTGTGCTGTCTAACAAAGGGCTGTTGCCAGTCTTGACAACAGTGAGTTTAATCCAATATAAATCTCTAATGTAATCTCTGCCCATCAATTCAGGCATATGGAACTAGAGGGAAAACTCAACCAATTACACAGGAAGCTTGGTACAAGGCCTGACTGCTGCTGAAGTGGACAGGCCACGAGAGGCAGACAGTCCAGTTCTAGAATAATCCTTTTCTAGGTTGGTAGCAGGTTTGGATTCACGTTTATTCCTCCAGTGTAAACAAACCCTTGATTTGCAATCAGACTAAACAAGGGCCTGGAGAGACAGGACAAGAGGGAATGGCTTTGAACTGAAAGACAGGGAGATTAGAGATTAGGGATAAATCCTTCCCTGTGAGGGTGGGGAGGCCCTGGCACAGGGTGCCCAGAGAAGCTGTGGCTGCCCCTGGATCCCTGGAAGTGTCCAGGGCCAGGTTGGATGGGGCTTGGAGCAGCCTGGGACAGTGGAAGGTGTCCCTGCCTGTGGCAGGGGGTGGCACTGGATGGTCATGAATGTCCCTTCCAACCCAAACCCGCCTGTGATCAGTTTGATTAGAAGGTTTAAAACCCAACGTTAGCAGTGAAATCTCATTAGAGCTGGATTCAGCTAATGCAGCTTCTGCTTTTCTAAGGGTCCGCATTAGTCACTGTCTCTAATTAGATATTAAGCATAAGTTTTCCATGTGCGTGAGTAAACTTGCTCACAAGGGAGGATATCATTTCTTCCTGGTCCTAATTTCCCTAATGTGGATGGCCTGTGGCTCTTATTCAGAGAAACTGCATGTCATCCTGGGATCACATCTGGAATTGTCGGCTCCTGATCCGAGCCCTGGAAATGCCCATTATTTACAGACTCTGCAGGATCTTGTGGTGTTTGCAGCTCGTGGCCCTTCCCGGCCTTCCCTCAGCTGGGCAGTTGGAGCTGGGAGCCGTGGCCATGCTGCTGTGGGGAGCAGGAGAGGCGAGGGGGCTGCTCCGGCCGTGTGACGCAACTGAAACATGACTCGAGTAAACTGACTCTGCTCCCGGCAGCGCCTGCTGCTGGGGAATGGGGCACTTGTGCAGCCTCAACAGCGTATTTCATGGAAGAGTGGCATATCCTGGGGTTTCTTTAGAAGCTTTGCTTGACGCTTGGTAGGTTGGTCCTTGATCCAGGTGTTTGGCACTGGAACACTGAAGCTTATTAGCCTGATAGCGAGCAGAGATCTGGAGGAGTGGGAGGAAGCTGGACTTTTCTGATACAGTTATCAGAAAGGTTATCAGGTTCAAGAGCTAAACTCAACCTGTTTGTAGTGACAGGGTAAATAAGGTCCTTTTTTAGGATTTGTGTCAGAGCCAGAATTAGTGTGGTTTGTTTTTTAACTTTGGAATATCTGGCAAGTGTTGGAATGAGACCATGGTTTCTAGAGAGAGGCAGTTCCTGAAGCGCCTCTCAACAGATGATTCGTTTGGCCAGTTGGGAGCTGCAACTTCCTTCTGTTCTTGTGACTGTTATAAGTAACTATGACTTGAAGAAGCCACACCAGAGAAGTGCAGAAAAATATTGCTCTAAAGAGCTTCCCTGCTGTTTTAGTGCCTTTTGAACCACCCAGGTAAGCCATAAATCCCGTGTGTTGTCACACCGTAGCTAAGGGAGAAGGGTGATAAAATTTGAAGTGTTTCTTAATGGCAGAAGTATCTTGAAATGCATTGCATCGCTTCATTAGCTAATAAGCTCCTGGGAGGTGACTCAGACCCTTTCTTTGAGGTCCTGCTTGCTGTACCCAAGCTGGGCTGAAACAGGTGACTGAAATCAGAATCTACTTTTTCCATCTTGGTCCTGAGTTCCTGCAGAGCACTTCGTAAGCAATGGCAGAGCTTTAAGTGATAACACCTGGATAAAGACACTTTCTTGACTATCAAAAATATGAAATGTCCTGAGCTCTTACATGACTGACTTCTAGACAGACATATGCCTTTTTTTTGGTAGATATTTGCTAAGCAGTCCATGTCCTTTTAAATATTCAGTTAAAGTCAGGGTTGGGGAAATAAAAATGCCTTTTCTTGTCATATACCACTGGTTTGGTTTCGCAGCAATCATTCCTGGAAGTGCTGTTGAGAAGCCTTTCAGGGACTGAAACTTCTAAACTGGAGTTCAGGCTTCTGATCATGATCACAAGTAGCTGGAACACTGAAGAATTTCTTAAAGAAGGAAGCTGGACTACAGAAAGTTGATTTGTCCATTTATGAGGCACTACTTGGTTGAGGCTATGAGTGTTGCAGAGGAGGCTTAGTGTAGGGGTAGCTTGATATAATGCTAAAATTGCACTGCTTTTTAAATAATTTTTAAGAAGACATTTTGGAGACATGCGGCATTTTTTCTTAGTGCAAAAAGAAAGAAATTTTTAGGGATGAGCAGCAGGGTTTAATCTAATACTCTGATCCAGGTGGATTGGGAGTGTCCTGGCTGGATTCCATACTCCAGTGGTGTTGTCTCCTAGTTGGTTAAGCTTGTTTGTGATCTCATCTGGATGGATGAGCTGGATGAAAAGTATTACGGTTAAAGATAAAACAATCTTTGCTGTGTGGTAACAAAGTCTGTATGAAGAAATTGGTCCTATAACAGTAGTGAATCATGTCAGCTTTATGAGATGCAAACTAAAGGCTGCCCTGACCTTTTCTGATGATAAAAAAAATGTCCTTGTGCAGGCTGTGGAGTCAAAATCAAGCTGCTCAGGGGGCTTGGTGGTGACAGTCTGGTGAGAGTTGTACAAGGCCAGGCTGGATGGGGCTCGGAGCAACCTGGTGCAGTGGAAGGTGCCCCTGCCCATGGCAGGAGGTGACTCTGGATGGTCTTTGAGGTTCCTTCCAATTGAAACCACTCTGTCATTCTGTAACTCCCTGCAGTTTGAGTTTCTGGCTGTAGCTTATGGTTATGGAGAGGCAGATGAAGTAGCCAGAATGTGGTTTTGTTTGGTTTAGGTTTTTTTGACTCAAGACAGCTGGAAGTGGTAGGTTTAATAAGCTTGTTGTAATATTAATTAAATTATAAAAGAGACTAAACTCACATCCTTTGTGCACTTCTGGAATGTCAGGTGATGGCAAGTTAAACAGTCGTCCTAAGTTTTGCTCTGGGAAATGAACTGTACCTGTAGCTGGCTTGTTCAGAGATGCGGCAGTCTGTGAGTTAGTGCTGGTACCGGTACAAGGTGAGCTGAACCCAAACTGATTCATGGAATAAAGTCCCTGAGTTCAGTCTGGAAGCAGTTTTGCTGCGCTGAATAATCCTTATCCAACATAAGTACTCATCCGGGTAAATGCATTCATGGTGCACTAAAATCACACGTTTGGGTTCTCCAGGAGCTCTGAGTATCCAGAAGGGAGCATGTCTTAAAACAGGAAGCTTAAGGATCAGTCCTGTGTGTTCTTTGTGCATGTGGCCTCTGAAATTGGCTCTGTTTAGTCTCCCTGTCCCTTATCTCCCACACGGGCTGGAGTTAACTTTGGTGACCTTCAGCTTGTGCGGGTGCTGTGTGCTCTGTGTGACCTCGGGGCTGAGGCTTCCTTTAGAATCCCTGCTGGGACAGCTCCTGCCCTTCCAGGAGCCCGGCAGGGAGTTCAGGGTCTGCCTGGTGGGATGGACACCAGTGCTGAAAACAAGGCATTGCTGGGTTTGTCAGCAGCTACTCCTGCTGCCCTTGATGAGTGTTTGAGCAACGCTGCTGTGTGTGACAAGAGCCAAAGGCTTTCCCATCGGGAATTGAAAATATTGCTGTGCATATCAAACTTGTTTGAAAGCTGGTGTTTTAGAAGGAGAAAGCATCTTATTGTGAGCACACAGTGACAGCACTGAGTACTCTGCTCTGGGAGGGAAGGCTGATTCAAACTGAAGTGCCTGCTAGTAAAAGTATATTCCTTTTGTTCTGCTCTTCGAGTAGCTTTTGCATATGAATACTCTAAGTTGAAGCTGAATTCCTGGCTTTTTTCCTATGAGGAGGTAGTAAACAAAAGCCCTCTAAATTCTGAATTTAGAGAACTGTTTCTGGGCCAAGACAGTTGAATGTGGTAGCAGAATCCATCAAGGGAGATCACTGTCTGCTGCTAAAATCCTTTAGAATTGTTTTAACCAATTTTTGACCCGTCTTAAAAGAGAAGGTGAGTGCCAGTAGCTTTCTTTGGGTCCACTGCCTGTGAGCAGAGGAACACCCACGCTCACATCAGGGGAAGGTCTTTCAAGTGAAGACCTGAGCTGACCAATGTGTTCATGTCAGCTCTGGATTGTGCCTCTGCAAACAGAGAACAGGCAGCTGAAGCTCGACTGAGCCACTACAGTTTTAAGGTTTTGAGGTTTTCAGCAAGTCAAAACAAGTTTGGGGATGTGCAGCGTGGGTAGAGAGCACTTGGGAAGGAATAAGATGCAGCAGCTTTCCTGAAGATTCTGTAAAAGTTTCCCTGTGGTGGGGTCACAGTAATTTCAACATTACATTAAAGATGTGGCAAATGAAGTGCTTCTCCAATCTGCAGGAATCTGTATCCGAAAAGAGCAGTGGGAGAACATGAAATTGGTACTGAACACGCTGCAATTAGTGGGATGGCTGGCACAGTGAGGGCTGCAAGGGAGGGCTGTAAACTCTTCACAGGGATGGATGGGCAGGGACTGTTTGGGCAGTCTAGAGCTTGATGAGGGTCACGATAAGGTTGTTCCTGGGTAAGAATCAGGGGGAGGCCAGCAAGGCAGATACCCTGGTGGGAGTCTCTTCTAGACCACCCAGCCCAGGATGAAGAGGCACCAAAATCCTCCTTAGGCAGCTGGGAGAAGTCTCACCATGGCTAGGCCTTGTTCTCGTAGGGGTCCTCAACTTCCCACATGTCTTCTGGAAATAAACCCAGCAGGGAGGTGATGAGTCCAGGAGGTTCTTGGAATGTGTGTTCCTATTGATAAGAACAGCTCTCGAGAGAAGGATCTGGAAGGGTCTGAGTGGGAATAGTTGGCAGCATCTGGGGTAACACTCAGCAGCGCAGAGATGGAGGCTCAGGGAGTGCTTGGGAGACGCTGGGATAGGAGCTGTGGGTGTGGGGTGTGACTGTGGAGGCAGGAATGTGGAGGCAGGAATGCTGTGGTGCTTGAGCAACAGTGGCAAGTGACCCTTCAGAGGCAAGATTGGTTTGAGGAGCTGAACTGAGCTGCCTCAGCCATGGCAGCACAGCTGACCGTCGCCTCTGAGCTGTGCTGATCACTCTGGCTGTGATGGGCAGCTCAGGCACTGGCATTTTGGGCAGGAATGGGCAGCTACTGGACTGGCATTTGCAGTGGGCACCCACCTTGCTAAGTTAGAAGGGGTGGAGTGGCTTCTCAAGCAGTGCTGCAGGGTCTGACCCAAGCTCCTCATGAAGCCCTGGTCCTGCTGGCCACCCTGTTCCTGATACAAGCCAGGAGCTGTTGGCCTTCATGGCCACCTGGTCAGGCTTAGTTGCTCCTTCCAGCTTGTGGGCAGTCAGGCCCTAACTCTGGGGTGGTGTCTGCTTCAGACATCCCAAAGGGCTTTGAACCCCGGGGAACTTCTCTGGGCAGTGTCGGGGAGAGATGCAGGCTTTGCTGCTGTGATACCAAACCCTAATTAAACAACTGAATGCTTTGGGATCAACCCTCATTTTTCCAAATGCGCTTGACTGGCTGGTTCTATTACACATAATGGATGTAGTGAGCTTCATAATGGCCACGGTGGCTGATTCACCTTCTGCCAAACAGCCAAGGGAGAAATCTGTGGTAGTGTTGAAAACTCTTGTTATGGCTCCTGGGTTGGCTGCAGGAGGTCGTTGGGAACTTGGCTCTCAAGCTGCTGCAGACTGAGGTGTTACAGGCTGTAAAACATCTGCCACTGGAGAACCTCTCCAGTGCAGTGCTGTTTGCAGCAGTTCTGTCCCAGCTTGGAGTGATGCTGAATGTCTGCTGGAAACAAGCTCAGGTACTCTGGAGTTGCATCTGCCACTGCTGAACGTGTTGGACACTGCAGCCTGGCGGGAAGCTGACCCGTCAGGTCCTTCCGCTTTCCAGCCTTTAACACTCCTCAGGGAGTCACCCCATACCTGTGGGTTGGAGGCTTCTTCCACAAGAGTGATTTATTACTGCAAATGCTGGCCAGAGAGCACCTTGCATCACAGGGAGCCCTTCTGGATATTTCTAGCTCCCAGGTAACTGGGAGATCCTGACGTGTAGACCTTGGCTCCAGCAGAAGTAGGTGAATGGCTCTTTTCCTACCCTTGCCCTGGCTGTCCATCTGTTAAGCTGTGCAAAGCACTTTCCCAGGTAACTTTGCTCCCCTGGCTGCCTCAAGGCTTGAAAAACTATTTCAGTGATTGTAAGAAATTAGTTGTCTGACTTCACACAAGCTCCAGTACACATGGATTTAACATCCGTGACTTCTTGGCTGTAAAATCTTTAGTTGGAAGGCAAATGGTTAGAAAAAGCTTGTGATATTTTACTATGTAAACCAGCTGTGTCAGATAAGCACTAAATTTAACTTCCTCTTTTTTTTTTTTTTTTCCAGTCAGGTCAATTCAGTGAAGATATGATTCCTACTGTGGGCTTCAATATGAGGAAAGTTACAAAGGGTAATGTTACAATAAAGGTATGTTGCCATTGTTGACTGTTTTCTTTAGCTTCTAGTTTAAAATTTACATGTTTGCTCTGTTATGCTTCCAGCCTTGGGACAAATATAGAAAACTGAAGAGGCTCAGCTAAATCTGTGGAGTAGTTTAAGAAGACATTTATGTTTATTTATGGAGTTTCTGAAATGAGAATCTGTGTGTGATTCCCAGGTTCATGGACTAGTTAAAGCACTGTTGTGATAATGCTGTCTGGCTTAGATCTGAGCGTTTGAGGCCCAGAGATGCCGCTTTCCTGCTCATCAGTTTCCTTAAAGGAAGGTTTGCATCAAAAGCAAACCTTTAAGTGAATACATTTTATATTCTAGTGTACCTCAGTGTGTAACCTTCATACACAGGAGTCTTCTTGCATCTGATGCAAGGTGCTCCAGTTTGCATCTCCTGCTGTTGGGCCCTAAGCTCTGAGCAGCTGTGCAAGGGATTATTCCTGTTTTAACTTGGGAGAGGTCCAGCAGCTGCTTAAGGAGAAAGGAAAAACTGTTGTGATTTCTTGTCTTATCTTTGCCTGACATGTTTAAACACAGTGCATGGCTAAATTGTCTTTCTCCCCTTGCCTTAAGATTTGGGATATAGGAGGGCAGCCCCGATTCCGAAGCATGTGGGAGCGATATTGCAGAGGAGTTAATGCTATTGTGTAAGTGTCCTTCCTTCAGCTCTGCTTCCTTCACGTGTGCTCCTCTTCCCTGGGAGCCTTCCTAACACTGCATGCCTGACTCTGTAGTTCTCCTTGGGATTCTGAACCTGTACTGCAACCACATTGACCTTTTTCACCCTTAAGTTCAGGGCTCAGGATGGGTTATTTCTTACCAGTGTCTGATCTGGAGTACTAACTCCTCCCTGTCTGAACTGGGTGGCAGTGCTGTCTAACTCAAAACATCTTTCTTCTACTCTGCTCTTGGAGAATCTTTTTTAAAAGAACCAAATTCTTTGCTCAGAAGTCCTAGCTTTGTTTAAAGCCGTGTTGAATGTTCTCAAACCTGGCAGTGTAAAGGAAAGAGTGATGCTTCTGCAGGAGCTCAGTGTCGCTGACCTAACCTGAAATTCTCTTTAAAGCTACATGGTAGATGCTGCAGATCGTGACAAAATAGAAGCCTCTCGAAATGAGCTGCACAATCTTCTAGATAAGCCCCAGTTACAAGGAATCCCTGTAAGTAACATCACCTTAAACAGCATTAAATGTCTCTGAGGAATGTGCATCACTTGAGCAACTCTGAAGTCTGCCTTGAACTCTTAATTCTAAGGCCCAGCCTTACTGCTCAGTATAAGCATGAACAATACCTGTCCCCAGTGCCTAAAATCGACCTTCAGTGATCGTACTTCATTCAGTGCTCACAAAACATAATAAACACAACTGAAACGGTAGTTTAGAGGATTCCACAGTGTGAGTTTGTGCTCTTGGCTAAAGGCTAACCATAGTGTAGTACAGAAGTGTAGAGTAAGTCTGGGGAATCTCAGATGAGTGTGCTGCAAATATTCTCAGATTTATCAGCTGATGTATTCTCGTGCTTGCTCTTTGCGCAGAACAGTTTTGTTGTACCCCCTCTTTCCCTGGGATTAGGTCTTGATTTGGTTTAACAGTGAATATCTCATTCCATTAGATTTAACAGGCAGATGCAGACTGCTCATGAGAGTCCCTTGACGTATGTTTGTTTTCTGGTTTTGGTTGGGGTTTTTGTCTGTTTGTTTGGGTTCTTTTTAAGCAAAGCTGCAACCATTTCCTTCTCTGGATTTCAGGTTCTAGTCCTTGGAAATAAGAGAGACCTTCCTAATGCTTTGGATGAGAAACAGCTAATTGAAAAGATGTAAGTCTAACCCTTCCTAAGGAACGCTTCTCTTACTCAATAAATTAATGTACATAGGGTTGTTATTAGATCAGGAAGCTTGCATTCATGAGTGGAAAATCCAGCAACAGGAGGTAACTGAGCATTGTACAGAACAAGTTGTGTGGGGAAGGGGAAGAGGAGCAGTTCAGATTGTCAGTAAGAGTCCTTGTGTCAGTGAAATGTGTGCTGAAATGTTCTCTCTTTCCTAGGAACCTTGCTGCTATTCAGGACAGAGAAATCTGCTGCTACTCAATTTCTTGCAAAGAGAAAGATAATATAGGTAACTATTAACCCAAAATGCTGAGAATTATGAACTGCTGTCAGAGGATGGATTGGGGGGGATTGTAACTTCTTAAACACAAGCTTCCTGTCTTCAGGAAACCAGGAACAAATCAAAGACCAATGTGTGAGTGCACCAGTTAAATTCTGCATAACTCCTGATGGCAGTGAGGAAGCCTGACTGGTGTTAAAGTTGTAGGGGTTATAGTTACCAAAACGTGTCAGTCCCAGTGAAGTCTGCTCCTTTCTTCAGTTAGTTTGCAGGAGATAGCTGACTAGTCTATTAGCTTGGCCTAAATGATTTTATACTTCTGTCAGGTGCTCTCGCCTCTGCCTCACTTGGTGAGGATACCAAGTACTTGCAGCAAGTTTTTCCTCAAGTCATTCCCTTGAAATAATCACCTTCCCTTGCTGTCTTATCAGAGCAGTTTGTGTTGTGGCATCTGCCAGTCGCTGTTCCCTGCAGCCAAACAGTGCCTTTTTCTGGCACAGAATCAAATGCTTCAGAACTTGTGGCGCTCAAAGGCAGAAACCACGTCCTGTGTAATATCTGGTATTTGCCATAAGCTTTGTAAGTAAACGGAGTCATCTCAGCTGAGTGAAAACAGAGTTGAACGACACTTTCCATCCTTCTCCTGATGCCTTCCATGGCTGCCGTGGGATTAACACTGGTGCATTGCCAGGGTAGCAGGAGTTTACTGATGAGGAAACTTCAGGGTGATGCTCCCAGGAGAAGCTCTAGAGGATACCAGGATGGCTTTATATTAAGGATTCAGCTTCTTTCTAGGAAAACTAAACAGTCTGTGGAACAGCTGTGGCTTCCAAGAAGCCCCTGTCACCTCAGCATCACTTAGAGGTACAGACACAATGGATTGAAGCAGAGACTCCCTTCTGTGGAGGTGCACACAAGGCTCCCAGCAGAGCTGAGCATCACTGAGGCTCTGGGGAAGGAGCTGCTGGAGGGGAGCCAGGGCCTTTCCCTTCCTTAGGAGAGCCTCTTCCACGCAGGGAGGAGCTTGATGCCTCGTACCACAGGGCTAAACTGGCTTTGCTCTCATCAGGTGAGGAGCTGCAGACTGGCTGAATAGAGCAATGCTGATCTAAAGCTAATTATTTGGAGCCATAGTGAAGTGCCAGATGAAGAGATGTCTTTTTCCTAGAGATGGACAGAACTGAGGAACCAGGAAGTGTGGAGCAGTGCTTGTCATTGTCACTTCCAGGATGCTGGGCAGTTACAGGATCAAAGCACAGACAGCAAGAATCCTAAAAAGTCATTCTGTTCATCTGCCCTGGGCCATCCTCTAGAGAAGGGCTTGGATATTCCTGTCCTGTGTTTGGGGACACTGGAATACCAAAGCTTTGCCACTTAAACCAATACAGACACTTGAATGTGGAACTTTTCTCTCTCCCTGTAGATATCACGCTTCAGTGGCTTATTCAGCATTCAAAATCTAGAAGAAGCTGAAGTCTTCCTGGAATCTCCAGTACCAGTTGGCCATAATCTCAATTGTCCACTTCCCTCCATAATGAGATACTACCCAAAAATCCTGTATCAAGAATCTGCCTTTTCACGGTTCATTTCTCATGTGCACTGCTGAAGACTTGTATTCCTATTCTGTCACAAAACAACTAGAGTTGTCATGATAAAGTCAGCACAAATATTTATTTTACAACCATCTGTGGTGGGAGGGTTGTGGGGGGGGCTTTTTAAAAAGATATCTCTACCATGTTAACTACGATGGTACACTCTGTTCTGGTTTTTCAGGGCCAGGTTTTTATATGATTTTCAGCAAGTGTTTTATTTCTAGTGTTTAGTGGCTTGAAGATGCTGATGCTTGACAGCATTAAGATTCTGTAAGATGCCACATACAGTAGTTAGAAAACATTTAAGCGTGAGTTGTGGGATACTGATTGATCTCACAAATGCATGTGATGTGTGTATGTAAGCAGAGAAATGGAAACTGTTTGCAGAGGGGAGCACAAGGCGTAGATCAGCATCACTAATCTACAGCTGAGATCCTGTCACTTGAAAAAGAAAACTCTCTTGATGAATTAGGAAAGTCATGTGTTTAAAATCATTCTGTTTAACATTTATGTGGGGGATGGGAATGGACTGTTCTGTCAAACTTTCAAAAATTGGAGTATTCCAGCATGAAAACAAATTGCTAGGAACATCAGGCTTTGTTCAAATACATTTTTCTATCTCCAGATACTCGTGATCTCTCTCTGAAACCAGAACATGCGTTCTGAGCAGCTGCATGACACCCAAATTACTGATGCTCTTGTATCGAGGCAGTTGTTGACCTTTAGCACAATCCGTGTGTAATTGTCAGTGTCTCTCCTGCTCCTGGAATGGCTGGGCACAGTTTCACCTGGTGCTATGGAATACCTGGGCTATTGTGACAACTCTAGACCCGCCTGCTTTCTCGATGTAACCGTGTGCAAAGCCTGTCAGATGCAATGAAATGTTCTGCTGTGTCAAAGCACAAGAGAGCCAATGAATTGATCCTGTCTCTTGACTAGCTCCTGCAGCTTAGGGGAGTGTGTATAAACTCAAGATTGTAATGTTTCTGTAGCTTTACTTTCTCAATGACTTCAGCATATTTAAAGGGACAGCCTCGTTGAGACTGGTTTGTTCATCCAGCAGTGTCAGTGTAGCTACTCGTGTGTGCAGATCCATGGTGCAGCTGCTTGTGTTGCCTCACACTGTGTGTGATTGCTCACCTCCGTGTGGTTTGCATCCCGTGGGAGCCTCGGGTTGGGAGCACCGTTCAGTCCCTCTCAGTTCTGACAAGCCAGTGTTAACGCAGACTGCCATGGCCTTACTGTCGTGTCCCAGCTCTGGCACTGTTGCACAGACACTACACGCTGCCTGCCTTCGGTCTGAAGTTGCATTTTAACTTTTTGTCCCCTTTCAGTTCTCTGAAGCATGATTTCAATTAATCCATACTCTGGTGCTGTAGAGGAGAGGGTGTATTTAACTTGCTACTGTAGTCCCGAGTTCGCCAGAACTGCTACAGTTACTTTTATTTAGCAAACTTGCTTGTGCCTATAATAAGGAAACTAAACTAGAATGTGTGAATCTTTGTGGGGGACCAGGTCACTGTTTAGTTAACTGGCCTATAGCTAAACTTGATGTGTTTGGTGTTTATCTACTTCACTGCTTTCAGCGTTTATGGCATCCAAACACTACCAATTGTTAACCTGTGCATTACTCTCTGCATGTGAACAACTTATACAATTACTGAACTTTGTAAATACGTGAATTTTTTTATTTAGGTGGATGCATATGTTGGTTTCCTGCTCTTCAGCTTTACTCAATAAACTTATGTTTTGAGGGTTGTATTGACACTTAACTGCCTGACTTGAGTTGATGTGGCTGAACTCATGGAAAAACACGATGGGATGTCTGTCTCCTCTGCCAAAGATTACAGTGGGGGAAGAAGGATTGGTAAATACCTGAGCCGATTTACATTCTGTGGTTCAACTGTTCCAGTGAAATGCTCACACAACTACATTTGAGGCCTGGGGCTTGCTCACCTTACCTGAGCAAGCTCAGATAGTCAGTTCGAGCAGATTTCAGGGCTTTTTTATGTGCGCGAAAAGCAGTGCTCAGTGAAGGGTCTGAAGTAGGGGCAGCCTTCTGCAGCTCTGTTTTCAGGAGAGAAATGCGTGTGTCTGCAAGCTTGGTTCTTGTGTTGAGCCTAGAGTAAAACCTTTGTTTCTCTAGCACAAGTGTCAGATCTCGCAGTGCCCGATCCTTCACTGCCAACTAAAGCAGAAGGATTCTTATCTCAGTGCAAAGTGAGGCTTTTGTTGACTGAGGTCTTGAACAAAATCTTTGCTGTGAATTTAATCTGAAGTTTCACTGACTGTTCCTCCCGAAGGTTTTTGTTGTATTAATTTCTCTTAGGACACTGATTAATTTATAGGACTGTCTGTCAGCATCTTCCAGTTAATGGTAGTAAATTGGATGTCTTGTTTCAGGCTTGTCTCCATGTAAGCTTTCAAACTTGCTGAGCTGTATCAGGTTAGTTTTTAGTCCTGAGTGCAGGTCTTTGAGCATCCTTCACGTGTAACTCAGCTGGTGGGAAGGACTAGTGAACTGTTAAAGATCATGTGCCTATTTCTTTGGGGGTTTCCTGCATGCAAAACCAGCTCCCTGCAGTTCACAGTCCAAGTAAGATGCCTCCAGACGCAAATCTGAGAACAGTGTTAGTGCACTAAGCCTTGTCAGTCTGTTTGGTGTGATACCAGTACCAGTCATAAATCAGCTGTGGAATGAACTGGCCCACAGCTCTTTGCTTGATGTGGTGTTTCAGTAACAGTTTCTGTTTCTATGTGTAAATAGCAGGGAGAGACACAGGGCCCCCTATGATGTGTGTGCTCTAAAAGGTACATTTGCAATACTCCCCCAAATGCCCCCAGCTGGGTTTCACAGCTGTTCTGGTACTGCTCTGCCAGATGCCCTTGGTTACTCCTGTAGCAGAAAGGAGACCTCAGAGTGGCTGTTTGATTCCAGTGCACAGGGTTGCACTTGTTCTGTTCCTGGGCTTGAGTAACTTGCCAGATACCTCTCCTTTGAAACAAAGGAAGTGAAGGAAGTGTTTCCTCCTCAACACCTTTCAGCCTTGGACGGAGAACAATACTCATCTGGCACATTATGTCCAAGGTTCAATCTTTTCTGTCCTAGTAAAGGTGTGGAGGCCCAGGACAGGCGTTAGCAGTGGTTGCTGAACTTGGATGCTGTAGCTGTGTTCTAGAAATGTAATCTCACCATGGTTACTTGTCGCAGGCTCTGTAGTGAGCATGGACAGTAAAAAGAGGCTGATTAAATTTCCCATTCTCTTAAAAAAAGTTGCTTTTGGGGATGCATTTTAGTTACATAAATTATTGCACTTGACATCAATAGCCATAGTCCTGAAACTCCTCTGATGTAGGTCTTGACTGGGCATATTAAGAAAACTAGCTCTTGTGAAAAGGCAGATACTGAGCCAGTAACTTCCTCTTTTGGTGAATACGTGGAAGTTAGACAGCAGTGGAAGTTAGACAGCAGTCCTACCTCTGTGACCTCGTGGGGTGTGGGCACTGTGTGCTGTCCTGGGGTTTGAAATCAGCTCTCAGTCCTTGGTGGTGGCTCTGTTCAGTGCAAGTGGTCCTGGAGCAGCAGTGATGAGATGAGGAATGCCTGTGCTTGCCCCCACAGCTCTGGCTGCGGGAGAGTTTTCCTTGGAGTGTCCATGTCCTCCCAGCTTCAGTGTGGATGGTGGTTCCTAAAGTGCAATTACAGAGCAGGGGAGTTCTCATCACCCAGGGACAGCTGAGGGCAGCTGCACAGAGCAGGTCTGTCCCACCACCTGGTAACAGGAAAGATGCACAAATGTGGAGCTGTTCCATGATCCATGGAACAATAATCCAGTTTCTCAACGATTTATGTTTTCTCTTTGCATCTTGATGGAAACAGGTTGGAAAGATTTTGGGTGCTGACATATCAAACTGCATGATCTTTACTTTTTGGTAGAAGAAAAGGCCAAAGAAAATGCCTTAAACAGTCTCTCTGTTGAATCTAGGAGTGTTGTGCAGGGATCTGTAATAACCTGAGATACGGCTTAGCAGGATTATCAAGCTTTTAACTTCCCTGAGGTTTCATTTGTCGTTGCCGTGGCTCTGCAATGGCACGTCCTGGTTTGCTTTGTGTAGGAACTGTGCTCCCCCAGCATGCCCAGCACTGCTCCCCTGCCTTGCTCCTGCACTGACCCTGACTAGTGTGGATTCCAAAAAGGGGTGGAAAGCAGGATATTTAAGATGTGTTTCTAAGCTGACACGGACAGTGAATCGTGTTAAAGGAGAAGTAATGTGTTGAGTGCCTGAGCTTCAGTTCCCAAAAAGTGAGTGCAGAACAACTTGTCTCACCAGACCACAACCCTTCAGAGAGTGCTCTGCTGCTTTAGGGCTGCAGATGCTGGATGTTAGAGTGTCTTGGTGAAACAGAGGGGTTTTCTCTTATGTGTCACTCCAATGGCAAACACAGAATGGCACTCAGAGGGGCTTTGCACATACTCTTTAAAAGGAGAAGCGAAATACTTGATGTTTTTATTTCCCTCCCAGTGGAAGGTGGGTAAGTAGACCTTTGTGCCAGGATTAGTGCCTTTTAATTACGACATGACAGGTTTTATTCTGTTAAAGGCAACATCTATCATTGTGATAATTTTGAAGTGCTTCAATAAAGTGCTGTTGAAAACCATTTTTTTGCATATTCATCTGTAGTAGGACAGCTGCTTTTATTATTGTTAGAAATATCTAAGAACCCTCATTACCTAATTGTGGGAAACATTTGGGTAGCTTTAACTATGTAACTTCATCTGGAGACTGACTGTAAACCTTGTGCTCAGTTGGGGGCAGTTTTGAGAGGCCAGGCTGTGAAATTCCCATTTCTGATTATTTTTGCTCTGGTACTGGAAGCATTGGTTGGTCTCATTTGTGTTTCTCTCTGGAAAGACCCATTGGGTTGAAGTTCCTGAACCATATCATTCAACAAACAGAGCAAATACATCAGGAGAGAAAGAAAACGTTGTGGTGTGTGAAGTTTGAAGCTAAACTTGGTTCTCACAGGAGTCTCAAGAGTAAGTAAACTGCTAAGGTGCTTTTGTGTAATTGTGTGAACTTGGGGTCTGGATACTTCAGCCTTTGCAACAAGGAGGAATTTTCCTCATTATCTAGAGTAAATAATGGATTCCCTTCTTGGTTTGAGTAACATTTAAAAGATCCATGAATTCTGCAGACTGAGGAAGGGAACTGAAAGATTGACCAGGCTAGAGGACTTTTTGTCCAAAGTCAGCATACAGAAGTCTGGAGGGACCACTGAGTTGTGATACTTGTTCTGGTTTGGATTTATTCATTCTACTGGTTCTGTTACAATAATTGGAAAACAAAGATCTGACTTCCAAACTAGTCTAAAATACAAGCTGAAGACAGATCATTATTGTCTGGTTGTCTGTCTATGCATAATAAGTCCTTTATTTTTTTCCCCTGTGGGCATTTTTCATATTCTGTCCCATTTCCTTGTAACAGATCAGGCACTTTGGTAAAAGGGTGCAACACCAGAGTGAACAGGGCAGCTCGGTTCAGTGACAAGTTCTGTGACCTGTTCACAGCCAGTTACTCGGATGCTGCTGAGGTTGCTGGAGTAGCTCGGAGCTGGCTCTCCTCTTTACCTCCCCCAGCTGTGGTTTCTTTCTGTTCTTTTGCTTATCTTCAAGCAGTTTGGTATTACCAGCACTGCCGGAGTGTGTTCACTTTCATACCTACACCTGGCATTTGTCAGCTCTTCTCTTGCTGCAGCCCTCGGGACCCGCAGCTGCCTCGGAGCTCCCCTGCTCTCCCCGAGCCCGTCCCGCCGGGTCACCAGTGCTGCGGTCACACCTGATGCTCTGTTTGCCACGTTGTTGTCCAGTCCGTTCTGGCACCGTGCGATGGAAATCCCTGTGTCCATTCCTCCACAGTGGACACGCTCCACCGGGAGCGTGGCTTGGCTTCCTCCCACCCCAGTTGCCTGCTGCCCGGGGAACGCGGCTGCTGCCCTCGCCCGGGGGTTGTTCCCTGCCGTGTTCTGCGGCCCCAGGGTCTCCTACTGCCACCCGTGGCGTGAGCGGGGCTGGGCTGCAGGAGCTGCGGGTCACGCGTGGCACAGAACCCCGGGACCATCGAATCCAAGCTGCGCCCGATCCCACCTTGTCCCCAGCCCAGGGCACTGAGTGAGTGCCACGTCCAGCCCTTCCTCGGGCACCTCCAGGGCTGGGGACTCCAAACCTCCCTGGGCAGCCCCTGCCAAGGCCTGACCACCCTTTCCATGGAGGAATTCCTCCCGCTGTCCAGCCGCTGTCACCGGCACTCCCGGGGCCTTTCCCAGCTCTGCAGCCGCTCGGCCCCAGCCCGGAGCGCTCCGGGGGTGGCTGTGACCGCAGGGCAGGGCCCATTGCCCGGCTGTGTCCGGAGAGGCCGCGCCGCTGTCCGGCCCCGCCCTGACCCTGCGCCCGGGCGGAGCCGCGGCCGCGAGCCGTGCCACGACAG
>VZTI01000538.1:283-27800 GCA_013397865.1 Struthidea cinerea | reverse complement strand
GTACGAGCGGCGCTACAGCGGCGCCTTCCCGCCGCAGCTGCGGGCGCGGCTGCGGGACGCGGCCCGGGGCATGTTCGTGTTCGGCTACGACAGCTACATGGAGCACGCCTTCCCCCGCGACGAGCTCGACCCTCTGCACTGCCGCGGCCGCGGGCCCGACCGCAGCGACCCGTGAGTGCGGCCGGGGGAGCGGGACCGTGGGGATGTCTGCTGCGGTGGGCGCGGGGCTGGCATCGCTCCGTGTGTCTGTCTCCCGGGGGGCCAGGCTGGGCCCGGCCTCCTCCCAGTGCTGCCCAGCGCCAGGACAGTTGGTAATGGCCACGAGCTAAAATACAAGGAGTTCCACCTCCGTATGAATCGTGGGATGGTTTGGGTTGGAAGGGACCTTAAAGCCCATCCAGTGCCACTCCTGCCATGGGCAGGGACACCTTCCACTGTCCCAGGCTGCTCCAAGCCCCAGTTTCCAGCCTGGCCTTGGACACTCCCATGGATGGGGCAGCCACAGCTGCTCTGGGCACCCTGTGCCAGGGCCTCCCCACCCTCACAGGGAACAATTTCCTGCTAATATCCAGTGTCAATCTACTCCCCTTAAGTTTGAAGCCATTTCCTCTTGTCCTGTCACTCCAGTCCCCCTCCATATTTCTTGTAGCCTCCCCTCAGGTACTGGAATGAACTTTTTTCCACGGTGGGGCAGAGCCATGGAACAGCTGCCCAAGGAATTGTGGAGCCTTCCCCTTTGGAGACATTCCAAACCCACCTGGACACACTCCTGTGTCACCTGCTCCCGGTGACCCTGCCTGGGCAGGGGTTTGCACTGGATGATCTGCACAGATCCCTTCCAACCCTAACGATTCTGTGATTCTGCTCTTCCAGCTCCAACCTGAACATCAATGATGTGCTGGGGAACTACTCCCTGACGCTGATCGACGCGCTGGACACGCTGGCGGTGAGTCCTTGTGGAGGGGACACTGCCCTGGTCACCCCAGGGACTGCCCTGGCTGGGGGTGCTCCCCAAGGCTTGGCTGGGTGTGTGGTGGCAAACAGCTGGATCACAAGCTAACAGCTGGATCACAAACCAGCAGTGTCACACGGGGGTAGGAGAGTGAGAGTAGCTGGAGATGTGTCAGCAGAGATTTCCAGAGGAGACAGGAAATTGTGAAGCTCCTCCCCAAGGTTCAGATGAGATCTGTTTTGGGCTGTGCCATCATTCTGGTGCTCAGGATGGGTGGATTGGAACTGGGACTGCTGTGAGTTGCTGAGAGGTCCATCAGGAGGAGGGCTCCTCGCGTACACAATAACTGGAAGAGCTCTGGTTGTTTCACTTGGCAGAGAGGGCCTGACTGACACACGGATCTGTGTGAAGAGTGGTGAAAGGAAGGAGGGGAAAACCTGCAAAGCTGCTTCTCCTCTGCATTTCTGATAAGACTGGATGATAATGTGAGGAGCAGCTCAGTTTTCTGTTAGTAGTACCAGGGTGTGGGGTCATGAGGAAGAGCCCCCTCTTTGGGCATATTCAGACCCCAGTAGGTTTCATTATTCTCACCTGTGCAGCCAGGGCAGGTTTGTGCCTTCTGGAGTGTCGGGGCTCACTGGTGTGCTGCAGCCATGGGGGGTGTGTCTCTCCTCTGGTGCAGAAGGTGCTCTGTGCACTTTGGGATATCAAACCCTTCCCATTCTACCGGGGGCTGCAGCAGTGGAGAGGAGCTGCGGGAGCAGGGCAGCTCTGAGCAGAACTGAAAGCAGAAGTGAGGGAAATGTTGGGTTTTACTGAAAGAGAAGTTTGGGATCTGTGATCAGCTGTGTGGCTGATAATGGTGCCTTCCTGTCCTCCACCACCAGTGGGGCAGTGCATAACTTCTTTTCTCAAATATAAAGGTTCTAGTTGCTCAGGTCTCTTGTGTTTGAGAAGCTGCTGCATGGGGGAAGCCTGTTCTGCTCCTCATTGCTCAGATCAAACACGTGGTGCTTCCCCACTGGCTCTGGTAATGGGGAGAGCTGGCACCTGGTGCTTTGGTTAAAAATCTAGGTATGGTCCCTGTAAACCAAGTGTTTTCATGAACTCAGGCAAGCAGGAACCTGTGTTTTCGTTCCACATTGCTGCTCCCTTAAAGCTCAGGCTAAATTTACATCTGTCTCTGGATGCAGTGGAAATCACTTCCTAGGTTAGACCTGTAGGAAGCAGGCACAAGCGAACCCTTGGATGTGCAGTGTTGGGTCAGAAACCTGAAAGGGTGGACTTGCCTGTGGTCAAATAAACATCAAATCAGGCTTCATTGTTCTGCAAGTTGTGTTATGCTTTAAGCTAAACTTAACTCTTGGATCAATAGTTCAGGCAGTTTGAACACTCAGTGTGCTAAGTCTGACTGCTGGTCTAAGATGTGAACTTGCCATTCTCTTCCCCAACCCTCTTCTGAAGCAGCAATTGTACAAAATAGCTTCGGTTTTTTTGTTAAAGGTAATGGGAAACTCCTCAGAATTCCAGAAGGCAGTGAAGTTGGTGATTGACACAGTTTCATTTGACAAAGACTCAACAGTCCAAGTTTTTGAGGCAACAATCAGGTATGTGGTGCTGAGTTTCTGTCTTTAAAGCAGTAACAAGGTTAAAGACCTGGTGTGCGTAATTCAAAGTGAAATAATTGAATTTATTGAAATCATTGAATCAGGCTTTATTCCATAATTGTTCCTCAAGTAAGCTGTTTCTTAATCTTCTATGAAAATATTCCATCCTTTCATATTGGAAACAATTTCAATCAGTGCCGTGTGCCCTGGAGCAGTGAGACAGTGGTTGTCTCTGTGCTTGCAGACTCTGCTTTTTTGTTGTTGCTCTTGCAGCAGAGACTCAGATCTGTGCACAACAAACAGCCCTGGGACAGCTTTTCCCTGGTCTGTTTTTCTTTCATGGACTCCTGCTCACTTTCACTTTTGTTTTAGATGCAAAACAGACCCCTCTGTCTTGGAAATGGGTTTAGATACTGTCTGATTTTGAAAGGTTTTATTTTCTGAGTGTCTCGAACAGTGTTTATTCCTGCTTCACTTGGCTAGGCTTTCTTTTTTCTGAGTACTCAGTTTATGTAACACCCTTCCTGCCATTTGCAGGGCCAAGGAGCTGTTCACTCCTAATAAATGGCCTTGTTACAAGAACTCCTGGGTTAGGTAAATTTTGCAGAACCAGCTTTTGGTATACTGTGGCTGACAACAGCATGACTTCTACGTGTTTTCACTAGTGGTGGGGGAAAACCACCACAGATCATTTCCTGTAGTGTCTGTAAGGAGCACAAAGTAATAATTCTGTCAGACATGACATCAGTAAGGTGTTTAGGTGAAGAATGAGGTTCAGAACAGACTGAAAACCTGAATTTTCCTTTTTCCCACAGGGTTTTGGGAAGCCTGCTGTCTGCCCACATCATAATCACAGACACCAAGCAGCCCTTTGGTGACATGACCATTAAGGATTATGACAATGAGCTGTTGCATTTGGCTCATGACCTGGCAGTGAGGCTGCTCCCAGCCTTTGAGAACACCAAAACTGGCATTCCCTATCCTCGGGTGAGTGGACACAGCAGTCCTGGGGGGAAATAGGCTCAAAGCAGTTTTTCACCTGTCCTACAACTTAAATTTTGTGCCCTTTTATGTGCACTTGGGGTATTGAGCCTGCTCTAAGTTACTCTAAAATGACACGGGGGAAAGTGCCCTAAGTTTTGGTGGCATGGGCAATACAAGTTGCTCCTTCTGTCTGGTAAATGTTTTCCCTGGGCTGATTTTCGCTGTGTTTATTGTTCCCTGTGGGTCAGGAGTCATTTGGTTCTGTGCTGTTTGGCTGGAGCACTCCCTGCCCCATGTCACACAGCAGCAAACAGTACTGGCATTAACAAGAACTACTGTCAAGGCAAATAGCTGAGGAAAGTGACTTTGTTGGTGACTTGCTACTGAAACAATTGTATTAGAATAAAACTCTTCTGAAATATTTGTCATAGTGGGCTTGGAATTTATGATTTTCCTGAATACTGCTCAGTGGGTACTCAATACTTTGGGATTCCTGGATGCTGCAGCCTCTTGTTTTAAGCAGATGCAGTTGGCAAGGAGAAGGCTGTCACTTCTACTGGAACAACCCTAAACTGCAAAACTATAATTAGCTCTTGCCTGGCTGCTCTTAATTTCTGGAGACAGCAGTACTGCTTTTCCTCCAGACCTGTCAGGCTGTAGAAACATGAATTTTCACTTCTGTTCAGGGCCTGGTAAAGCAGCTGAGGGCGGTGTAACTTCCCTTCAGCACTGTGTTCTGCGGGGAGGGGGAGGAGTGTCCACTGAGGAAGCTTTTGGTTCCAAGAGCATGAACTGAGGGGCAGCAAAGAAGGAGAAGCCTGAATGTTTAATGGAAAGCGTGAAAAAGTGGAGTGAAGCTTGCAAAGATTAGCAAGTACAAGAGAAAAAATAGGATTTCCCACTTTACGCATGATGCTATAAAGCTGGAAGAAGAATTTCAGGAATTCTGCAGGAAAGCTTTCCAAGCAGCAATGGGCTGGTTTTCTCTCTCTGTGCACATTCTGTGCTGCATACTGTGCAAAAACTACCAAGGAGGCTTGTTCCTAAGTGTGAGGGTGCAGCTGTGAGCAGAGCTGGCTGAGGGCCAGCCTGCCCGTCCCTGTTGGCACTGTCCCTGTTCACAGGTGAACCTGAAGAAGGGGGTTCCTCCAGACAGCCACAATGAGACCTGCACAGCAGGAGCTGGATCCTTGCTGGTGGAGTTTGGGATCCTCAGCAGGCTGCTTGGTGATTCCACGTTCGAATGGGTGGCCAGGAGAGCTGTGAAGGCCCTGTGGAGCCTCAGGAGCAATAACACTGGACTTCTGGGTAATGTCTGGGTGCTGCTGTGTCCACTGGCTCCACGTTCAGCCTGCCTCAGGCTGTGCCATCTGCAGTTCCTTCATGTGTCCTAAACTTGGTCCTTCTGCTCCGTCTGTAGCTGTTCAGTCACCTTCTCCTTGTGTACCCAGGGGCTGTGTTGAACAAATGGCACTGTGGGGTTTTGTGAGAAGAATGGAGTCTCTGAATGACTCCTTAGGGCACAGGTTTTCAAACAGAATTTTTCACAGAACTTGGGAATTGGAACTGAAGGCCCTGATTTGTGTCCCCATTAATATAATTCAGATTGGCAGATGACTAAAAGTACTTAAAATAACTGCACATGTGTGGGTGTTCCTCAGATGAATCCACCACTGTAACACCTAATCTGATGTTAACCTTTGATCTTCCTCCTGGGGAATTTCTGAACGTGTAATATTCCCAAGTCTTGACTGGATTGTTTTTCTCTGATGTACTCAGCAACCTCAGACTAAACTTGTTGTTTGTTCTGAAAGGAAATGTTGTGAATATCCAGACTGGTCACTGGGTTGGAAAGCAGAGCGGACTGGGAGCAGGGTCAGATTCGTTCTATGAGTACCTGCTGAAGTCCTACATCCTCTTTGGGGAAAAGGAAGACCTGGAGATGTTCAACGCTGCCTATCGGAACATTCAGAACCACTTGAGGAGAGGGTATGTGACTCATGTCAGCATCAATTCCTGGAGCAGTGAATCCTCCAGCAGGATCTGAAACACTGTTTGTAGTGCTTTGTGCTGTGCCCCAGAAAATCTGTGTTCTCTTTACTTTAAGAAGCAAAATCTCATTTCCGTGGTGGTCTCCTCACTCCTCAAGAACTGACTGGGTGCAGAGAAGCCAAACTGGTTCCTGTCCCATTTATAAATGTTAAGGCTGAGAAAAGTCTGGCACTGCAAAGGAAATGTATTAAATTGGCTGCTTTGTTCTTCTGAAGGCCTGATCTTGGCTAGCATGACTTTTTGGTAGAGATTCTGCTGGCAGAGCTCTAAGATAGGATACATCCCTTTATGAATTAACTTCTCTGAGAGCATGACTGATGTTTTGGTTCCTTTCAAAAGGAGCCCAGCACAGCAAAGCCGTGGCTCCTTGCCTTTGCTGGTGGCAGTGCACTGTGCTCTCCTAAAGCAGAGGCATTTCCATGTTGCTGTTGTTCCCTGGCAGTCGAGAGGCCTGCAACGAAGGAGAAGGTGACCCTCCCCTGTACGTGAACGTGAACATGTACACGGGCCAGCTGATGAACACCTGGATTGACTCTCTGCAGGCCTTTTTCCCTGGACTGCAGGTAAGCTTTCCTGCTGGTAAAGGCCAAGTAGGAAGGCTCATCCTAATGCTGGGCTGGGAATGAGTCTGAGCAGTTCTGAGCTGAGCTCCCACCTGTGGGTTTGCATCTGGCTGCTCTGATAAGAGTTCAGTTCAGCTCTGCATTAACACAGCAATGTGGGGAGGCCTGGCCTGCTCCCTGCTAGATCTGAGAGACTCTCAACTTCCCTCTTTTAACCTCAGATTGGTATTCTGTGCTGTGAGGCTGAGCTCTGCTAAAACTTTTGCTGCAAAGAACGAATACATTAGTACTTTTTTGGGGGGATATTTTGTGTGTGTTTTATGAGGGGAGTGTTGTGTTAGATGCCACGTTCTCATCTTTGCTGGCTTGCAGCATTAAGTGTGCGTGTCTCTGGCTGCTGTTGTGCCCAGGTGCTGATAGGAGATGTGGAAGATGCCATTTGTCTCCATGCCTTCTATTATGCCATATGGAAACGCTATGGAGCTCTCCCAGAGAGGTACAACTGGCAGCTGCAGGCTCCAGATGTTCCCTTCTATCCGCTGAGGCCGGAGCTGGTGGAGTCCACATACCTTCTTTATCAGGTACTTGACTTCTCTGAGTTACAAACCACGGCTTGGCCAAAACGGTTTTGTTCAGAAAGTCACTTTTCCCCCCCCTGACCTCTGGCCAGCTGAAGTTTGGCAGCCCTGGAGCTGCCTGTTGGCACGTGGAGGTCTCTGGGCAGGCACTGCGGTGGTGTGCAATGTTGTTCCTCTGCTGTTTGCTTCAAAAATAGCCTTTTTTATAAGGCAGGCAAAAACAACACTAAACAATCTTTTCTAAAAGCAGATTTTTGCAAGGCAGAGACTTGTGACTGCTTAACCAAAATTGTTGAAGTAAATATAACAGCTTTCCTTGCAATACTGTCCAGGCACAGATACAATAAACTAAAATAACTGCCTACAAGCAAGGTGTCAGAGAGTTTGGATTTACTGCAGGTTTTACTAGGATTTGCACTAAAGCAAATGTGAGAAGCTTGCACTGGCTAATCCAAGTCATGCTCCTATAAAGATAAGTTTGCTGTGATACACAAGACTCTGGTACCAATAGGCCTTTGTTGTGTTATTTTTACAAGATTTCAAAATTGCTGACTCTAACTCTTGTCTGTCTTCCTTATTTAGGCCACAAAGAACCCATTTTACCTTCATGTGGGAATGGATATTCTGCAGAGTTTGGAAAAATATACAAAAGCAAAGTCAGTCTTCAATGTTTTTTTCTTCTCTCAGTGCTATATACCTACATTTTATTATACAAATATTATATAGAATCCAGTCTGCCACATGTAGGTAAACCAGAAAACCCAACCCTCCTTGAAAGCCACAAGTGGTGATTTACTTACTGAGCACTTCTTTCTTTCCCATCTGAAAATGAAATTACAGTCCAGTGGCAACTTTGCACCTTCAGAATTTGGTAACTGCCTTTCAAAATGCATTGTTGATGATCAGCTGCTAAAAACTGCTGAAAATAGTAGTTGGGATTTTTCCTAGGGATTCTGCAAGACTACTTCTCACCTCGTGGTGTTTAGCTGAACTGAGGGATGCCCCCTAAGCCAGATGCTGTTGCTTATCAGCTTCCAGTTCAAGACAGCAGCAGTGAATCCTGACTTCAATTCTGAGTAGCTGAACTTCTTGCAAGACTCGGGGAAGACAGTGAATTTTTATGCCTTATTATTAATTGACTCATTTTGTAGACAATGTGCATTGATTGGCCAGGTCAAACATTGCAGTCGAGTGGGGTTCAGGTGATTGCAGACCCCTCAGGACCCCAGAACCAATAAGCAATGAGTGCTTGCACAACACAGTTGTTCCCTTTGAACTTCACCCCTGGCAGTTGGAATGGTCGGGAGTGAAGGAGTATCTGGGGAGCAGTTTGAGAGCAGGACAGCTGGGAATTAAAGCCAAACCCATGTTCCATGTTGCAGGTGTGGCTATGCCACGTTGCACCACGTGGTGGAGAAGACAAAGGAGGATCGAATGGAGAGCTTTTTCCTCAGTGAAACCTGTAAATACTTGTACCTGGTACGTGTGTGTTCCTCACTGCCAAGATACTGTGCACAAACATGCTAGAGTGAGGAGGTGGGAGGTTATTGATTATTAATCATTAATTAAACTGTGTTGGGTTGGGGGCGGGACATCATTAATTACAACCTGCTGGGCTCTGGGGTTTGTCTATGGGTGTGATTCAGGCTGTGCTCCTCTGCTTTGAGCTCACCCCAGTCTCTGAGGTTGGGCAGCTGCCCAGCTGTGGTTCCTGCACCTGGAGAGCTGGAAAGGAGAGGGGACAGGACTGGAGGAAGCTGCTGCTCAGCTCTGAGCTAATTGCTGCTTGTAGCCCTCCTGCCTGGAGCAGCCTCTGCTTTCTCCCTGCTGGGCTTTGGCACTCCCAGGAGAAAGCATTTGGGCTGACGTTGCCTAAGCCCCTGTTCTCAATCTCCTTTAGTGCAGAAAACCAAATAAATCTGTGACTGAGTGGATGGCCAGCCTAGAAATGCCTCACAGAGCAGCTTAGAAAAATAAGGGCACTTCAAGATGTGTGAGAAGTTTTCCTTCTGCTCTCCTCTTTTAACTGCTCAGATCAATCCCTTGCATTAAGACTGTTTATTTCCATTTGCTCCAGCATTATTTAGCACTAAAAGGTATTTTTGTGTGATCCTTCAAAGCGGGAGTACCTGTTTGCAACTCCTCATTGCTGGGAGGTGAAGGATGCTGCACACCTGCAATGACTGTCTCTCCCATCTCTCCTTCAGTTGTTTGATGAAGAGAATCCAGTGCATAAATCTGGGAATAAGTTCATGTTTACTACTGAGGGCCACATCGTGTCTGTGGACGAGCGTTTCCGGAACTCGCTGTGGGAAGACATCCTCCCTGGAGAGGAGGACAGCGCCGAGAAAACCAAACCCACGGAGCTGAAGGCAGCCAACTTCAGCTCCAACGTAAGGAATGCACGGGCTGCTCCTGCCTCGGGGGTGGAGAAGGGGCAGGCAGGACAAAAAGAGCCATTTGGAAGTGGTACTGTAGAGTATTTCCTTTAGGAATGTCAAGTATCTGAGAAGCTCCCATGCAGCAGCAGCAAAAAAATGGGATCACGTGAGGGATTGTGGTGCAGGTGAAGCCTGTCCCCTTTGAAGTATTTTGCAGCAATTTTTTTGTTCTTTGTTAATTTATTTCCAGTTATTTGTCCCTTCCCCTTTTCTTTGCCCTTAGAACTCTGCAGTGCTGCTGTCAGGGGGAAAGGGAGAAGCAGAGGGTCATTTAAACCAAGCTTTTGTCTTCCTCAGGGTGGTTTTTGGGGGTGTAAAGGGGACCTTTCTTAGCAAGGCCTCAACTAAGCCCACAGCTGTGGCTCCAGTGCCCATCACCAACCAAAACAGATCTGGTTTTAATCAGAGAATCACAGAATGGTTTGAGTTGAAAGGACTTTAAAGGTCATCTCATTCTACCCCCATGGGCAGGGACACCTTCCACTGGAGCAGTTACAGAACAATGTTTTTAAACCTCTGCTGGTAGGTTCTGGTGTGGTTCCTTCCTTCCTCCCCCCCTCCCCCCCAGCTCCAGAAAAAGAGCATTATTTTAAACATTCACAGTTGCCATAGTGAAGGAAATCTCAGTTGCACAACAAGCTGTGCTGTGTGTTTGGAAGCTGCAGCCTGCACTGAGGAAACGCTGCTCATTTATGGGATTTGTGCTGGAAGTCTGCAATGAATGAGGGAAACTTGGGGTAAAAAGTGTTGTTCGATACAATTTTCTGTACTGGGAAGATCTGAAAGGATTGCAGAGGGAATGGGATTGCCTGGGTTTGGATTTGAGTTTTTAAAAATATTTAAATTTTCTTAACAGTGTAACAGAGTCCCTGATGAGAGGAGGTACCTGCTGCCCCTGAAGAGCAACTACATGAGACAGATCGACAGAATGGTGGGACTGATCTGAGGGGCTCTCCAGGGAAACTCTGGAGGAGCCTGGGATTCCTCTGCAGACATTCCTCCCCCTTCAGCTGCTCCCTGGACGGGCTGAGTGCCCCAGGTGTCCCCTGGGCCTGTGGTCAGCCGTGGACACAGAGGAGATGGAGCTGAGTGCTCCGAGCTGGGGTAACCTCCTGTGCCACCCGAACACACAGCTCTCGTTTCAAGACTTCCTACGAAAAACGTTGTTGCAAATGAAGGCTGAATATATTTTAAAAGGAAAAGAAGGCAAATTGGCCTGTGCCACTTAGCTACCTCTTTGTGGCTGTGTTAGGAATGTCCCTCTAGAGAAGGGTCTGGTATTTGATTTGAAATGCTCTCGGGGCTTGGGGAAGGAGGGAGAAAGTGCAATTTTTTACGCCAAGTTGAATTATTGAACTTTTCTGACTAGCAATACACAACCTTAAGGTCTACTCAGGTAGGAACCCACTGGGTTTGCTGAAACAAAACTGCTCTATCTACTCTTGGAAAGATAGCTCCTGGTGGTGTAAAAGCTGTTGGTAGAGTCTGATATCCCTCAGACACGCAGCTGATAGAACAGGTAGGGTTGTGAGAGCCTGTAGCTGCAGAAACCAGTGATCAAACCAACCCAGGTGCCTTTTTGGAAGGGAGTGGGGGGAGGGAAGGAGGAATTGCAGAGCCACTCAGGCAGAAGTTCCCAAAGTTTCCTTGTTTGCTATGTTTTAGTGCCTTTTCAGGAGAGATGCTGCTAAGAACTGGTGTCACAGTACATGAAGAACAAACTATTTCACATTCCTGACAGGATTCATGTGTTAGTGCCTTAAGTTCTCTTCACTAGCAGGGAAAACTGATCTTCCTTGGGAAGATGGAAAAGTATTTTTGATGAGCTGGTTGCAAAATACAGTGGAGCCCAAAGTCACTTAAAAAGAGATGATTTCCTTTTTGTTTTTTAAGATACTGGAAGAATATCTGTCTGTGAACTTTCAGGATGAAAGCAGTTCAGGGCTTGAGGGACGACAACAAACTGAGGCCAAAACAACTTTCTTAAATATTACAAGTTGGGGTTTTTTTTCCATTGGTTCCCCGTTGCTTATATACTTCCAACTTTTGACTACAGTTGAAGTAGTAAAATGTTATTTTTGGGTTAATGACTTTTAAATTGAGGCTTAAATACCAGGGCAACTTGATCTGCTGTATTTTCACCTTCTTAAAACAACATTGGTTTTCATAAACCACGTGTTGCAACTCAAAACATTTCTAATAAATACAAAGTTTGTGCTGGAGAGGTTATTGTTGGAATCTTTTAATGTACAGATGCATCTCAGGGACTTTGTTGTAGAATCTTCTGTTCCATGATAGTAGAATCTTATATTCAGGCAAAAAAAAGAAAAAATCATCAAGTCTTCTTGGTCTTAGCGTGTGTGTTTGAAAGGGTGAAGGGTTGGAGGGGGGAGAAGGAAATAGGTTAAAATTTCCCAAATTATTGCAGTAGAATGGGTTGCCTTGGTGTTTGAGGCAGCTGGTGATTCCAGCTCCTGTAGAACTGGCTTTGCAAATGTGTTATTGGAGTGTCTGAGTTGCCTGTTTCAAAGGAAAAGGGGAATTCAAGGTGGTGTGATGCAGAGAGCTGTTGGGAGAGATTCAGGCTGTGCTTCCCAGCCAGTGCAGGGTGAGGAAGGGCAGGAGGATGGACAAAGGCAGGGGGGACTTCTGCCCACGCAGGAGGCACAGGGGTCTGGGCTCTGAAATGCTGCTCCTGGGCCAGCAGGTCTGATCCAGCTCTGCAGTGAGAAGGGGTGGTGGGGTGGGAGCCCACAGAGTGGCAGTGCCAGGATGGACAGGACTCTGGGATGGACAGGACTCTGGGATGGACAGGACACCAGGACAGACACACCCTAAGTGTGGTGGTGGCTTCCCCTGGTCCTGGTTTGTCCCTGACTCCCGGCTGAACTCCCTGCATGTGTCACACTCACCACTGTGTGTTTGTGCCTTCTGAACTCCTGAACCCAGGGGAGGGTCCCAGCCCAGGATCGTGCACAGAATCCATCCCAAAGTTTTCCAGAGAGAATTCCACGACTGTGAGGAAGTTGCAGAACAATTCTGCCACCCTTTTCCCCTTGTTTTTGCCAGGAATAGTGAAAGGTGGCTGAGAATGGGAGCAGCCCAGACAGGAGTTGCAGCTTTCCAGCCAACCATGGTCAGCTTCCCTTGGGAATTGCTCTGGAATTTCTGTTGCCAGGTGATGTGACAGGCATCTTTCCACAGATAGGCTCTTTATCCTCAAGGAAGCTGGTGGTAAAAGACTCCGTGTTCCTTCAGGAGCCAACTTCTCTTCCTCTTTGCTCTAAAACTGCTTGGATACATTTTTACTCTCTAAGGACAGGGCTCCTGTTAGGCACTAAAATGGGAGCTTTTGTCCAAGTCAATGGCATCAAAATGGAACTGATAACAGGCCTGGAATCACTTGCTGAAATAGACTCTTGTATTTCTTGGTATCATGTGCAATATCAAGTTTTCCTAACTGAAAGTGCCATGTATGCTCAATTGTTATTTATCCATGAAGTATTTAACTGAGGACGGCAAACTTGGAAGAGGACCAAATGTGCTTTCATGAAATGTCCTGAATTTCCAACACTTGGCTTGCATTTTGCAGATCCGCATTAAAAAACAGCGTGTTTGACTACTCTGATGTGTGTTTGTCTTGTAGGGTAGTTCTTGCAAGGCTTGCAGGGGATCTCCCTCTTCTGTGCACTGGGATTTCACCTGGTTAGAGCTGGGATGGCTCCTTCCTGCAGGGCAATAAACCCACCCCAGCCCAAAACAACAGGGCTCTTTCTTCTCCCCGTTTCCCTTTCTCTCCGTGAGGATTTGGGGGCAGCTGAGAGCAGGGATTGATGTGGGATAGGTGAAGTGTGGCAGCACCCAGCCTCGTGAGCAGGTCCTGACCTCCTGCTGTGATTCCCAATCCTTTGTCCAATCCGTCCACGGAGAACCTGGTTCAGGTGGGAATTCTGCACCAAGAACCTTGCTGGGCTCCCTCCAGCCCGTGGATAACCACCCTGGGAAACAGCTCAGGCTGGGTGTGAGAACGGGGACGTGGGAACGAGCTGTCTGACCCTCACTTTGATTTATTGGTTCTCTTTTCCTGCTTTTTCCTCCTGGATTTGTTTTCCCTCCGATTGGCATTATCTCTTGTGTTGTTTCCTGGTTTGTAGTCCTGGTCAGGGACTGCTGGAGCTGACAGGACGTTGGCTGTGTCTCCTGATGTTTGTTTGCTGTGTCTCCTGACCAAACTCCGCGTTCCAAGGAAATGTCTGCTGAACATCAGTGATGGCAATTTTTGCAGTGGTTTTAGAGTTCCTCTGGGTTTTTGGATAATGAGATCTTTTCCTTTTGTTACTTTTGCTGCATTCAGACTTCTAAGTGTCAATTCTAAAAGGGGCTGAAATCCTGATTTTGGGGCAGGCGCCCCAGCTCTGATTTTTTTCACAGTGGTTGCACATTTACCAGCGGAGTCACTGCCCTGAGCTGCTGTTTACTCATTCCTTATCTTGTCTTGCTGCCTTATCAGCTCCCAGAGGGTTGGTCAGCTCAGAAGTGGGACTGAATGCTTCGACTGCAGCTTTTCCAGCCCACATTTAACAAATTACCTCAAAAAAGCCACTCTGCCATTGTTGCCTTCCTGGGAGACTGGAGTGTGGTAAGGTCGTCTGTGAGGCACGCTTTAAAATCCAAAAATGCGCACAAAACCTCACTTTTTGGGGGGTAAAATGCATGGGACTGACTGTTTCGGAGCAGAGCAGAGGTCTGTGCTGCTGCAGCTCCGGGCTGCTTCCAGCAGAGCCCTCCCTTGTGCCGCGGTTCGGCTGTGCCACGGCAGCGCAGAAACCCCGCGGTCCCCGGGGCCGGCAAAAGCGGCTTTACAGCTTCCTGGGGAAAATGCGGGATTATCCCTGCCCCGGGAGCTGCGAGGGGTCGCCGAGAGGGAAAGGGGGAATGGCACTTCTCGTTCCTGGAGATGTTCACCTTTACCCGGGCGCGGAACTGCTTTTAGGGAGGGGTTTTGTGCCACTGGTCACCTCTTGAGTGGTTTATTCGCCTAAAAGACCTCAGCAAATGCTCCCTGGGAGCTGCTTTTTGCCCCTTCAGCCTCGTTTGTCCCCCTTTGTCCCCACACTGATGAGAGGCCATTGGTTTGGAACCATTTCACTGAAAGGCACCTTTTTCTCCCCAAAGATCCGGGATTTCTGGTGCCTTATGTTCTGCACGGCTGCGGAGGGGGAGCTGCTCCAGCCCCAGCGGAGCATTCCGGTGGCCAGAGCTGGTCACTCCCATTGTCCAGGGCAGGTACCAGCGTTGGTTCTTCAAACAGCGACCCCGGGAAGTTATTTTTTATTCAGGTGATGCTGACAAGGGGGGAAAGGCACCGGTACCGCCCAGCTCTCAGCTGGTGAGGATGCTCTGACCTCCTGCACAAGCCACAGGCGGGAACGGCCCCGGGGACTGGGTGAACTGGGAGAGCCGGGAGCAGCTCCAGCCCAGCCTTGCTGATCAGGGGTGGATTTACGGGGTCCAGGAAGGAGCACCAGTCTCCCTGGGGAGCAACTGGTGTGACTGGGAGTGCCGCAGTGCCCCCCTGCCCTGGGGAGAGCAGAGATTGTCGGGGGAACTCCCTGGAACTGGGAGATCGTGGGGAGCACTCCCTGTAATTTGGAGATTCTGGGGAGCACTCCCTGGAACCTGGAGATCGTGGGGAGCACTCCTTTGAATCTGGAGGTTGTGGGGAGAATTCCCTTGGCTTTTGGAGATCATAGGGAGAGCTCCCTTGGCTTTTGCACACTCCAGGCAGGTGCTCTAAAAACACAGGAAAAACCCCAGACAAATTAAATGGGGAAAAAAAAATCAGTTTATTAATACTTTTGAATAATTGAAATTACTCGCTGGGTAAGGCCCAGAGGCTTTCCACTAATGGCAATCTGCATACTGTTAATTATTTATAATGTTCATTTGGGCTAAGTCATTGCTAACATGAATAGCTCTTGGAGAGCTCCATGAATCATCATCCTCGTGGAGTGACAGCAGTGGCAGCAGGGTGGTTCTGTCATGGAGCTGTGTTCTGTTAACTTCACATGGAACACAAAACCCGTGAAAAAACACTGCTTTTTCCCCTCCTCTGTTCCAGAGGAGACGGATTTTTTTACAGCAGCCTTCAGGAGGAAAAATTAACTATAGGAGGAGTATTTAAATAAGCATTTTTAATAGATCAAATATCCCTGTGCTCGCAGACGCTGCTTAATGAGAAAACAAATTACCTGGGAGCTACAGATTCTCTTTTTTTAATATTTGTATGCAAATGATTCCCTCTCCTTTCCTTTTGCTTCCCTCCCTGCAGCCGAGTGCAGGGATACACCATGGCAGAGCCGGCATCTGGGGGACCTGGTGGAGAGTAGGAAGGAATAAAGATCCATAATTTGGTGGCAGAAAAATCCTATTCAACAGAGTTGGGGCTGTTTGGGTTTTGGTTTTTTTCATTTTTTTCCCCTTTTTTCCTTTGCTTTATTTTCCTTCGCTTTATTTTCCTTCTTCTTCCCTTTGCATTATTTTCCTGCTTTTTCCTCCCTTCTTCTCTCCCTTCTTTTCTTCCCTTCTTTCCTCCCTTCCTTTCCCTTTTTCCTTCTTTCTTCCCCTTTATTTCTTTTTCTGGGAATGTGTGATAAGGAGAAGGAAAGGAGGTCTGATGTCAGATCTGAGATTCCCTGGAATTCAGGACGTTTGGGTGTGAATGGAGGTCACAGAGATTCTGGGATAATCCCGTGTCCCAGTCCTGGTTTATCCATGGCCTCCTCATCCTGGGAACGTGGAGATGGAACACAGGGGCGGAGCAATGATGGGTCCGTGGAAGGGGGTCTGGAAGGAGCATTTAAAACCTCAGAAATGCCATTGAAAATGTTTAACTCATTATTTTGCTTTTATTCCTGCACTTTGTCAGCTGGACTGGCCATGGTCATCAAAATCACATTTTGGGGGACAAAACCACGCTCAGCCCATCCTCCCCCTTTCTGTTCCAGCTTTCTCTCCAGCTTTACCCCGGAATGATTTCTCCTCAGTGCAGAGGAATGCTTCAGCTCGGTGATTAATTAGTATTGCTATTAATACAAGATGCAATTGCATAGGATTAATCTATCTTATTGGTCAGGCTTTAATTAATTAGGTAATAAAACCTAAAACCCTAAAAAAACCCCTCTGAACGCTGGTTAATGAAACCCATGGATCTACTTATTAAGAATTAAAACCTTTCTCTCTTTGATACTTCTCTGCTTTATTAAACTCTGCTCCGTTGCTTTGTGTGGTTTGTCCCATCAATAACGAGGCTCTTCCTTCTGAATTGCTTGGTGTGAGCCAAGAAATCCCACATTATCTAATTAGGGACAGCTCTGCCTGCACCATAAATACAGCACAGCAAAAGCCATTCATTCCAGGCATTTTGTGGTGTTGTTATTGTTAAAAAGCTCCGGTCTCACACACCCTGCACCTGTTTCCACATAAAAAATCTTCTCTGCAGGTGCAGAACTGGTTCCACCCCTGGGGCAGCTGCAGGCTGCAGTGGGACACAGCCTGCCTCCACCAAAGGGCTGGAGAAGAACACCCTTTTGGGGAGTTTGCTCCGTCTCATCCCTGCCCTCCTTGCCTCTGGATTCTCTGCTCCATCATTATTCTGGTCCCAGCAGGTTGTGAGCAGTGGACAGAGCGGTGCTGCCGCCTGTGTTCCAGGAGGGCTGGGATAAAACCAGGCTCTCACTTTTCCAGCACAACCCAGGCTCCTGCTCTGTTTTCTGCCGCTGCCTTTCCTTCCTCCTGCCCAGGGATTTCACTGGGGCTCGCTGTGATGAACGTTCAGGGAATTCTCTGCAGGAGCAGCTTGGAGGTTTTAATGCTGGAAGAATCCAGGGGTTCTCTGTTTGTGTTTCGCCCTCTGTGTCAAAACATTTCTGGGTGTGGCGTGGAAGGAGCTGTAATTCCACGATTTCTGGCTGTGTCCCGGGTGACTCGCTCCAGCTGTTCCCCTGCCCGCCTCCTCCAGCTTTTCCAGCTGATTTAGGCTGTAAATCCATGGCTTTCCAAGGCAGAGTCAAAGCCACGCTTTGCCCATTAGGACAGATGGCAACAGGAGGTGCAGGAAAGCTTTTTCTAAGAAACAACAAATGTAGAGAAAGCCAAGGAGGCACAAAATGATTCTCAAGATCTAATTATTCCAGGGAACGAAAGCCAGCCAGGCTGCTTGAACCTGCCTGCTCAGGGTTATATTAATATGAAGCATTTAATCATTAGGGAGATGGAATTAGTTCACCCAGATTGATCTCTAAGCTGGACTGGAAAGTTGGACACAGTAATAATTTCATAAACTTACTCAGAATAATAATTTTCCTGGACAATTATGCTGAAGGACATCACCTTGAGGGGTGCTGATATCCACGTGTGCTGCACCTGGGAAGAGAGATGGAAAATGGAGCTGCTGGTTTAGAGAGAAAAGAATGGGAATGTTTTGTCTCCCATGCTGAGGCTCAGACCTCGTGGGGAGGTTTCCTGCATTTTCAGTGTTTCTGCCTTTTTTTTTTGTTTTTAATTGAAGGTTTGGTTGGGAAATACTTAAGGGAAGTGTCTTTCTTCTCTCAGTTTTTAATTTCCAGGCAGGAATTGTGATTTTAGCAGCTCCTCTTCAGTTCCTATTCCCAAGTGTAGTCAGGTTCAAGTGCCAGAATTTGTCTGAAGGATGGAAAAAATCGGGATAATAATTGAAGAAAATTGTTGGGAGTTATTACAATGAAATAATGAGAACCAGGGGACTGTGATTAACAAGTAATTATCACAAGGTCTTTGCAGGTGGTCAGGACCTGCCCTTCCCGATTCTCTTGGCTTTGAGGGACTTTTTATAAAGCCTTTTTGGGTGAGTTGTTGTCAAACTGCCCCTCACGACTGCTGCTTGTTCTCATCCATCTGATACAGGTAGACTTGGCTGGACTCTGGTTTTCCCCACCTAAAATTTGGGAATATTTCTCTGAGCACGGCAGATTTCAGAGCCTTTTACTGGCTTCAGTGTTTGAACTGGTGGGGAGGAGGTGGTGAAAACGGTTTGGAAAGGTGGTGGTCAGACAAAGGCTGCACTCGGGGAGCTTGGAAGTGTTTTCCAGCTCGGTGGAATGAGAAGTGCTGCTGTCCATCGGCCAGACCTGGTGTTTGCAATCCAGGGTCCAGATGCTCACTGGCAAGGACAAGGACTGGAATTCAGGGCTGGCCTCCCCTCTGTGGATCAGGAGAGGGCTCCCAGTCTGAACTGGGAGCCACCCAGCCTGCCGGTGGCCCTTTAGGAGCAGAGCCTGTTGGTTACCTGACTCACTGCAGTGGTTTTCAGACTTCTCAAATGTGGAAATGTTCTGTTTGTCCTTGAAGTTCAGTATAAGAAAAAAAAAAAAAAGTCATTTATAAACTAAAAATGACTCAAAGTTTTAAAAAATGAATGCAGGAGCATGCAAACCAGTGCTGGAAAATAAGGGATGGTGTTGTTTCCTGGGATCCCTGCAGGAGAGAACAGCTGTGCAACCGGCAGCAGCAGCTAAAAAATGGACCCCAGGTGATGCTCTGGGAGGGTTTCACTGCCACAGCGAGTGAGTTCAGGGAAAAAGGGAATGCTGAACCGCCTGGAGACGGAGCCAGGCACCTGTGTCAGAGGAGGCAGCCCCGGTGAGTGTTCCGGGGGGTGCTCTTGTGTGGGGCTTTCTGGAGCAAACAAAGGAAGTCTGTAGCTGGCTACTGCCGGATGACTCAGGGTAATGACAGTGGGAGCAGTAAACAGTTTTAATTTATACAGGTGACATTTAAAATGCAAATCAGACCTTAAGATAATTGCTGGAAATAAGGGAGCCTCTGTTGGTTTAGGGAATATTTCCAGTTTCTATGGAAATTATTTATAATGCAGTGAGATCGGTGAAGGAGCTCACAGGGCTTGGCTGGAGCTGCTCCTCTGTGGAGCCACAGGATTTGTTCAGAGGGAATGCCTGGGGACAGGAGCTGGGGGTCAAGGGAGTTTCTGGGGTAAAACTACTCAAATCTGTTGAAAAAAGGTAATTTTTCTTTCCTCTCGACGATGTGGATGGACCAAAGTGAGGTGACGTCACCACGGATGTGAGTGCCTAAAGCTGCTCCTGGAGTCTCACATCTGTACCAGGGCTGGAGGGCCAGGACAGGGGAACGGCTTCCAGAGGGCAGGGTTAGGTGGGACACTGGGGAGGAATTCTGCCCTGTGAGGGAGCCCTGAGAGATTTTTGTTGTTCTGTGGATTTTTGAGAGCTCTGCTGTCGCTGTCATGTCCGAGGCGCACAAAGAAAACGCCACAGAGTCCAGGCTCATGAACAGTGGAAGCCAAAGCTTTTCTTTAATAATTTTCTGACTACTCTATAGGATAGATGGCAAAAAGTGTGTTGAGTGGCAATAGGTAATTGGTTCCTCGGCCATCCACCCCTTGAGAGGATTGGCCAAGCCCTAAGATACCTATTCCATAATATTTTCAAAGTTGAAGCTATAACAATCTTGCAAAACAGCCTGTGGGTGCAAGAAGTTTATGGAACTGTGACCTTGTTTAAAATAGTTTACATGGGAAAGACAGTCTGCTCACAGAATAGTGAGAAAAGGCTGAAGAATTTCTCTGCTTCTAGCTTTTTAGCACCTACAGAGGGCCAGGACAGGGGAACGGCTTCCCCCAGCCAGAGGGCAGGGTTAGGTGGGACACTGGGGAGGAATTCTGCCCTGTGAGGGAGCCCTGAGCGGTTTTTGTTGTTCCGTGGATTTTTTGAGAGGTCTGCCCCGACCTCCTCCAGAGCAATCATTTCAGTGAATGCCACCAGAGCATCTCCCGGGGACCTCAGCATCTTTCTCTGATTTACGGGAGATTTCTGCTCGCTTTACAACCCCCAGTCTTGTTTTCTGCTCTGATTCCCCCTTCCTCTCCTGGAGCTGGACTTCCAGCCAGAGGCTCTGGGGATTTTTTGATGGGAATTATCCGAGTGCTTTTTTTCCCCGATTAACCTCCCACAAACCCTTTAATTTACCTGCTATTAATCCCTCTTTGTACTCAGCTTCCAGGGCTGTTATTCCCTGTTCCTGCACCCTCACCCAGCTGGCTGGGAGATGCGATCTCCCCCTTCCCATCCCAGTGGTTTCCGAGGGTGGGGATGTGCAACAACGGCTCTGGGGGTGCTCCCACCCCGTGGGTGTAAAAACGAACCTGCTGCCTGGAGGGAAGGGATACAAATGCAAATCTGGGTTGCAAAAGGACGCCTGAGGTGGTTTTGGGCTGTGATCAGTGCATTTGGGAAGTGCGAGGGGTGAGGGGCAGCGGTGAGCGCGCACGGAGCGGTGCCAGGGCACCTCCTGCATCCCCAGCCGGAGACAGGGATTGTCCTGCTGGGACCCCACAAGGGGCTGAGTGATGCAGGGATTGTCCTGCTGGGACCCCACAAGGGGCTGAGTGATGCAGGGATTGTCCTGCTGGGACCCCACGAGGGGCTGAGTGATGCAGGGGTTGTCCTGCTGGGACCCCACGAGGGGCTGAGTGATGCAGGGGTTGTCCTGCTGGGACCCCACCAGGGGCTGGGTGATGCAGGGGTTGTCCTGCTGGGACCCCACAAGGGGCTGGGTGATGCCAGCCTCGGGTCTCCCTTCCCCGCCGAAGCCCGTGCTCCCAGCCGGCTGCTCTGTGTCCCCGCAGTCCCTCTGGGGTGGCAGTGCCACGGGCACGAAGGCACTGGGAGCTGTAGCTGCCGCCCAAGGAGGATGTGCTGGGTGAGCCCAGCAGGGGCAGAGGGACCAGCCTGTGTGCCCACGGGGCCGGGGGACACTGTGCTGCTCCAGCGAGGCTTTTATGGTTGAATTCCCCGTAAAAACCCCATTCTTTTCCCTATTTACTCCTTTCCCAGGTGCTGTTGTATAAGGGAACATGAACCGGTCCTTTCCCCTTGTGCCTGTGCTTGTGTTCCTCTCCACGGCCACTGGCACAACCAGTTCCCCTGGATGTCACCCCCTGGATGTCCCCCCTGTCCCTTTTCCCACCGGGAAGCTGCAGCTCAGCTCCCACCCCTGGCTCTGCCTGACCTGATCCCTCCCTGACAGCTCCTCCACCCCCCAGCACTCCCTCAAGGTCTCTGCACCTCTCTGGGGCCAAGCCCCCTCTCAGAGGTGTGAATTGATGCAATTCCTCAGATTTAATTTGGCTGCCAGCCAGCGTGGGCTGGAACCTGGCAAGTGCAAGAGGTTCTTGATATATTATTAATTTTAATGTTATCTTTTCCTTCTTTGAATCACCTGTCCTGGAACTACAGCACAGGCTGTTACGACTTCTCTATCTTTAATTGGGCCTTCTTAGGAGGTTTAAACAGGTTTTCATATTCAGGTTAATAACCTGCAGTTGCACTTGACTTGGATGTTTTTATTCAGTGATCAATTGTTGGTGCAGGTTTGAGAACTCAGCAAATCCATGAGTTATTTGTAACAAACCTTGTAACCACCTGATAGCTATTACAGACTCTTTAAATTTAATGCCACCCTCGTTGGCTGCCGTTTGGGACAGCCCCAAGTCCTTAACCACGGATAAATAATGCATAAAAAGCAGTGTAAGGAGCACACTGGTGTCCTTGTGCACCCCTTCGTGGCAGCCTGAGCTGGGGGCTGTGGGCAGAGGTGGGGCTGGTGGGAGAAAGGCTGTGCCACGGAGGGGCTGGCTGGGGTCCCTGCCACCCGCGTGGGATGCTGCAGTGTTGGGGTGCACGATGGNTGGGATGCTGCAGTGTTGGGGTGCACTGGGTGCTGGTAGAGAGACAGGCACTGAGGGTCAGAGAGAGGGCCTCTGTCCTGGCCCGGAGGTGACCCTGGGAGTGCATCCAGGTCACCGGGGATGGACTGAGAGAGGATTGTGTGTTTATGGACAGCCTGGGCCTGTGAGAAGTGTTCATTGCAGTTTGTGGCCTTATAGGGCATTGTTTGCCTATTACCATAATGGGTAAAATCTGTGTAATGCCCCAGGTGATTGGGGGACACTGTGGGGAACATCTGTCCTGTTTATAGGATGTGATATCCTGCTGGGTGCTGGGATTTAGGGAATTCTGACTGCGCAATAAACGACTTTGCATTCTCCATCTGATGAGCAAGGTCCTTGCCCCTGCGTCAGTGCTGCAGAAGTGCAGTGGCTGCAGAGCCCCCCTGGCAGCCTCAGCACGGGCACAGCTCACACGGGCAAGGGTTTAAACTGATGTGAGGGTGGGCAGGCCCTGGCACAGGGTGCCCAGAGCAGCTGTGGCTGCCCCTGGATCCCTGGCAGTGCCCAAGGCCAGGCTGGATGGATCCTGGAGCAGCCTGGGATGGTGGAAGGTCCCTGCCCGTGGCAGGGGTGGGGCAGCCTCGGGCCCTTCTCTCAGCACCTCTCATGGGCTGTGTGTCCCAGTTTCTCCCCACCTGAGCAAAGCCTGGATAAAACTAAATTCCCAGGGCTGGAGCATGGAATGCAGCCGTCCCTGGCTGCATTTGTTGGCCCTGGCACGGGTGAGCAGCTCTTGGGAGCAGAAAGTGGGGCTGGCTGGGAGCTGCAGATGGGCAGGGGGGTGACAGGCTGAGCCCCCTGCCCCTGCAGGAGCTGCCAGGGCAGCATTCAGGGCCAGGGCCCCTGGCACCTCCGTTGTTCCTCTCAGCTGAGCACACACACTGCAGAAGTAATTTAATTCAGGCGTGGCAATTAAGGAAACAATTATCTCTCGTGTCTTGGGCTGATCTCCGGGTCATCTTAGCATTATCCCTTTTGATCTCATTATGAATTTAAAATATGTAATAAATTGGCTCTTAATTCTGAGGGAAAGGTCAGGCTTGCTCTCTGCAGGAGACAGGGGTGGATTTAATGGGAAGATCTCAAGGACAAGGGAAACATTTGTCCAGGACTGAGGGAATGAGCACCAGCCCCCCTCTGGGAATGTTGTGCAGGACTTCTGCAGGTGCACGACCTTTCCATGGGCAAATCCTGCCTCAAGACATTCCCAGGAGGTAAAATCTGCCCCAGGTGGCAGCTAAAGGTTCGTGCTTCATCAGAAGTTCCTCTTTGGTGATCCAGTATTGGGGAAGCCTGATTGGGTCCAGAACGGGGACTTGAGACTCGGGGAACCTCAGCACTTTGTTCCCTCAGAGGTTTTTGGCAGCCTGCTGGACAAGGTGGGTGAGCAGGTGGGTAACAGCTCATTTGGTGGTCATGTCAAGGTTCCCAACAACCTTGGCAGGTGCAGGAGGATCCACTGCACCCACCTGAGCTACGCCGACTTACCTGTGGTAAATTCTGATTCATGTAGGTTTTGTTTGGGGTTTTTTCACTTATTTATACCATTATGCCAAAATCAAAGCATCCACTCAAAGAAAGCTCCGTGTAAGCAAGAAACAACTGCCTAACTTTGGTTTCCTCTCTCAGATGTGTGATTACAGCAGAGCTGCAGTGCTGGGCAGGAACGTGAGGGCCGTGGCAGCACCGATGGCATCCCCACCTGGCAGTGGCATCTCTGTGAGCAAAGCAGGTGAGACAGACTTGATTCTCCACCTGGGGGATGCAGAGCACAGATTGGGGCTGCCCCTGGATCCCTGGCAGTGCCCAAGGCCAGGCTGGATGGGGCTCGGAGCAGCCTGGGACAGGGGAAGGTGTCCCTGCCATGGCAGGGGTGGCACTGGATGGGATTTAGGGTCCCTCCCAACACAAATCATTCTACAGTTGGTAGAATGTTCCATCATTTCAGCAGCTGTGTTTCTCAGGATGGGATGCAGGGAAGAAAATGTTCTGGTCAAAGCTCTGAGATTGATAAAATCATCTGTAGGGCTTGGTGGCTGCTGGTGTCCCTCGCTCTGCCTCCCAACCAGAAAACATATTATAAAGAAAACCACACCAGGAAAGACTCTCTGGTTTATTCCTGCAAATGGAATTAGTTAAAAAATAAATCCCACTGATCAAGGTTTTAGTGTAAGCCTAAAACCCCTCTGAAGTGTAAAAGGTGCTGCTAAAATGCTGCATTTGTGTAACTGAGGTAAACTTCAATTTGAAAGAAAGAAGATGAGAATTTTTATCTTTTATTGGTTATTCTATTCAATTCTAGTTTTTTATGCTTTCCAGGAGGTAAAAAATAATTCAAAACTGGACTTACTGCAGAATTCTCTATTCAAACATTTTAATATACATTGCCTGGCACTGCAGAGGACAGATAATTATGTAGGCCTATCTTTTCTGCAGAAATGGATTGTTTGGGTGCATATTTTAAAAAGCAGAGAGCATACAAAACCCTGGTGGGTGTGAGGAGCTGGGAGCATCCATCCCTTCCCTGGCCTGGCTGATCCTGGCTCTCCGTGGCTGAGCTCAGTATTGATGGTGCCAAAGGTCTTTAGACAATTCTTTCTGGGGACAAACTGCTTTAAGGGAGTTAAAAATTACACCATAGTGTTTTTAAAAGGGTCACTTTCTACCACCTTTTACACAAAAACCGGATGCATTTCCCCAAAGATGGGGATGAGCCATCACTGCCCTTCAGGGGTGGAAGCAGGTTGGGTCACTGCCACAGCCAGAGGGATCTGCTCTGTGCCAGGTCCACAACCCCCTTTCCATAAACTCTTTTGAAGCCTAATAATAATGAACAAACTCCTTCAGGAGATGTTTCACCCAGCTGAAAGCAAGGGAAAGCAGAGATGTGTTCCTACAGTGAGCCAGCCTTAGAACAAACCCCTGCAGAGACCCTGGCATTTTTATTTTTCAGTAGTTTTTCTCTTTAAAAAAAAAAAAAAAAAAATCTAAATTCCTAACAAGCCGCAGAGATGAAAAGCTTTCAACCTCCACGCATTTATCTGGAGAGATACTCCGTGAGAGAAACGAACCGGAACAGGCTCAGGGACTCATTCCGCATTTTCCGCTGATAAATACATTTACTGGCCGTGCCCGTGGGGGGGGTGGAACACCTCTTGCTGCTGCAGGGGGCCCAGGGGGCTCATCCCGGGCCTTTGGCTCCATGGGCAGCCGGGATCGGAGCTGGTGCCGAGCTGCTCTGCCCCCGGCCGTGCCGCACCCCGCAGCCCGGGCTGTGCCCGCGCTCAGCGCCCCCGGGGGCCGGGCTGTCGCCGCACATTTGCTGCGGTGAGAGGCAGCCGAGTGAGGAGTTTGCGGGCTGCTCCAGAGGGGAATGTTCTGGTTGCAGGCAGCAGAGCTGGGTACGGCATCATCCAGCCACCGAGGGGTGCGGCCGAGCATCCTCCTGGTGCGGCCGCCGAGCCCCTCCGTGCCCCGACCCCATTCCCGGGAACACCAGGGTGGGAGAAGCCTGCGCGAGAAAGAGATTTGGCAGAACAGAAGCGCTGAGCAGAGTATGCAAACCCTGCAGTGCTCTCCTTGTGTTTTCCGGGGCAAAAGGCAGGCGGGTCCTTCCCTCCTGCTGGGGAACCGAGCAGGAGCTGGGCATTCCGGGGTGCAGCTCCTCTGGGGGCTCAGCCACCAGCCCAAGTCGGGATTGCTTTGAAATTAGGGAGGAGGAGCCCTGTGGGAGCAGGGATCTGGTGCAGGAAGAGGGTCAGCTCCAGGAGGCTGCTGGCTTCCAGCGCCGGGACTGTGGCACTGAATTCCTTGGCTCTGGAAATCAGAGAGCAGAAATTTGTTACTGTTCTCAACAGGGTGACAGAAGTGGGCTTGCTCAGACCTCCAAGGGGCCCTCTAGGGTAAGGTGCCATTTATGTTAGCACAGAAAAATGCATTTATGATTTTAAATAATTTAGATATATTTTAGGCTCATACAGCAAATCACCCTGTTAAAGGTGGGGCTTGTTTTGCACCAGGAACCTGTTCAGCTTCCATAGAACTTCTGTCTCGCCTGTTGAACAAAATTAATTTTATTTTGCTGCTTTTTTAACAGACTTGTTGCCTCCTCCTCACTTCAAACCACTCCTGACTCCAGCCTGGCGATCCTCAGGTAAATTTGGTGCTGTGTTTGCGCTGGAAATATTGCTCCCTCCATTTCTGTCTCTTTCCAGTGGAAAAACAGAAATGTTGGCAGTAAGAAGGAGAGAGAGCTCTGACATTTGGCCATAAACCCCTGGAATTGTTTAGAGGCACAGCCCTGCACCAAAATGCCACAGGACAAGGAGAGCAGCAGCAGCAGGTGACAGATAGGAGATCCCTCTGTCCCACAGAGCCGAGGGATGGAGGGAGGATGCTGCCAGCACCGAGAGCCTCTCTCCCTGCTGCCTGGTGTTCTGGGATCCAGGGCTCCTGGCTGGGCTCTGCGGGGAAAACGGGAAGCTCGGTGTTCTGGTGCAAGTCCTGGGCACCAGACCCGAGGAACTGGGCTGGGAAACAGCACCTCAGGGAGGGCTTTTTTCACTCCTCCTGCTTTCCTTGCTCTGCTGGCAGGGGCTGTCCCAGGGCTTGGCAGAGCAGGGCAGGCGGAGAGCTCAGACCCAGCTTTGTGATGGATGCAGTTCTGCCTTGCTGGCATAATTCCAGAGGTTTCAGGGCATTTTTGGGTGGCCTCCTGGCCCCCACAGATGCAGTGTGCTGCTGAGCTTCTGCCTGCTCCTCGTGGGTCTCATTCCCTGGTGGGAATGAAGGGCCACGGCACCTTCCAGAGGGCAGCAAATACAGGAGAAGTCCAGGTAATTTCCATTCCAGGTAATCTCTGTCCTCTTCCTAAAATGCTCTGGGGCGCATTTGAACAGTGTCCCATCTGTCAGGAAAACCCACCAACGCCAGAGGTTTATGTCCGAAAAGGAGACAGAGGAGTCCTTCAACTTTATTCAAATACAGGGAGAGGCCCCTGGGGCACAGCCCCCGGGGTTTTCTCTCTCGAGGTTTCGGAGGGCGCAGCCTCCTTTTATCCCAAACTCCCGGCCTCTGCCTTCCCCATTGCTGAGGTACCGGGGAGGTGCAGCCTTCCCGAACAGCCTGCCCCATATCCCCCCTTGAAACTGGCATTTTCCTCCGAAGCTCAGCAGTTCAGGCTTGTGCAGACCCTTGTCTGTTTCAGGAGCCAAAGCTGTCTGGGCTCTGCACCAAACCTGCTGCCCAAAGGCAGTGGAGACATCCAGACCCGTTCCAAAGTCGTTAACATCCATGGAATTGTTTGTAAAGACGTTCATTAGCTTTCCTCTCAACCCCTCCTGTTCTTAGTTCTCAATTTGTCTTTACAAACCCAAGTGATTATTGATGCCCTCTCCTGGTCTTAAAATCAAGAGGCAAACACGGTTAGAAGGGAAAAAGGGATTTTACCTTGGTATTTATGTTAAGGATCCTCAGGTGCACCACGCCCAGGTGGAATGCTACTCCATGCCCACCGCAGTGCACCCCCACAACAGA
>VZTI01000537.1:2102617-2169095 GCA_013397865.1 Struthidea cinerea | reverse complement strand
TCCTTTGAAGAAAATTTCATTTTGTTTCCAAAACCTGGTGAGGATGGGGTAGGGGCAACCTAACTTCTATCAGAAGACATTTTCCTCCAAATTTGTCAAAACAAGGACAAAACTCTAAGCGTAACACAAACCCTAACACAAGGTGGAGCTGGAAATGTAGCATTGTGCCGAGGTTCAAGCCAAGAACAAGGATGGCAGCAATGTATAGACAGTGACGCGCTCCCCTTGACATACTTTTCACATTGTCAGTGTCCCACAACGTCTGGGCATTGTGGTTTTCTAAATCCTAAACCTAGGTGTAACCCTAAACATTAACCTAACCATAACCCTAGGTGGAGCCAGAAATCCAACATTAGGTAGACGTGAGTGCCAAGAAGAAGGAAGGGAGCAATGTTGGGGCAGTGTCGCGCTCCCTTTGGCATGCCTTTCGCATTATAAGTGACCCTAGAGCTCTGGGCTTTGTGGTTTTCTGAACCCTAACAGTAGGCGTGATCCTAACCCGAACCCTAATCCTAACCCTAACCCTAGGCGCAGCCTAAGAAATAGCATTGGGCTGAGATGAGTTCCAATCAGAAACACACAAATACTGTAAGGGACGGGTAATGTCGTGCTGCCCTGGGCATGACTTTCGCATTCTCTGCGTACCTATAGCTCTGGGCATTGTGCTTTTCTGAAACGCAACGCTACGTGTAACCCTAACACTAACCGTAATTGCAGCCATTAAAAGAGCACTGGGCTCAGGAGCGTTCCAATCAGGAAGACACAGAGGCTGCAATGATGGGGCGGTGTCATGCTCCTGATGGCCTGCCTTTCACATTGTCAGTGTCCCTACAGCTCTGGGCTTCGTGGTTTTCTGAAACACAACGCTAGGCGTAACCCTAACCCTAACCCTCGAGGGAGTTGGAAATCTAACATTCGGCGGAGGGAAGAGCCAAGAAGAGAGAAGGGAGCAAGTTTGGGGCAGTGTCATGCACCCCTTAGCATGCCTTTCGCATTGTCAGTGTCCCAGGAGAACTGGGCTTTGTGGATTTCTAAACCCGAAACCTAGGAGCACCCTAAGCCCAATCCTAGACGCAGACTAAGAAACAGCAATGCGCTGAGGCGAGTTCTAATCAGGCAGACATAAAGGCTGCAATGCTGGGGCTGTGTCACGCTCCCCTTGGCATGCCTTTCGCATTGTCAGGGTCCCTAGAGCTCTGGGCTTTGTGGTTTTCTGAACCCTAAGCCTAGGCGTAACCCTAACCCAAATAACACTAGTCGCAGCTTTTGAAACAGCATTGGGCTGAGGCAAGTTCCAATCAGGAAGACACAAAGACTGCCATGTTGGGGCAGTGTCACGCGCACCTTGGCATGCCTTTCATAATGGCAGTGTCCCCAGAGCTCTGGGCTTTGTGGTTTTCTGAACCCAAACCCTAGGCGTAACCCTAAGCCTAACCCCAGTTGCAGCGTTTGAAACAGCACTGGGCTGAGGCACGTTCAAATCAGGAAGACACAAAGGCTGCAATACTGGGGCTGTGTCACACTCCCCACGGGATGCCTTTCGCATTGTCAGTGTCCCTAGAGCTCTGGGCTTTGTGGTTTTCTGAACCCTAACCCTAGGCGTAACCCTAACCCTAACCCTAGGCGGAGCAAAAAATCTAACATTGGGTTGATGCGAATACCAAGAAGAAGGAAGGCAGCAATGTTGGGGCAGTGTCGCGCTCCCCTTGGCATGCCTTTCATAATGTCAGTGGCCATAGAGCTCTGGGGTTTGTCGTTTTTTGAACCCTAACCCCAGGCGTAACCCTGAACCTAATCCAAATCCTAAACCTAGGCGCAGCCTAAGAAAGAGCTTTGGGCTGAGGCGAGTTCCAATCAGGAAGACATGAATACCGTAACGTAGGGGTAATGTCGTGCTGCCCTTGGCATATCTTTCACATTGTCAGTGTCCCTAGGGCTCTGGGCTTTGTGGTTTTCTGAACCCTAAGCCTAGGCGTAACCCTAACCCAAATAACACTAGTCGCAGCTTTTGAAACAGCATTGGGCTGAGGCAAGTTCCAATCAGGAAGACACAAAGACTGCCATGTTGGGGCAGTGTCACGCGCACCTTGGCATGCCTTTCATAATGGCAGTGTCCCCAGAGCTCTGGGCTTTGTGGTTTTCTGAACCCAAACCCTAGGCGTAACCCTAAGCCTAACCCCAGTTGCAGCGTTTGAAACAGCACTGGGCTGAGGCACGTTCAAATCAGGAAGACACAAAGGCGGCAATACTGGGGCTGTGTCACACTCCCCACGGGAAGCCTTTCGCATTGTCAGTGTCCCTAGAGCTCTGGGCTTTGTGGTTTTCTGAACCCTAACCCTAGGCGTAACCCTAACCCTAACCCTAGGCGGAGCAAAACATCTAACATTGGGTTGATGCGAATACCAAGAAGGAGGAAGGCAGCAATGTTGGGGCAGTGTCGCGCTCCCCTTGGCATGCCTTTCATAATGTCAGAGGCCATAGAGCTCTGGGCTTTGTGGTTTTTTGAACCCTACNTGGCCATAGAGCTCTGGGCTTTGTGGTTTTTTGAAACCTAACCCTAGCCGTCACCCTAACCTTAATCCAAATCCTAACCCTAGGCGCAGCCTAAGAAAGAGCTTTGGGCTGAGGCGAGTTCCAATCAGGAAGACGTGAATACCATAACATAGGGGGAATGTCGTGCTGCCCTTGGCATATCTTTCACATTGTCAGTGTCCCTAGGGCTCTGGGCTTTGTGGTTTTCTGAACCCGAAGCCGAGGTGCAACCCTAACCCTAATAACACCAGTCGCACCTTCTGAAACAGCACTGGGCTGAGGCAAGTTCCAATCAGGAAGACACAAAGACTGCCATGTTGGGGCGGTGTCACGCTGCCCTTGGAATGTGTTTCGCGTTGTCTGCACCCTTACAGCTCTGGGCTTTGTGGTTTTCTGAAACATAACCGTAGGCGTAACCCTAATTAACCCTAATTGCAACCCTAACCCTCGGGGGAGTTGGAAATCTAACATTGGGCTGAGGGGAGAGCCAAGAAGAGAGAAGGGAGCAAGTTTGGGGCAGTGTCACACACCCCGTAGCATGCCTTTCGCATTGTCAGTGTCCCAGGAGATCTTGGCTTTGTGCTTTGCTAAACCCGAACCCTAGAAGTAACCCTAACCCTAACCCTAGGTGCAGCCAGAAATCTAACATTGTACCGAGGTGAGTGCCAAGTAGAAGGATGGGAGCAATGTTGGGGCAGTGTCATGCTCCCCTTGGCATGCCTTTTGCACTGTCGGTGTCCCTGGATCTCTGGGTATTATGCTTTTCCGAACCCAAACCCTGGGCGTAGCCCCAACCCGAACCCTAGACGCAGTTTTGAAACAGCATTGGGCTGAGGCAAGTTCTAATCAGGAAGACACAAAGACTGCCATGTTGGGGCAGTGTCACGTTGCCCTTGGCATGCCTTTCGCATTGTCTCTGTCCTTAGAGCTCTGGGCTTTGTGGTTTTCTGAACCCTAACCCCAGACGTATCCCTAGCCCTAACCCTAGTGTGGATCCGCCTCTTCATGCCGCTCACTCTGTTTCCTATGTTTTGGGAGGGGGGAGGGAAAGTAACAGGGATAGGCGTGGTAGGGATGGATGAGGTTGGGATAGGTGCGGTGGGAACAGATGTTGTTTGGGTAGACAATCAGGGGTGTTGGGAATTCGGGTTAGGGTTGCTGGGCGGGGTTGACTGACGTTTTTTTGAGAAATGGCCTCTTTTCCCACATTTGAAGCAGGTAACTTCCTGCATATCGATTGCATTTATGATGGGGTATTGTGTCGGTTTGTGAGCTGTTGCTTTGATGCTCATGAGCCTCCAACAGGCTTTGGCCATCTGATCAACGGTTGGGGGAGGGTCATAGGGAAGGGACAAAATTATTTCTTTGCAGGTATCATTTGCATGCATCCTTGCCATCTCTTCAACAATGCTTTCTCTGATTTTAGAGACTTGTACTTGTTTTTCGATGGCAAGTCTTAATTTATCAACAAATGATACAAAGGGTTCGTAGGGGCCTTGGTAAATATTAGAGTAGGAAACCATGGGGATGGAAATTGGAAGCATACAGAGGAGTACCCGTTTAGCTGCTCCCGTAACTGCTACCAAAACATCGGGTGTGATGTTTTGGGCTTGAGTTTGGGCTTTACTGTAATCTCCCTCCCCTACCAGCAAATGGAAGGAGAACCCTTGACCACTTGACGCATTAGGGAGGACCAGGATTAGTTCCTAAACTCGCCTTTTCCAATTTTGTTCCCACACTCTGGGTATTCTGTAGGTGAAAGGAGGCAAGACACGATCGTTTTAAGATTGTGGGGAACTAGGGTGTTGCTGGCGAAAGTCACATGCAGCAAGCTTTTAAAGTATTCACTTTCCTGGCCAATCTCTTTTTGAGTTTTACAAAGCTCCCTACTATTGTTGTAGCTAAAGGGTTCCCAGGTAGGGTTCAAACCTGTGCAGCTAAACTGCACAGGAGCGGGGAAGGGGGGCTCAAGGGGTTCCGGGTCCCGGCCCAAGATGGCACCCTTTCCAGCTTTACCATGGTAGGAACCGGAAGGGGGGGCGTGGGAACTGGAAGCACCAACCTCTAGGGAGGGGTCAGGAGCAGAAGGGGAGGGGTTTGGAAAAGGGGAGGAGCTTGAGAAGAGGAAGGGATTTCCGGGATTGTTAATTAGGGGTCTACCCACAGTTCTTGTCACTGCCCAGTGGGAGAGGTTAAGAGGGAATAGGGCTGACGTCAGGAAGGGGGAGGAACCGATTTTGAAAGGCGGGGAAAAAGGGGATTCTGAGAAGAAGAAGGTTGGGGAAGGGAAACCATGTGGTCGCAGCCATTTTGAAGATTAAGTTGGCTGTTGCCGCCATTTTGGGGAACACGAGAGACACTGGGGGAATTAACTTTTGGACTTACAACTGGGGATGAGGGTTTAGGGGAAGCTCTCTTAGGGGTGCTCGGAGAGGATTGCGCGGGTCCTTTCCGAGCAGGGGGAGGGAGAAGCACAGGGAGTGTCAGGGAGCTGATGGCAGCCCTGAGCCCTTGGGCTTACTACAGTCCTTTTGCCCCTCCGTAAAGGTTTGGGGGAATGGGGAAGACGGGGAACGGGTAAAGTGGAAGGAATAACTGCCTTTACTTTTTTCTTGGGTCTTTTCACAATGCTGTGGATCAGAGTCAGGAGCGCAAAAAGGTGCTCGACTGACCCGTCCCCACAACCCTGCAAAAAGACCATCCTCCCTTTAATCTTTTCCCAAAATTGCAAGGATCTTGCTTTGTCCGAGGATGTTTGGGGAAATTCTACGAAAATCCAACGGATGAATTTTTTCAGGAGGGCTTTAGAAAATTTTAATTTATTTTCTAAAAGGGTATTCCGAACTTGGAGATAAAACTCCCGCTGAGTAGAAGCCAATTTGTTTCCCATTTTTGAATAAAACCCACCCTCAGCGCTTGAAAAATGAAGAAGCTAAGGAAAACGGGGAGGGGGCAGTAAAAATATTTTTACCTTTGCTGGGCTCAACGACTGTCCCTCCAACAGAAGCTTCGGCGCTGGGTCCTCCTGTTCTAGGGACTGTTTTTGCCGGGTCACGTCGTTTTGAGTACGGCGTTCCTTCAGTCCGCCCTGGGAGCACCGCACCTTAAAACAGGGCGTGCTCACACAGGGAAGCAGCAGCACCAGGTCCCGTAGAAGTCCAGGCTCCCAGGAACTCGATGTCAGGTCCCTGTTCGGTGCGCCACTTGTTGCCTGGCGTTTCTCAGGCTGCACTCAGCCAAGGACGCTGGCTCTTGGGGCCTGAGAGCCCGCAGCAAGTGCTGCTGCTGTCAGGGCGAGGCGTGGGTGGCTCACGCGGAGGCGAGGCGGCTCCAGGTAAGAGGCAGGCAAGGCGCAGTGTAAGGAGGCACAGGAGACAAAGGGCTGCGGGAGGGGGTCTCCCCTGTGGCCTCCGTTTATTGAGGGGTGAGGCAAAGGGATCCGGGAGGGAGATGGGCGGAGGGAGCACCCCAAGGAGCTGGGGTTGTGCACACGGTTTTAAGGGAGGGGAGAACTGGGAGGGGTCAAGGGCCATAGCCAATGGGGTAACAGACAAGGGGAGGATACAGGGATCCAGGGTCCAATAAAAACATCTGAGGGGAGGGTAAAACAGCCAATGACCAATGGGGTATCGAATTCAACAGAACTTTCCAGAAGGGTGGGTAGGTCCTAAACCACAGTCCCGCCTTTGGGATCCTCCTCCAGGGAGGAGTCCCCTGCCTCTGAGGTGGAGTTTGAGTGATTGACGAGCGCTATTACTGAGGACGGACCTCCCACACCTGTGGGCTGTAAACTGCTTGAAAACCTCTCTCTTTAAATAATCCACTGGAAAATCTGACTCACCTTTCATTTTGTGGTTTTGAATATCACCCTGACAATCATCAGAAATCATCACTGCAGTGAGGTTTGAGATTCAAATTTTACTACTTCCATGCAGATGGTGTTTGCACAAAAAGTTGAGAAAGGTACTATATTCTTTCAAGATGCTATGACAAAGACTGTATCTACTTTGCATATTTTTTTTCCCCTTTACCTCAATTCAACTAATGATTTTTCCTATTTTTTTTAAATTTTGTGCATGCAGTGTCACTACTGATAGCACTAGAAGTAAAGAGTCTTCATCTCAATTCACAGGAAGGGTAGAAAACCTCTGTTTTTGAATCATAAGAAAGGAAAGCTCCTTGAGAAATTTACCATTTGTCTACACAAATCATAGCTCTTACACTGTTCAGTTGCAATTTTTTTATAATGGAAACAGTTTGGAGAAGCAATCAACATCAAATGTAGCTCACAGGAAGTGACAGATTCCAGGGTTTTTTTTCTTTCCACCCAATCCAACATCAAACATTCACTCTCATTTTACTTGCTAAAAAGGGGGAAAGAAAAAATAGTACGTAAAATTAATAAAATGCATGTAAAAACCATAGGAATGGATACAGTGGAAAATAACACGTGTTTGGATATGTTCAAAAGGTCTCACTTCTGACAGGCAATCCCTGTGACTGCTTTGAGAGTGAACAGATACTGTCCTAATAAACTGAAGCAAAAATAGATACACTTTTTCAATGTCATTGTCTACATTTCACTAGAAGTTACTTATTTTTTATTTAGTTGGTTCATTTAGACCTAGTTTTAAGGAACACATCTATTGCCTGGAGCCTCAGGACTAAATATTGCCATGTTAAAAAAGCTTTTATGTCATGTATTTAAATTCTTGTGTGGATTGGATGTCTGTACTGTGTGAGGCTCATGGACCCTGTGTTCAGCAGTCACCACTGGCAATCCCTGTATAGCTATGCAGACAAATGTAACCTCTTAAATTACCGTGAGAGCTTACAAGATGAATTTAAGATGTTGGATTTAAGATCTAGGGGGCACTTCTCTGAGTACACAAATAGTTCCACAGATTTTTATCTTTCCATCCTTTTGACTTCTGCCATGTAAAGGCCAGCAACTGGAGTTTATAACTCTTATTTGTAACAAGGAGGATAATAAATTAATTGGGTTAATTCCCCAGGCAAAGGGGGATCCCATTAAGGAATGATTACATTCTTCTCAACCACTTTTAGCCAAAGTTATTCCAACTGTAGCTGCATCAAAGCTTTTCTTTTATGTTTAAAATAGTTTTAATGAAGTGTTATCCTTAGTAATTACTGTAAATCCAACCCCATGAAGGCCTAAGTGTCTCTGGCCTCTGTTCATGGGGTTGAATGTCACCCACAAGGGGAGAATAAGTTGGTTTGTCCATTTGCTTGTGTAAACTTTGATCCCCCCCCAGTCCTCTATGAATTATCAAACAGACATTTTAAATTGCATAAAACCATAAAGCACATGCATTTCTAGAAGTTAACCATTTAAGGAAACAGGCAACAATTAATCTGTTAAGCCTGAAAACCAAATATTAACTGTCCCATGCACCTTAGGAAAAATTAAGATGTGCCCCAATGAAGTGTGTGTATACATATGTGACAGAGGTGTGTTTGTAGGGAGGGGTTTTTTGAAGTCTGGTTCTGAAGCCCTCGTAAACCAGTTTGCTCAAACATCTGCCATACTCTAGGCTGCTAAAGAATATGTATTATTCTTAGCCTGTGGTGTTGTGGTCTATACAGGTCAGACTGCAGAGTGACACACAGTCGTGTGCCCATGCTGCTGCATGCCATGGAAATCTCCATGCTGGTACAGATGAATTCATTGGAATCACAGGACTATTCACCACCTCCTCTAATTAAACTGGTGTGACTTTCACAGGGGAGACTGATGAATTTAGATTCTCACCCTTAATCTTTGTGCTTAGTGTTTTGGCTGATTGCTTTATAGAAACACTGTCCACAAGGTCTTAGCTGATGGACTGATGAAGGCTGGGGCTCTTGCCTTGAATCTGATGAAGAAATTATTTTTGTATTTTAGGTGCTCTGTGCATCTGCTGTCCTCTCCTTCTGTGAGAAGCTTCTGGTACTGTCCTTGCAGCACAGGCAGAACAGAGCATGTGCCCATGAAGCTGCAACTTAAAGTCAGGACTGGAGATAGACGTGAAGAGGGGCTTGCACAAGCTAAAGCTCACACACTTACATGAGGTGGCTGGGGCTGGCAGCCTGGCTTGCTCTTTTACAAGAAAAAAACTTTGGGCAACTGGGATAACAGTGCTTGAAGCTGCTACAACAGCACGTTCCTGTGTGTGCCTATCAGGCTTGTGAAACCTCAGGAGAGCTGGGTATGGATTCTGGCTGAATCATCACCTACCAGCCCCTAAACAGCATTTAGATGCACAGGAGCTCCTGGCGTGGTGGTACCCACCTGCAGGGCCCTGCCCTTGGTCTCGATGGGCAGTGTGACTGCAGAGATGGCACAGACGATGCACACAGATGAGAAGAGACACAGGCCCCCGATGAAAGAAGCGCTCATAAGAACCTGCAGGCCAAAGAACATCAAACAGGAGCTCGCTGGTGTGGGGGACTGGCACTTAATTAGCAATTAAGAGTGGACAAAGGGTCACAAAGGCCTGAGAGACTCCACAATAGAAAAAAACCCAGTATCTTGTGAATCTTAAGAGCTTTCAGAAAGTATCAAATACTAGCGAGCTGAACTCTGTGATGACAGATACTCAAAGCTACATCTGGCAAAGACCACCCAAGTACTCTGGATGTGGGACTGGGGGGGAATTGATTACATCCTCCCTTTTTTTTTTGGATGAACTTCAGGGGCATCTCTCTCTATTTGATAGCAGTGCTCAGCACAATGTTTACCAACATTATCAAGCATGCTCTTACCTGTGATATAAATGGAGCCACCATAGCTCCCACACGGCACAATGACCCACTTGTCCCCATCCCCAGCGCTCGCATTGTGGTGGGATAAACCTAAAACAGGCCAGAAAGATATTGGATTAGTACAACAGCAATTCACGATATCTATACTTATTTTTCTTTTTTAAAATCTTTGTTCAGAGAAACCCATTGTGTTACCAAGGGCAGCTAGTGGGATAAGATGTGAGAAGAAATAAGAGCTCCCTTGGGCTTCATTTGAGCCATTACAAATTTGTCATTTTTTGCCCTAAGTAAACTTTTAGGGCAAGTCAAAGCTGGATGTGATTCCCCTGCATTTGTTTAGCACCACTAACCACCACTATTTCCTGGCTCTATGACCAAAATCACAGAGGTTAGGCTGGGTGCTAAAGGAAGAATTCCATTAATACTGCTGCACCCTGTATCTGGAAAGCAGGAAGAAAAGATATTGTCTGCAGCTTTCAAGTCTGCCTATTCATTTTTGTCAACAGCACTTCTGTTTAGAAGGAGGAAAAAGAAAAAACAGATCCCAGTAAGAAATCTCCAGGCTTAGAAGAATGTGCTTTGTGTAGTTTATTTTTCACTTCTCCCAAACACCAATGTGCCAATAAAACACTTAAATATTAATTTTGCTGAACTTTAAGTCCTCTTAATATCAACAGATTTTAGCAAGCCTACTCACAGAAGCCTTTGTTTAAATACTTGACTGGGCCAAGCAAATGGAGTAAATTAATTGAAGAAGAGTCCAGGCACAATTGTGAGTAGAACTGATTTATGGTATGGCTGTTACAGCAATAGTCTTCACATCAACAGCAATTAATTCAAAACTACTAAAATTTTGGTATTTATTAAAGCCTGGTGCAAGTTTAAATATTACAGTGCACTATTAAAAGTGCAAGGGAGCTGCTTCTCTTTGCTTTGGATCACTTTACTCAATCAACAAGGAAATCCATTTAACTCCATACAATTGTTTTTAAAAAAAGGACAACAGAAAACCCAACAATTTATACTTAACTCGCAGAACTCATGGCTCCAAAGTTGTATGAAGGACAAACTCTCTGAAGGATTAAAACTACTTGCAGACAGAATATAGGAATTTCCATTAAGTGAAAAGAATCATATATATAACCCCACGTACTACCTCATACAGCCCCTTAAGTGCTGGAAAATGTTCCTTTTAGTGGTAGTCTCTTTTCTGACTGTGGGGGTTAGAAAGGGCAAGGATTGTGGGTTTTGGTAGACAGTGGTACCCAACATCCTCAAAAATAGTGTTTTATAGGAGCTGAGCAACAGCTGGCTTAGTAGGGCATTCCTCTTCCATCTACTCCTGTCATCTCCATTTCATTACCTTGCATATGAAAACACTGTGGCCAGGAAGCCGGAGATACACAGTTCAAGTAAGGTGACTCTTAACTAGTCCATAAACTAGCAGGCAGCATTCCTGGGTATTCACAAATGGTATTTCAAGCCTCCAAGCAGCCCAACATACCTCAAGGAGAACCCACCTCTGCTGTGTAAATGTAGATGGTGTTGAAGTTTGCTGAAACCAAGGCACGCAGCATGAAGAGAAAGCCAACCATGCCTGCGCTAGAGAGAAAGCCATGTGGAGCAGTGTTAGTGTCACTGAGCAGCATCTGCAGAGATGCCAGAAAGGAAGAAAGGGGAAGAAAGTGAATGAAAAATAGAACTTCTTTCTGGTGGATGTTGTTCACATATTTTTTAATTTTCTGGACAGTGCTAGAAAGCAGCTTGTTGGATGCTTGGGGGAAGCCAAGTGGGCTCAGTAATACAAGTGAGCTTCCCCTAAACCCTCATCCCCAGTTGTAAGCCCAAAAGTTAATTCCCCCGGTGTCTCTCGTGTTCCCCAAAATGGCGGCAACAGCCAACCTAATCTTCAAAATGGCTGTGGCCACATGGTTTCCCTTCCCCAACCTTCTTCTTCCCAGAATCCCCTTTTTCCCACCTTTCAAAATCTGTTCCTCCCCCTTCCTGACATCAGCCCTTTCCCTCTTACTTATTATTCTAACCTCTTCCACTGGGCGGTGACGGGAACTGTGGGTGGACGCCACTGCACCACAGCACCTGCTGCCACAGCTTTCCCAGGAAAAGGAGACCCAGTCAGAGGCTTTTCCCAGACCCACAAGAATTACTGGCCTGACAGGCTGGGGACCTGAGAATACCATAGCATACCCTCAGCATTGCATACCCTCGAACAAGACCTACAGTCTAAGCCAGAGTACCTCGAGGTGCAGATATTAAGGAGAAGAAAGAATAGAGCTGTACATCCCATGGTGATACAGAGGCTTAGACGTCTTCCGAGGAGATTGATGCTGAGAACGTTCACAGGATTTACTGGAAATAAAAAGGAAAACCATAAAACATTTGATGATCTAACTGCAACAACTGTCTGCCTTGACAGACCTTACGCAGTGTGACTCAAAGATACCTCTCTGCATCCCCAGTGCCTACCAAGTGTTCTGTAAAATGCACAAACCCTATCATTCTCTTCCTGTACCCTGTAAAAGCTTGTGATTTGCCCCCATGGCACTTTTTTTTCACCCTTTCCCTCAGATGATGAAGCCTGTGCTTCTCCGAAACTGGCTGTGCTGAGGCAGGACACCAATGTCTGTCCTGAGCCTTTCAAGGAAGGCACTGCTGGGTGAGCAGCACAGGCCTGGGTGGTTTTGCTCCCTCTGGCCACAGCCCAGCCAAACACCAGGGCCTGAAATGTGCCCCATCGAGAGCTCTGCTGAGCCAGGAGCTGTGGATGCTGAAAAGCTTTGGTAGAGAAATCTTTCAGCTTTCTGCAGCGTTCTGTGAGAACTTTGCGGTTCTCACAGAAGCTGTGAAAACACTGCTGTGGGTTTTTGTAAACTAACTCTTTATCTTGCACCTGGGTTTGTTATGCAAGATTGTTATGGTTCTGGCTTTCTGATATTTTGGAATAAGTGTCTTAGAGCTTGACCAATCCCCTCAAGGGGTGGATGGCCGAGCACCCAATTGTCTTATGCCATTCAACACACTCTTTGCGAACCCTGTTATAAAAGATGAATTAATTAATTAATAAAGGTCAGAACTGCTTTCCCTTCTGAACTTAGTTGTGCCATTCCTTGTCATCAGTGCCGCTCACAGCGACAAGGAGCCACAGCTCATGGCCTGTATCCCAGAAGGTGCCAGCAGTGCCAGGTTCATGTCGTCCCCTGGCATGTCACCAAGTGCATGCACAGCTCAAACCTTTGCAGTGAGCACTGTGAGAGGGGAATGGCAGAGCAAGGATGGGGAAGAGGTTACGTGCGATCTCCCCGACTGTGCTGATGATCATGGTCTGGTAGGCAGCAGGCCCAAGAAAGTGGCAGTGGCAGGGGCTGTGGCTCTCCTCAGAATCATCACCAGAGTCCTGCAGTGGTGGGGCCGCAGAGCCACAGACGAGGTCCCGCTCCAGTAACTCAGCACTGGCCAAGATGACGCCGTAATAAGCGAAAGCTATGCCAAGCCTGTGGGGAGAAATGCTGCAGTGAGGTGCAGCTATGATGGGGAAGGTGAGGAAACTGAAATGCAGCAGGTTTTGTGTGCCCTGGGATCTCTGCTGCTGTTTGTACCAGCTCTGCGTGATGGACCCCCTTAGCCTGAGCAGAGCAGGGGACACTGGTCACTTGTCCCATGGCACTCCCCTCCTACCTATGTCCATGCACTGCTCTTCCTCAGTAAGCCCCACCCCAGCTCATAGTTCAGCTTTGTATTGGGTTTGCATGGCCAGGTTTTGATAGTGAGTGGGGACTACAGGGGTGGCTTCCGTGAGAAGCTTCTGGAAGCTCCCCCCATGCCTGACAGAGCTGGTGCCAGCTGACTCCTGCTGCTGGCCAAGGCCGAGCCCATCAGCAATACTGGTAGTGCCTCAGGGATAATATTTGTTAGAAGGGGAAAAAACTGCAAAAGCAACGGCAACCAGAGAAAGAAGTGAGAACATGTGTGAGAAGCATCTCTGCAAACACCCAGATCAGTGAAGAATGAGAGGGAGGAGGTGCTCCAGGTGCCAGAGCAGAGATTCCCCTGCATCCCATGGTGAAGACCATGGTGAGGCAGCTGTGCCCCTGCAGCCCATGGAGGTCCACAGTGGAGCAGAGATCCACCTGCAGCCTGTGGAGGGTCCCATGCCAGAACAGGTGGATGCCTGAAGGAGGCTGTTACCCCATGGGAAGCCCTTGCTGGAGCAGGTTTGCTGGCAGGACTTGTGACCCCCTGGGGGACCCACACTGGAGCAGCTCATGAAGAACTGCAGTCCATGGGAAGGACTCAAATTGGAGCAATTCATGGAGGACTGTTTCCCACAGGAGGGACCCCACACTGGATCAGAGGAAGAGCGTGAATGTCCTTATCCTTCCTACCCAGGGATTTTCAAAAGGAGTTTTCATTAACTGGCCGGAAAGGCTCACACTGCACCCTGGCTGGCTGTCAAGAACACAGCATTGGTGATGGCAGCCTTGCTTTGTCATTATCAAGTAATTCAGAATATGCTTGATCATAAGGAGGCTGAAAAGTAATTTTCACTTTTTTATCCCCCCCTGGCAGTTTCAGAAATGAGCAGCAGAATCTGGGCTACCTGGGAAGGCAGGGAATGCTGGGGGGGATGGGAATGCAGACCCCAGAATGTTCCAGGGACTCCTGGGAGGACTAGGAGGCAAAGAAAGATTAAAAAAAAGAGAAAGATATTTCATAACACTCATAGAAGTCAAGGGGAAAGAAACCATAAAAAATTCAAGGCCTGACTTCACAACATTTTGGGTCAATGGGTTCCCATGGACCTATTATTTATACATTTCCATTCCAGACAGCAAAGTCGATGAAACACATATTACCCTTGCATACAGCTACTGGGAGCACTGCATATGAAACCTGTCTGCTCAATCTTAATTTCCCCCAGCGAGTAGCACTGGTAATGGTGAATGTGTTTCTGTTGGAGCCCTGTCTCACCGGTCCTTTGGCCTCCCCTGGGGAGAACAAGTTTACCCCAAGCGGGGAAGCAGAGCTGCAGGCACATCCCACTGCAGGCAGGTGTGGGCTGTGCCCCGTGGCTCTCCCCTGGCTCCCAGGAGCCGCCCTGTCCTGAGGAAGGACCCACAGCACCATCCTGGAAGTCCAACCCTTTTCTGCCTATGTTAACAGCAACCAGTCAGGGTGTCTGAGGCGTGGTCTGAAACAGGACAAACCTATGGAGATCCATGCCCCCATGGTCCCCTCCAGCTGCCAAGGATCTGCAGCCACCATCTGAGGCAGAGTGGTGTCCTGTTAAAGGCAGAGTCAATGGGAGACTTCTGCTCCCTGCACACTTTCAACCGAGACAATGAGGTGATAAGCAAGAGAAAAAAATAATTTACCATATGATCCATATCTGCAAAGTGGTTCTGAGGTATTTGGGGTGGATGAGGTCCTTGAATCTTCCCCTTCTTTCCTGGAAATCATATGATAGAAATAAAAGTTTTTATAAGGGCATCTTTTATACAGGAGCAAGTGTTCTGTGAGAGCAGCTGGCACTCCAGGCCCTCCTGTGCTCCCCCTGTCCCCAGGCTGTTGGTGGCACAGACAGAGGCACAGGTGGTGCAACACAGCACCCACCAAACCTCCAGAGAGGAAAGCCCCGCTTCCCAAAAGATACCCACAGGAAGCTGCACTGCAAAGGATAGAGGAGGGAAGAAGAGAACATCCTGCACTCTGCTGGCCCCCACAGGGCCACCCCAGATCCCAGCAGTCTGGTCCTGTTGTGACCACGATGGTGCCAGAGGGGGCCCTGGTTGCTGCTGGGGGGCCAGCACGGCTGGGGCTTCTGTCAGCTCCCGTTGCCCCACGTGCTGCTCTGCCTGTGAAGCAAGCTTTTGGCCACATACATCTTTCTGGGAGGCCTGAAGTGCCAGCGAGCGGAGACAGGGAGGCACTGGGGGCCCTGCCTGCCCTGCTGCTCCCCAGGATCCCACCACTGAGGGGAGACAAGTTCACAGGGATGGTGTGCGTTGCCTTTTTTTTTTATTTTCCTCATCATTGGTTAAGACTGAGAGGGTGCACAACTAACAAAAGCCCTTCCCACAACCAATGTGGGTCCATTACATAAATTCAATTAAACTACAGGGAAGCTTTAATCCTAACTAATTCCAATACAATAGCACCATCTTGCATGAATTGCTAAGGACAATACTTGGTGCCTGTGGGATTGAATAAGCAGCAAAGAGGTCCAGAAAAGGGATTTTAAAGAGCTGGATAATAATTTTGAGGCCCTGGACAATGGATTTGTCTAATCTTCCTCTCTTGGGGGTCAAAGGAGCCACCTGACCAAGTTCCCACCCATCAGTCAGCAGGGCTCAGACTGGGGGGAAGGGGCAGACGCCTGGGGGGCCACTGTCTCCCCTGCAGCACCCACATATGTTTTTGGGTATTTCAGTCCAGCAGCAATGCACTCCTGAGCTGCTCAGCTGCCTACAGGTACAGATGGTAGTATCTGTGAAATGGTGTCTCCTGCTCTGACCCTCTTCTGCTGGTCTGTGGCTCCACACTCAGGGACCTGGGGTCCTGGGACACAGTGGACAAGCCAGGCCAGGGGCTGGGCGAAGCCTCTGGGAGCACTGTGTTGACCTCATGGCAGGGATCCTTGCAGCCTGCCCAGTCACAGCCCTGAGAGATACCCCAAGGGACAGTTCCCAGATCTCATGGAAGAGGGAACACCCCTGCAGGATGGGTGGGCAATAAGGAACAACAGGCTTTGCCAGGAGCCTTTTTTGTGGTAAAGGAAGCAAATCTTTTCTTAGCACCATGTATTTCTGAGCAAACACAAACTGAGGAGAAAAAATAAAGCAGAAAACTCCATTCCATTTTGAAGGCCAAGATTACTGTTTCTCCAAAAGAAAACTGACATCTCCATCACGACATCCAGCAGTTGTTTGGAGAAGACCCAAGCAAGGAGGACGAGAGAGGCAGAGCAAGACATGGTTGGCAGTCCCTCTCCCTCTCTGAAGCCCAGTTGCCAGCAGCCCTGCCTGGGATGGATGGGCTGGGCAGCCTCGACTTACCTTGGCAGGCTCCCTCAGCTGCCCCTCTGGCATGGCCACCCCATTCATCCTGGCTATCCTCTGCAGGGTGGCCAGCGCAGCTGCCGTGTTTCCCGTGGACATGTTGTACCGTGCTGACTCCGGGATGAACTGAAAGCAGAGCAGGAAGCCTTTCTGCACCTCTCTTGTCCTACTCACAGCTTCCCATCATGCCCAGGAGCCTGCTCAGGTTAGCACAGGGCACTCCATGAGCTGGAGCAGCCTTTTGCCTGTCCTTCTCCCCAGCCATGCCCTGGGGTATGCCGTGTGTCCCAGCCCCTCATACCCCATGCTGGGGGGCTCACCCTGCCCAACAAACCATTTGTTGGTCCAGCTCCTCAGGGGTCTGCCACTGAGCCATCTGTGTCAAGCACTTATGAAAGGTGAAAGCCGAAGACACAGGTTTAACAAAAACAATCCTGAATTAATTGACATTCTAAAATGAGTTCAGGCACATATTACTTGCTCAAGCAAAAGTCTTGGAAGACACAACAAGGCCATTTTAATAAAAGGGAAGTCATGGTTGAAATGTAGGAACCAACTCATCACTATTATTTGGTGCTCTTTCCAAAATAAAATAGTTTTTAATTAAATGGTGTCTCTATTAAATTATAAACAATTACATCTGTTTCACTCAAATATTAATTAAAGACTCCTTTTTAAAGGTATGTATACTAACTCTGCCTTCTTTTTTTTTTTTTTTTCTTTGACTAAAAACTTTTGCTTTCCAANNNNGTGCATATATAACTCCTCCTTGTTTTTTTTTTTTTTTTTCCTGGACTACAAACTTTTGCTATCCAATTTTTCTGGCAAAAATAATCAGAGAAACTACACACCCAAGTTAGACGAGTGTACACTTACAACAACCTTACATTTGCCTGCCCAGGTAGCACACCAGATGCACTTGTGCATTCACTCAGCTGCAGAAAGGGCTTTTACATCTGCATGGCCTCCACCAGCCACAGCTCAGCACTGCAGTGCCCGTGAGCACTGTAAGCAGGGACTTTCCACATCACCCTCCACAAATCAGGTGGTCCTCATGTCCAAGGCTGACTTTTCTGAAGCAGAAGGAAACCTGGGGAAGCTGTGGTTAACCCTGACACTCATTTGCTCTCTGAATACTTTACTAAGGCTGCTTTCCTCAGCCCTAAGAAATGTAAAGACTGAAGAGCGTGTGCTGTGCCCAGCATTAAAGTGAAGGTATTACTTGTTTTTTGCATACCCTGCCTTGCCTGACTTCCTCTCAGTGCCTGGCCCATCACCACAATCCCTGGGTACTGCTGGCAGCCTGGACACTGGAACCTGGACTGCTGGAGGGCTACAGCAGACCAGTAAAGCCAGGCCATCACCAACAAGGTAACATCTCCCCAGCAGCTGGTCTGCAGCCCCACCAGGACTTCAGGACCTTACCAAGCCACTGGGTGAGAGGACTGAAGTGGAGAGAGGACACAAGAAGAGCCCCAGCCTTGCAGGGGGTGGAGAGAGATGCCTCTTGGTGCCTGGGGAGACATCAGGGCAGTGGCAGTACAGCAGGGAGTGGGGAGGGAAGATCTTCCTACCTTGAACACCAGGATGAGAAGAATGCCAGGGATGGAGGCAATTCTGATCAACCACCGCCAGCCGATGGTTGGGTTCACCACTGATGCCAGGCCAATGATTAACAAGGATCCTGCCAACCAAAACACCTTCCCAAGGGAAAGAAAGGGCTTAGAACATGAACTTGTGGCAATGATTTGTTTATTTTCTTCCCTTCTGGTCTGGTTCTGTGGATAGATGGGGAACTGTGCTAGGGGTTGCTGAAGTTCAACTGATTGCTGAGCCATCCTATGGCTGTCTGAGAAGCTGGGCTTGGGTGGAAGGAAAGAGGGAAAGACAAGGGTTTAGGGAGGGACAGTGAAGGTAGTCTTAATTAGCTCCAGGTAAAAACTGATAATTTGCTGTGGCTACCATTGTACTTAAAACCACTGCTTTTGTCCTCCCAGTCACTTCCCTGCTAGTGCTCATGCCCATGAATTTTCCTCTTGTCTAGGTCTCTTCAGGGAAATGGCAGATTTACAGGCTCAGAAGGCAAAACCAGGCCAGATTTCCACTGTTGAAAGTTGGTGGCTCTCCAACAGACTCAATGCCAAGCTGTACCAACAGAGAATCTGGCCTCTGATCTGCAAGGGCATTCCTTCCTGAGGTTCCCTTGTTGCCATTAGGAGACACATGCCTTTCCAGGCGATCACCCAAGGGAGCTCAGCCAACACAAATCACAAAAGCTGCAGCAAGTTCATGAGTAGCCTGTGGGCAGAAGTAACAAATTTCTGGGGAAAAATACAAGATTGTTCTTGCATAGATCTTTGTGTTTCTGATGACACTTTGGTAATGATGCCCTGGGATCAAGGAGGCTGCAGTGAAAGGCAAATTATCCCTGCCACCAAATTATCCCTTTCCACCAGGAGTTTGGCTCAGCAGTGGGATGAATTGGTGCACTCAGAGGGGTCACCACTGATCATCTGCACGTGCAGCAAGCGCCCACTGCAGAATTCTGCAGTAAGCAATGACCCAGCAAGTGGGCACTTGCTAACCCTAACCCTCTCAGCATGTCTCAGGCCAAATTTGGGACTATCTGTACTAGCCCTGTTCTGTGCAAAGCCCCTGCAGACCCTGAGCAGAGAGAGGGGCAGCTTAGGACCTCACCTGGGAGTCACTGCATAAACCACTTTTTGTGTCTGGGGGTCCAAAGAGAGGGAGGGATACACCTCAGCTTGGAGTGGGCTGGGAATGCCACTAGCTCCAGTGCCTGCCAGTCCATCAGCACTGGCCCCATCAGACCCCGTAGCCTCATTATCAGTAGGACAACCAAGAGGCTGGGTGCCAGCCATCACTCAAAGTCCCTATACAATGTTTGGAGCATCAAATTATCTGAGAAGATATTGTCTCTCTCCTGTGTATGTCTTTAATAACACAGATACCACACTCTGAGGCGCAGGAGGCAGCAGACACTCGCTTAGACCCAGACAAGTGTGATTAGTCTGGGAGAAGTGCTGATGTGCTGGAGACCTGGCGTCCAAACTGCAGTGGGACAAATCTCCCGGGACTCAGAGTTAGAAGAAACAGTGATGTGTTCACTTTTACCTGAGACAAGGGCAACATGTATCCCCGGTATTTGGTGGGCAAAAATTCAGTTTTTATGATAAGTCTAGCAAAAAAGGAGAAAAAATGCAGAAATACAGCTGCAATGAGAATTTCCATGCAAATCAAGTAACAGTTCAGCTCAACTCATAGGGTGAATACCATTCCTCTTCCACCTTGAGCACCCAGAGACAAGGAATCCCTGTCCAGTATGCCTCCCACTCAGGCACCAAATTACATGCAAGGGAAACACAAGGCACAAATCCTTTCTAGCCCATGGCTGTGGGATACAAGCAGGTAAACACTGCAGTCTGTACATCAGGAAACCTATGGGAAGGTCCTGTGGGGTGACTGAGGTGGCAGCACAGGCATAGATATGTTCATAGAAACGAACATTTTAGTAAAAGGGTTTTTCTTCCATTAAATAAAGAAAACACTCTGCTCCACTTTTTGAATGGTTGGAATGCCCTTGGGGTAGGGGGCTCCTGGCACTGGCATCTCTCAAGCTCCCAGGTGTGAATTGTGCTTCCTTGGCTGGACAGAGAGAGAGGTAGGAAGAGACCCACACTGGCTCCTTCTGTCTCAGCCGGTGAAGTGTTTTATAAAATGTTCAATTTCCCTCCAACATCATAAGGCTCGTTAGCAGCCTCCATGGCCAGGGAATGGGGGCCCTCCTCTGAGGGAGGCAGTGCAAGGAGCTCAGCAGTTGCATGACCCAGGCACAGGTGCCTTCTCCTCCCAACAACACCTCTCTCCGTCATGTTCTTTCCTTTCCTTCAGCAAAAGGCTTTTGGGTCAATGTGACCGGTTTGGGGCTTTCCTTTGCGGGCAGCAACCAGGCTTTGAGGAACCATGGAAGATGCTGAAATTCTTCATTTGTTTCCATAAGAGAGTCAACCAAAAAGATTATTTTTCCAGGCCCCAGGGAAGTGGTTGTTTATGAATTTCTCCTCTCCACATCCCCCTTTCTGCCCCAACAAGACAAAAATTTCATTTCAGTGGGAACGTTTTACATCATTCAAAAAGAATTTTCTACTTAAGCAGCATTGTTTTAAGGAGGAAGCAGTCTTTACTCATCTGTTACCTGCCTAATTGTTTTTATATGTGCTTAATAATCCCTCTGTCACCAATTTAATGTAAACCAGCTGCCCCCCTATATTCCAGGCCTCAGGAGACCTTGGAAACTGCAAATTAGGTCAATTGACCGGGATTTAGTGAAATTGCAGAACGGCTTTTTGTTTCATGACAATGTGGGAATTTGGTCCCCTTCCCCCTTCCATCCCCTCCCTTACCTTCCCTGGGAAGGTGGCTTGCACAGCCTTACCCTTGCGCGTGGCCTGACACGCCACCTCCTACCATGGCCCGCAGGAACACAAACCAGATGTAGGATGGGGCAAACGAGGTCAGCAGGGAGAAATAGGCTGCCCAGAGGAACGAGAGCAGCAGGATCTGCAAAAGGGCAAGAATTAGGGTCATTAAAGCACAGGCTCAGCCAGTGCACGGCTCCCATGGAGCACAGGAAAAGGACACGCAGCCCCCGGCAGTTGCTCACCTTCCAGCGGCCGTACCTGTCGGCCAGGAGCCCGAGCACTATGCTGAACACCATGTAGCCAAAAAACACCATCTGAGGGGAATTGAAACACAGCTGTGGAGGGCCCACTCCCAGCTGCACCAGGAGTGGTGCTCTGCTCCTTTAGCTGCAGGTGAGCTGTGTGCTCACAGGGCAGCAGGAGGAACTGCAGTGCCCAGAACCACAAGTGAGTGGCTTTCAGGGGATGGCTTCCTTCATCTAGGCATTTACTGCTGCATTCCTCAAATGGGAATGCCATCCAGGGAGTGGATGGCAAGGATTTCAAAATAAGCATGTGGAAGTGGGGACTTGCTTTGGCATTAAAGCTCTGGGCATGGGCACCTGCTCTCATCAGCTTGATTTCTGGTTGTCTACAGTCGTGGTACTCTTCTTATCCCTGTAAGGAGGCCCTAGGATTTCATTTCGTTTGCTGGGAAACGTGCTTTCCAAAACCTGTGGTGGTGCCCATGACTATGATCACATGCTGAATGATCCATCTGGGGGGAATGTGAGTCACTCACTGTTGTCACTAAGGCCACCTGCCAGTCTTGAAGCTGCCACTCACATCGGATGAGAGGGGACACGACAGCTATCAGCATGATCTCCATGGCTTCAGCCACCTTTGGGAACAAGTGTGTGCATTAGCAAGAAGGGAAACCACAAGAAGTCCTACAAGGCCTGCAGCCATGGCAGTGCCACCATATCAAACCAGTCCTGTGAAGCCGTGGTGCCTCCACAGTGGTCTGAGCCCTGTGCCTGATCTGGAAGGTCTTGGTGACAGGGAGAGGAGGAGAGAAAGGTGCACCTAGAAAGTAGGTATAGGTACACTGTATATCTAGCACATTTGGAAAGAGTCATCCTTGGCAGAGAAGACTCTTACCCTGCTGTCTTAGTAGATCTTCACCTATCTCTGGAAACCAAGCGGCTTGGTTGGGTACCCGGCTGTGAATTCAGGCACCTAACATGAACTCTTAAAACTGTTTTTGATTAAAAACATCATTGCTCCATTGGCTGCTTGCCCCAGCAGCTGGCTTCAGTTAGGAATGACCTGATGGTTGACACACAGCATCAGACTTTTTCACCTCAGCTGCAGCGATCCTCCCTCATCGATAGACTCTCACTACGTCTTTACCCCAGCCTGGCCTCAGGCTTTTGCCCAAGTTCCCAAAATAGATACACAATTAACCCAAGACCATGAAAGTTAGGAAATTTTTCAGGTAGCTGGGTGAGAAGACATGATGCCTTCTGAGCCAGATTGCACAGGGTTTGGGTGTAATGGGGATGGCACAAAAAATGCCATTGTGAGGCTGAACCTAACCCTCAGGCACTACTGAAGATGTGCCCAGACAGTGCTCCAGGGCAGGGGCCAAGCCATGATGCTCTGGGCCAACCTGCTCAGCTTTGCCCTGAAATAGTTCTGGTATCAATGGGGCCAAAATCTACTTTCACCAGTGATGACAGTAGCAGAAATCCTGCTTGAGAAGGTGTGTGTGGGAAAAAACAGGCTGGCTGCAATATGTGCTTATGGTTGTTCTTGCACAGGAATGAGGAAAATGAGAGGAAAGCTTTTTTCAGGCCAGTGCAGATGGCTGCAGATACCTACCCCGGTGCTGCCCATGATGAGGAAAAGCATGATGTGGAACCTCCCAAACCCAATGGTTTCCACAGCTTCTTCCACTGTAAATGTCTTTTGCCCTGACCGTGAAAAGAAAATTAAGACACAAAAACTGTCAGCAGTCAAATTGTACCTCCTCTTCATGAAAAGTCAACATTTTTCATACTGCTGTGGGACTGCACCAGGAAAAAGGCTGGAAATATCTACCAGTCGTGTGTCCACTGACCAGCCCCTGTATGTCCTGGTGGCCAAGAACAATAGGGAGCTGCTGAAACAGCAGCCAGTGGGAATGGAGAAAGGACAGCCTTATACACTTCAAATTGCTTTGCAAACAGAATAACATTTTAAAAATTATCCCAAGTAAACAAATCCTCAAATTACCAATGTAAGAAAATGTTTACACAAAGCAGAGGCCTGAGAAAAGCCAAGCCAGCCAGCTCTTCCCACTGCCACAGGCAGCAGTCACCAGCCTGGTAGGTGTGATGGGAAGGGAGCATAGGATGCTGATGTTGTGGCTCCATGTACAGAGGTTTTAAGTAGCTGGAGTGGCACAACTGAGGACCCTCCCTCTACCCCAGCTAAACAAGGACCCAAATTTCTATTCCTGCCAATACAAACCCACCTTTTGGTGGTTCTTTTCTCTCTGTGTGGATTTCCTCCAAGGCAATAGCATTTTCGGCCTCTTTTGGTGCAGTGGCCATCTCAGCTCCTGCTGGGATCCACCGTCACTGTGGGCAAGGCTAGGATTTACCTGTGAAACCTCGTGACAGTCACAAAGTCACCTGAGCAAGAAAACAGCAAGGCAGTTCCTCGTGCTGGAGTGGAAATATTCAGATACGGTCAAGCATGAGTTTGTTTGTTACATGCAGGTACTGGAAGATGTCCCTTTCCATTGGGGTTTTGGTGAAAACCACATAGAAACGTCACAGGGTAAGTTAGTTGAACTGACAGAGATCAGTCATCACATCACACTGGCTGTTTTTATGGAAAGTCCGGGGACTGCCTTAGGGAAGACTGGAGACCTGCTAACACAAGAGAGTGTGTGACAACTTCCCCAGTGCAGAGGTCAGTGAAATGCAGTGCCAGTCTAAAAGATGCTGCATCTCTAGGAGCCAAGACATGATATGACCAGTAGTGGTTACCCCTGTTGGAGGCTCCCCAGTGGGAGCTGGGTTTGAGTGGGCAGTAGAGGTGCTGCACTCTGCAATTGCTCAGCCTGGTGGGAGCCCCCACTGGGGCAGAGCCAGGTGACCCAGCCAGCTCCCTAAGCCCAGGATCTTCGGGGTGGCAGGGGTAGCACTGAGCTCCTTACCTAAGCAGCACACAGCTTCCTGCTGCAAACCAGCCCCTCTGCCTCATCCCTTGCCACACTAATCCCCGTCCTTTCAGGGTATCCATAACACAGCCATGCATTCTGGATTGCAACTGGAAGCTGGATTCCTCTGCCAGTGTTTCTGGCTCTCAGCATTAGATCCTTTGGCCTCATCACTGCTGCTTTTCCTCATCAGAAAAACTCATTTTAATCCCAGGGCAGGGATTAAGCACACTGATTGCTGTAACCCACAAGCTTTCCTGCTGAGTGCATGCTCAGACGCTGCGGAGGGGGGGCTAAACACATCTTCACTTTGCTGACACCCTCTCCTTTGATTAGGTTCCTTCAGGAGTGCTGGGCTTGGCCCAGGCTGCGTTCACAGCCAACCAGCAGAGACCAGGGAGGCTGCAGAAGGGCAAGAGCTGGAGGGAATTAATGGCCAAGAGCACCTAGTGAAAGATACGAACTTCCATTTGAGATAGAGGGCAGCGTGAGCACAGAAAGCATGGAATTACAGTACTCCAGGATGGATACCTTGATACTGTACTGAGGTACAGTTAGAAGGAAGTCATTAAGGGCTAATGGCAGATTAGTCGGTCGGGTCACATACCCTGACCTTGCTGTCACAGATCATTACAGTCCAGCACCCAAGAAGATGCAAAGGATACTGGTTACATCTCTCTCTCAGCAATGTCCTCGGAGGCAGCAACAGCTGCCAGCAGCACGCAGTGCCACCAGCTGATCATGGTGGCCAACAGCTAGGGACCATTTCCAAGTGGAACCGGCTCAACAGAAACCAAACAAGGTGCTTGGAAGAGCCCACGGGAAGAGGTAAAGATTTACTCTGTGTCTGAATCGCCAAAGGCTATGCAATAACAAAATCTGGGCACCTGTTTTTCTCCTTTTCTGTTCTTTTATGACTAGGGACCTGTAAACACATTCTGCCCTCGGCTGCCACATCACACGTCTGTCTGGTTAAACAGACACTCTCCTCCAAAAAGTCTGTGGCAGGCACAGCCGGGGTGCTGGCAGGACAAGCATCAAGCCCTGAGCCTTTGCCCACCCATCCTGTTGCTGGGATACTCTGATACTGTTTGCTGAGGTGTACTGGAGCTTTTCACTGGCACTTACCCACTCTGGGCTACATGCCCTCCTTCTGGGAAGTGCCACAACTCTTCCACAAAAGGGGAGGGAACCCCGATCCCTTGTGCTGCCATGCAGAACTCCCAACAAGGGTCAGGTGGTCAAGCAGAAGGCTGCAGTGCCACCCCCAACACCCCACAGTAGCCACACACCCTCAGAAGTATCAGGATGGTGGTTAGTACCTAATGTGAGAACCACACTAATCTCAAATAGCAGCGGATGAGCAGGTGGGATACACTCTCTAGCATCTCAAAAAACACCAGAAATCTGTGCAGGCACAGTAAACCTCGCAACAGTCCCTACCAAACCTGTGTTTTGCTCATCCCAAACCTTTGCAGCCCTGTTTGCCTTGATGGAGCAGCTAGTGTCTATCTTCAGGGATAGACAATATTTCCCTGAAGACAGATTTCCCTTTATTTGTAAATCCAACTAAACACCAATTACACGAGCCAAAAGAACAGCAGTGACAAAGCTGCTCCTGGCAGGGAAAATAACAATCCTCCAGCTGATGGGAACAACCAAGAGTACAGTGAAACTGCTGCTGAGGCCCATCAGAATGATGTTGTGACCCCCACTGGAGGGCTGTGAGGCACGAAGGGCACACAACATGTAGTGCTGCCTGTGACACCACCTGGGAACTTTGTCAGTAAGGTCAGAGACCTTCTGTGGCTGAGAATGTTCCCCACAGGTGAGACTGGGTGTATCTAATCATACAAATAATCACATGCCACTAATACTAAGCAAGATTTTACTAAATATTTATTTCTTTATTTAGTGAAGGTTTCTTACCTCTGTGGTGTCTCAGGCTTGGAGGAGAAGACCTTTCCTCTTTTCTGGCTGTTTCTCCTCTGCTATTTACTTTTTTACCGTGTTGGCAGTGCTGTGGGTTTGGGATCCAGCTCCCAGGAGTCAGGTTTCCTCCTTGCTGGGCACAGGCAGGTCCCTCTCCGCCCACCTCCACCACCCACAGGCAGGTGCTGCAGGCAGGGTGCCCAAGTGCTGACCTGTGCTTGTCTCATGGCATCTGCAGGTCCTTCACGGGCACAGCCACCACGGGTGTTGGTGCTTGCCCATCCCTTCTTGTGAGGATGACTCCACGCAGATGGAAGGAGGGTGCTGGGACACATCATTGTTGAAACACCAGCAAGATTTTATCTGATGGGTTTCAGAGGTAGGTCCTGCAGCAGTCAGTGCCCACGTAAGGCACCTTTGCCATCCCCTGCTTGTGCACTGCAGCCACCAGCCCTTCTTAGACCAGATGAAGCCAACTCAGGCACCAGCACCATGAGAAAAATAAGGTCTGCTTCATCCTTCTAAATTTCTTGATGAGGCAGCAAAATGCAGGGAGCGTTCATGGCTTAAACTGCCACAGTGATCCCAACCTTGTTGTGCAGCAAATCTCAGTGCTGTGATAGGTGTGGGCTCATGACTAGGAATGTATGTGCTGACCTTTACTACTCCATGTTGGTATTGGTTTCCAAAATCCTACTGTTTGAATACATACACTGAGGCAGCAGCAATGGTGCAATAGTTTTATCAAAGCGTGTAACTCCCACGCTGAACCTTCTGCTTCCAAGCATCTGGAAGATATCTGCTACCAGCCAACATATGCTATCTCACAGCTTTATTTTATATCTTCTTCTTAATAATATCTAATATTCAGCTGTTATTGGCATCTGATGAATGAGATGCACGATCCAGGCTGCCAGATCCATACCATTATGTTTTCATTGCAAAAACTCAGCGTGTGTGCAATCACAGGAGGGTGCAGATGTTTCATCATTCCAGCTCCCCAGCACAGAAGGGGAAAAAATGACCAAAATTCCAGTGAAATTCTAAGCCACAAAGATGCGCTTTCAGGCCCAGGTATTTGGGATTGCACAAAGGGATGCTATGTCTATTACATTTTTTCAACCACCTTGTGGTATTTTAATTATTTGCCATGGAAAGGCAAAGGCTGGTCAGAGTGAAGCACAAATGGAAATGCCTACAGGCATGAAAAGTCCAGGAGAAACAAAAGAGTGGGAGTGAGAAGAAAGGTCTCCATGCTGGCAGAGGACATAATGGAGAGCCATTGTATGGGTAAACACTGAGGAAAGTGCTGTTTGCCGCAGGACCCAGGTGCTGGGCTCCAAGAAACTGTTGACTCCTGGAGTTTCTGAAAGCTCAGCCCAAAAGCCAGTTCATTATCACCAGTCCAGAGGACTAAGAGACTCAATACCTAGCTTTCTTCATCTTCCACATCACAAAGTTGTCCTGGTGGGAGGGCATAGACACACACAGCAGTGGCTCTCACTAGATGGAATAAAAGACTCAGGAAAGAATATCGGTGAATGACTAAAACCAGTTTGCTTGACTTTCTTTCTTTGTTTGCCTTCCCCTTCCTACACGGTCATTCACTGAGTTTTGATTAATATTCGTTCCCTACAAAATAACTAAACTCATGCCACCAGTTCTCAGAAACAAACTACTCCCTAGCAATAGGATGAGCTTTGGATCCAGAAGCACCCGTTCCCCCCTAGGCACAGATCCTGAGTCTGCTGCAGAGGGGCATGCTGAGGTCCTGGCTTGGGTCAGGTAATGACAAGTCACATCTCTTCCAGCACCGGGTAAAGTTCAGATAAAAACACTGGGCTGTTGTACCAAGAAGGCCTATTAGTCTGTAACAGTGGACTCTGCTGGATCTGACCACACCTGATGGCCACATTCACAGAACCAACTAAAAAACATGTTCTACTCAGCTTAGCAGCTGTGCAGGGCAACAGGCAGTCACTGCTCTGCTCCAAAATCCTCCTCATCTTCTGCAGGAAAACCTTTTAAAAACAAAGCATTCTCTGGAACATTTCTGGGTTTTTAAAGAATTCTTAAAAACAACCCAGAGGAAACCCAGGGCTCTCTTCAAAGAGCATCAACGCAACCCTGCCTCTCAGCAATCTGAATGCTTCCTGAATATTAGTGGGCTTGGTCCTCTTGTGGAGTGGGGGAGTACCATTCCCATATCACCAGGCTCTGCTGTGTTATTTGGTTGCGCACAGAGAGAGAACTGAATACAGAATTAAGCCCAGCATTGAGTTGCTGTTCAGTACAGTAAACAACAGACCATCTTGTCACCTGAGGTATTCACAGGATAACTTGTTTTTCTCGCTTAAAGTGCAAACTTTAGACAAAGAGCAAAACACCAAGAAGCTCTGAAAGGAACGGATATTCTGTTTCTGGTAATCATCTTCTCAGTTACACTGCAATCACATGGAAGGCTGCAATAAAGATAAAATATGTGTTTGTGCAGAAAATTCACCCACTGCTTCATAAAGCAAATTGTTTTCTCTGCCTTTGCTAATGCATCAAACTAGTTTGGCCTTTCTTGCTGCAAGACTGCTTTTCCCCTGGGTAGGAGTAGACAAAACAGGCTGGAAGGAAGAAACACAAAGGAAAGGTGATGTGCATGTGCTGAGCAACTGTGACACCATCTGCAGTCACGTCTGTGTGGTTTTTGCCTGTACCATAGGTTACCTGTGCCCAAAGAACTGGTGACTGGGACCATGCATGGGTCATGGACACACTCCTGTGTCCGCCTCTTCTCAGCTCCAGCTGCTACTCCAAATCCAAGCTGTTGAAAATGCCTCCTGGTAACTGCTGCCCAGCTTCAGTACGGCTTCTTGAGACCACAAGGGAAAAATTGGGACAACTGCTTGGCTTGGGGCTGTATTTTCTCCCCTGTCACTGTAGCTGGAGGTGACTCTCAAGCCTGGCTACTGCAGAAACACAACCTGTAATGACTATCACACTGTATGTCCTGCTGGGAACACTCCCAGGTGGGCTTTTTGGTGGAGCTGGATATCAAGGGAGTGAGGTTTGAAAACAAGGGCTTGTTCGGTCACGCCCCTTGGAAGGGAGCACTGTCCACTCCAAATCCCTTGGCGTGCTCTGTTTTCTTTACATACTTCAAGGTTAAAAAACCACAGCCTGTTATGATTAACACTATTCCGTTTGAAAGATTAGTAATTCATGAATATTTCAGCAGATTGCAGTACATCAGTACTTCAAATTCATGCCAACTGTTTTGATTCCACGCTTCTTTCTGTTCAATAGGTATTAGCATTTCTACACAATCTGCTGTAACAACCCATCTTGAAAAATACAGCACAAGGGGAGTCATCTTGAGTCTTCAGTGAGAAACAAGTCAATAGAGATAAATAAAATGGCTGCCAATGTGGAAACTTTTGTTTACACAGCTCAAAACTAACACTTTTGCTAAGTGATGATGTGTGTACATTTCTATAATCCAGTGCTGTCAAGCCCTGGAGCAAATCAGATAAAAAGGGGGTTATTCTAGTAAAGCATGTAGAAAATTGCAAGCCTGCAATACGATCTGTCTTTGAGCTGGTTTGCATTGTGTGCTAAATGAAGGGCTGCAATCTTATAAGGGAGTTAATCATGTCATATGATCAACAACAGACGAAACATATTTTCCTTGGAAAGAAATATACCACAATGACAAGGCAGCAAATGGAGCAAAATGCATGTGAGTCGATTGCTAATAACTGGTTTAATTCCAAAGCCGCATCTCCTCTTTTCAACCAAGCATTAGGCAGCTGACCCCATCAAATGCTGACCACCAGGTACTTGGCAAAGACATCAGTGGACGCAAAGCCAAGGGTCCAGCCAGTCCAGCTGATAGAGGTCAGCTCTCAGGTGATACAGCAGTGTGGAATGTAGCTAGGACATTTTCATCTGAAGCTGCTCTTCTTTCAAGAGCCACATCCCATTCTCTTTCATCCCATGTACCCTACTCTTTGGGTGAGCCACCACAGGGAAACAGAACCTGGTCTGAGGACGGAAGCAGTGATGCACTGGCTTCACTCTTCTCCGGTGCCATTGATGATGTGCTTGAATGAGAATGGAGAAAATTTGTACCCAGCTCCCACGTAGAACTTGTTCTGAAATTCCACCCTAGGGAGGAGCAGAGGCAGGCATCAGTGCTGCCTGTAGGCAGGACCTACAGCCAGCCAAGAGGCTGAAACACGGCACCCATGGGAACAGGGAGGCCACAAGATGGTAGGCTCTGAGCTCAGAACATAGGCTCTTTATGGGGCCAGCAGTGAGACACAGGCAGCCCAGGGAGCAACCTGGCACACATCAGCTCTGGTTTTCTATCAAGCCAGAATGGAAATGCTCATCATGAGGCCAATCAGCAGAATCTTGCCCGGTTACCTGCTTCTAGCAGCTCTGAGAGCTGGGATAACCACCTGCTGGTTGCACACTGGTGGGAGACAAACACCTCCTCCTCCCTGCACAATAACAAGCACCTGCACCATGGTTTGCCTTGGCAGTGTTTATGGTTTGTGGTGGGACATTACATGGTGAAAAAGGCCACAGCTTGGGGCTCAGGTAGGATGCTGAGTTACAGTGGCGGTGAAGGATGTTTTGTCACCTTGGTCTTGCTCACATGCTGATGGCTGTGTCTACACTGCTGTCCTTGCTTGGACTGATGACCAGTTAAGGCAGACATGGGCTACCTTGGAACAGGTTTGCCCCAAAGCCTAAGCAGCCTGAAACTTGACTTGGGCTGCCGACACAAGCACTGACCCAGGTTTTCATCAGGTTTGCACCCCCAGCTGAACTCTTGCTGCCCTAGGCAGCTATCTTCTTAGATCCCTGGCTGGGATACACAGCCAGTGGAGTGGCTGTGCTGCCTTTGGGCCTGGTCATGCAGGTCAAGGTGGCCTCAGTGGCTCTGCATGTTTACCAGGACAGACCTGCAGGCTGCCATTTGCCTCACATGCTCACAACCACCACAGGTGCAGGAGGACAAGCTGGTTGCTCCAGCGAGCAGGTCAGAGCAGGGATCTCTGAGCTCCCTTTGGAAGAGTCTCCCTCACTTTATTTGCCAAAGGCAGCTAATGTTCCAATGCACTGGCACAGCATGTCTAACACTGGCTGATGTGCCCACCTGTTTCCACAGCCCGTTTCCTCCCAAAAACTGCTCTGGGAAAAGCTCCAGAGGACCGCCCCACGTACCAGTGCAGACGCAAGGCATGCAGGAAGGCTGAGAGCCCCTCCATGACCAGCAGGATGGCTACTGTCAGCACTGCAAACGCTGCGAAGATGATGAAGATGGCGATGAGACCTGCCCAGCCGCTGCTGCTGAGCCCGTTGTGCATCACCATGGTCCAAAGGACCTCTGACAGCTCTGCAGAAGGAAAGAAAAGGAAAACAGTGCTGAGCAGCAACTATGGACTAGGGACAGACCCAGCATGCAGTCTGCCATCTCACCCATTTTTCCCAGTTTGTACGGCTGCAAAGGACTATGGTGGTTCTCCATGCAGAATACATAGGACCACCCCTAGCTAAGCTTTTTAGTTGTTTTATTTTATTTTATTTAGGTATCTGTCCTCCATGTAAAGCTAATGTGTATCAGCTTCCACTCAACTCCTACTAAGCTCATTTCTGTGCCAAGAAGTACAGCTCACCCCTATCAATCCATGGCACACCACACCACAGCCCCTCCCCCGCCCCTGCTCCCCCTCCTTTTCTGTTTTCCTTTTTTTGTGTGCTCAGTTCTTTAGGGCAGGTGCAACTCCTAGCCAGAGGCATTACAGCAATATTAATAAAAAACCTTTCAGAAAAATTAAAGACATTGAGAATCTAAGTTCCAGCCTGAGGCAGTTTCTAGTATTTGAGCATCTGTTTTTATCACAAATCAAGACAAAAGACATTGAAATGCTGTACATTTCTCATGGAATGTGATGTTCCACTGAATGTTTCTGGGAAAAAACCCAGCGAAAATTACAAACTCCAGAAGCTCTTGAGCCAGACCTTTTCTTTCTTGTTTGCTGAACAGAAAAAATAATTGTTTCAAGTAATTTCGGCACTCATCTGCATACCCTAAGGCTATAGCAAGTGCCTCTTGGGAAAAGCAGCTATGGCTCCAGTGCTGCCTTTACCTCCATGGACTGGACTACACAAGTGGGCTGCACCTCCTACCATGCCACACACCATGAGGACTATTCCAGAGGGGTGGCTACAGAGCAGCACAGGAAAGGGGCCCCAGCCAGTGAATGCAGTCAGAGCTGCCAGGAATCACCTCTGAAAAATCAGATGCCCACCATGGAACACTTGGAGCGATCTAACCTGAAGCAAAACATCCTGACACACAAGTGTCCACAAATAGAAACTGGGATTTCATTAAGAAATTTGCAGGAATAGTCAAACACCAGCAGAAGCCGTGACCAGCATGGTGAGGAGACTAAAGGTGGACAATCACTCACGTGCATGGGCCAAGCTCAGTGCCCAGAGCCGCAGGTAGGAGGCTGTGTTGGAGATGCAGCCAAGGCAGTATTCAATGGTGTGGATAGCTTGGTGGACAAATATGTCTCCAAAATTGAACTGAAACAACATAAAACCAAATACGTTTTTTTAGTTCTCTCTTCAGGGCCTCCTGGTTAACAGAACAACACTGCACCATAGGCTCTTCATACTCCTTTTCCTTGCTACGTCCTGAGCAACACAAAGGTATTTCCCAGGAAAAGAGAAAAGTGCTCTGAAAAGTGTCAGTTCTGTATGATCTTCCCATACATTCTCTCTGGAGAAATACAATTCCAGTGACAACCAAATGTTTGGGGAACAGCTCATGTTCCACTCATGCAATTTCAAATCCTTAAATGTCAAGCCAATTGCTGCCAATCTCTGTGATTTCTTATAGAGACAGAAATTCTTATGTAAAAGAGGGGCTTTCAGACTATCTGCCTATGGGCATACACATTTTGGGAGATATCACTGAATAAGTGTATCTCATAATAATGAATAAGCAAATCTGTGAAGATTCCCTGTGGCTGTGAACAGCCAGCCATATCCACACTCAATATTGTTGATACTCCCAACTGCTACAAATATTTTTATCACTTTTTCCTCGGTTGCTTCATACTGTAGAAGCTCTTGACAATATCTGCCAAAGGAAGGATTGTCTCCCTAGTCAACACTTCTGGCTGCCAACTTTTAAATGCTCCTTTGCAATTTAGAGGAAGGAAAACTCAGCGACTCTTGGAAAAGGGTTGACCTTCTCTGGGTGCAATGTGGAAGTGAAACAACTGCCCCCGAGGAAACAAAAGCTTGAGGTTTACAAGAATGCCTGCCACCACCAGGCAAAACCAAAGGAAAAATTTAGAGGAATTAATTCATTGAAAGTTCAAACCCTATTCTGTCTGGAAACACAAACTGTTGCTATAGTGTGTGTTGATATCTTGTTAGAAAGAAGGGCTGGCAACTCTGCAAGAGTCTTCTGCTTGACTTTGTGTCTTCTACTGTTGTGTCTGTCTGAACAATTTTCTGTCCAAATTTTCTTACCTCTTCATCATCACCCTCGTGTCCTTCATGGCCACCACTGTGGTCTCCCTGGGAAGCTTTCTTGGAGTGATTGGTCTCTGAGACATCTACCTCATTTTCACCTCCAGAGTTTCCTGAGACGGCTTGAGAATGGATCTTTCAGAAACAAAATGCAGTATGTTTGGTTGATACCAAAATGCAGAAGTCCATGGCACAGAACTCCCTCAATAACCTCATGATGGCTAACACGTGAAGGATTATATCATGAACATGAAGACAGTTTCAACGATAGTCAGTCCTCATGGACCACAGAAACTGAATATTTCCACCAAATGGCTAATAATACCTAAACAGTTTCCATCCTAGAGCATTTTCCAGTGATTCCAACTATTTTGTAGCTACTTTCTAGTGTCACAATGCACTCTTTGTTTCCACCATGAGAAGATCCATCACTTCTAGCAAATGAGAAAACCAAGGTACATTAAAGCTGATGATCTCAATCAGATGCATGCAAATCAAAGGAATTAGTGTCAAGTGAAAGAACAACAAAGCCTGAGAGGATCATATGACTTGATGAAGGTCACACAGTTCTTGGATACAGGCAGAAATAAAATTCAAAGCTCTTGATTCACTTTAAATTGACAAAAACCTTGTGGCAACCTCTCTGCAATTATTATTTATAGGACTTTTCTAGAGGCCTGAACAACCTGATCTAACAGTCCTACTATATAGCATAACCAAATAGAGACCTCATGGCTTCTGTCAGGTTCTGCCCTGTCACCCTTTATAGCTTCCAGCAGGTTTCATGGGAAAGGTCTCCTGACAACATATTGTTTCCTATTGCAGCAGTAATGATTGTCACACTCGCTTTATCTTTGCTTTACCTGAATGTCAGCCTAGAAAACAGACTTTGCTGCAAACGTATAAATCTAGGGGAATGTAGGATGTGATCAGACAGCTAACATATGAAAATTAGGAACAGAAATACGGGGGTGCAATAGGAGGTGGGGAAAACCTGTCAGATGTTGCTGGCATAAAAGCAGGAGATGGAGTCAGCCATGTCAAGCCTTCATCCAAATCCCAGAAGAATGACAAAATAAGAAATTACAGTGCAGAGGCAGGGCTGCAAAGGTCTCCCAGGGACCTGGCTTTCAGTTATAGGTCAGAAGTGACTGGGTTGGAAAAGGTCAAGCAGCAAAACCAGCATCTCTTTCTTCAAATGGAAACATCTGTGCCCTATTAAAGGTACTCCAGGCACTAACTCTGACTATAAAGAGAAGTAAATCTTGACTGACAAGTAAAGTCCTGTTAGCGTAATAAAGGAGAGAATTAATGAACAACTGGGAAACTGCAGCTGCCGCAGTGTGTGTTGAGAAGCTGTGGGCAAACCACAGAGCCCATGGGAAGGAGAGCTCTATTACCGTGAAGGCAATCACTTAGGGCAGAAAGAACTACTAGAAAGCGGGCAAGAGCTTTTAAATCAAGCCTCTTCTTCAAGCACTGTTACTCTCTCCAAGGCCAGGACTTTCACAGATGCCCCATTTCTACAGAGCAGCAAACTGGTGGTTAGTGGAGATTGTGGACTGACAGCTGAGGTTTTCTCCCTGTTTTGGCTTTACCAGTACTTCAATCTTTCTGAATCTTCTTTGGTTTTGGATACAACAGGTGAAAGAGCTTGGTGTCAGCTTAACAAATAGGGTATGTCCTTGCTAGTGAAGCTCCTGATTCCAGGGAAATATTTCCTTCACTGGAGATATTCAAAAGCTGTCTGGACACAAAGCTGAATAATGAGCTCTAGGGGACCCTGTTTGAGCAGGGAGTTTGGACCAGATGATCTCCAGTGATCCCTTCCAAATTTAGCCATTCTGTGATTCTAGTTTCAGACATGTCCATACACGTCCTGTAGCATGAAGCACACTTTGAAATTGTCAGAGAAAGCCTGAGACCAGAGAAAAGCAGAATTAGATCACCGCAAAGAGTTTTTGGGGTCTGTCTCCTCAGCTTTGTCTTTGCTGTTGTGAATCCCCCTTGACCCATCCACATCCCTTACCATGCGCTGCGCTTTCTGGTGGTTGGCTCGGAGGATGAAAGGTTTAATTAGGAGCATCCAGGGAACAGCAATCAGAGCAAATATGACCAAGAAACTCTGCACTTCTTTCTAAAAGACAAAATAACAAGAGCAAAAAGTTGCTTTACTTACCTTTAGCCAACTACATTTATGGTTAGAAACCTGAGTCTATATAATGGTAATTTTTAAAATACAACAAATACAACTCCCTGTTTGGCTGTGTATCCTCTGCTTGCAAGAACATGAAAATAAATGTATAGTGCTTAAGGCTCCAGAAAGCATGTTCAGCTAGAGATGGTTGGAGACCTGGAGATGAAAGGCTTTCATGCTGAAAAGGGTTAATTTAGCAAAATACAATGTTACTGACTTGAACCTGGGTGTTTGGTGTCCCAAGTGAATGTCCTAACTGTGTGTGAGTCAGTCAGTCTGCCTTGCTTTGATCAGTGTAGAAACGCTGCAGTAAGAGCCGAGACAATCAAGTCTTGCCCTGGATTTACTCCACATCTGCAATTCCAGAAGGGAATTGAACCCCCATAGCTTGGGCTTGGTAACACACTGTCCCCGCAGTATAAGGTGTGTTCTTACATTGCAGTATGGCACCCCTATCGCTGTCCTGACATAACTGTCCCTACTTTCAGAAAACAACAACAAAACAAAGAAAACTTTGAACTACAACTTCTGCATCTTTTTAAAGCTGGCTCAGATGTCTGACCACCTTATGGTTGGTCTCATACAATATTTTCCTTCAGATTATCCAAGCAGACGGCACATTCTGTTCCTGGTGGGGCAGGGGGACAGGAATATGAGAAAAAAATTGCCACCTTGGGAAAGCTTTGGGTTGTTACAAAGCACAATGTTATCTAAAGACTTTTTGAAGGCTGAGAAGACTGTGTTTTTCCAAACTCCCCTGAATCCTTAACATAGTTGCTTGGAGCTGATCAGTCACTAGCTCTGACTCACCAGCTGTTGCTAAAACTGAGCTCATGTTGGAGGGCCCAGAGTGTGCAACTGTATAGATGTGGGTGTACACATGTGGCTGGATGCAGCACTTGCTTGCAGATTCTTCATTGATGCTGCTGATGTAAAATCAGTCAAAGAAAAAAAAATCCATGTTCTGAGAATATAAATAGAGATGACTTTAAAACAAGTTTTCTCTTAGGGGAGATTTTGTTGCTTGCTTTGTATTTTTTTTAAAGTGAACCCCCAAGAGGAGTTATTTCTGACAAAAAGCTGCCAGAAAATCCTCTAGCTACTTCTACTTTTTTTTAGGTGAGAATATAAAGTATTAAAGCTTTCCAAAGATGAAATAGGAACTTATCAAGAAAGGGAGATGTCTCTAGCATCGTGACCAGACTGCAGGACAGCATGCCTGCAATACCCAGCTTTGCATCTCTAGTCACAATTCTTTGATTTTCTCCCCCAACAGTATCTTCAACTGCATCATTATTCTTGTAAGAATGACACTAGGAAAGAGATTTCCTCTGCATCACTGATTGATAGCTTCTCTCTCCTCCCTGTTGACAAGGCCAGCACAAATACCAGAAGAATAAACTTTACTTCTGTGACTGACACTTGTGATTGAGCTTCTGAGCCTGTTCCCCATATCTTTATGCCCACTCTCCACAACACCCACTGCAAATACAAAACTACAGTGGATTCAAGCTGCTTGATCCATACCTGATGTAGATACAATGGAGCATTTGAAGAGTCACTATAATTGAACAGAAACATGTTGATGAAGTGGATGAGGATGCTTGGTGCGCTCTGGGATGAGTGGACATCAAAATGACACCATTTGAAAATAATCATGAAGACCAGGTAGCCAAAAAGAGAGATAATAAAAATCATCTCTGGAATGAACTGAAGGATAATGTTTATGTATTTCCTGAAGTAACTGGAAAGAATCAGGAAAGATAACTGCAATTAATACACTAGATAGTAATACAAGTTTTCACCCAAGTCTGGCAGTATTGTACAGTACTTAGTCTTTGGAAAATAACCTAACAAATATACAACTATCACTGGCCAAGAAAGAAGTCCATAATTACAGGCTTTATCAATGAAAGCCATTGTTTAAATACAAAAGCTCTGTTATACTGATTCGCTTCAGATTTTGTATTTCACCTACCAGTATCTCAGCACCTCAAAAGATTATTACACTGAAATAAAATCCAATTTTCAAAAAATGGCTGATTTACAAAGTTAAGCATTATATGCCGAGGAAGGCTGGAACCAGGTGTAGTATCAGCTCTGTAGGGTCCTCTCTGTCCTCTGCAAACACTTTATGTCCTTGAAGATCATTACATGCATTGCAGCTTTGGAGAGTCTCTCAACATGATAGTGTCAGCCCCTCCACTCTATCACCATTTTAAATTTGTTGCAAAATATAGAGGCAGAGGTACACAAGCACACCCGCAAATTCTGACCAAGGGCTGCTAAAACAAGTAAAATGCACATGCACATACTCTGCAAGATTTCGGTGTGCTTTGGTTTAGGCCAAAGAGCTTGTCTTTCAAGAGGAAAGTTGTCAACAGTGGGAGGTGCTGCATATTTTTAATTTAGTGTGCTTCAATATTTCTGCAGAATCGAGAATATAAGAAAGTAAGTTAAAAACAGAGTTTATTGAAGAAAACATCTGCAATGTTATGGCTGTCCTTTGGACTTAGAGCTGTCTATGAACCATGGTGTGAGCCAGTCAGTGTATGAGACATTTCTACTCTTATTGGGTAAAGGTCAAAGTTCAAATCATCAGTCCAAAATATGAGGCTTTCTCTGAATGAAGGACACCAGTTTAGTGACGAGAACTTGTGTGCTGCTGCAGCAACAGGCTTGGTGAAACAAACTTACATGTGGTTGAAGAGACTGAGTATCACCCCAAAAATCATGTGCACAATCCCTATGACAACCGACATCTTCATTTTGTAGGAGTTCAGGAAAGTCAGCTTGTTCGATGCAACATTCCAGATCTTTGGGTAAAGGAAGAGGGAGAGAGAGAGAAGAACAGGGTTTTCAGGTGTTTGATCAATAAAAGTTTTGGGCAAGTTGTTGTTTTGACACCATCAATTTACTCCTACCAGTTCTAGTAAGAGGGTAGCAAGGCACAGAAATCTAGATGTTCCTTTTATTACTTTTCCCTCTGACAAGGTATTAATCTAAAAGGTATAAAGTATTATCCTGGTTTAACAGCAGAAATAACAGGGAGTTTAAATGATCCTATGACTTTGCTTCAGTCCTCCAGAAACCACTGCAAAGGCTGGTAGCAGAACCTAGATCTTTTCTGTGTCATTTCCTGTCCTTAGGCTGAGTCATCTTCTTTAGCAAAAGTGGAAAGGCATGAGAAATCCCTCCTGCTGCAACCAAAATTAGTTCCACCCTCACCATAGAAGTACTGAGGACAGAGCATTTTCAAACTTTTTGTTTGAACAGAAAAAACTCTTTTCAACTCCTTGGCCATGGATGGTCATGAGCTGTATTTTGGAATTGTACTGAACACAAGGTTGATAGTATGGAGATGTTTTTGTTGTTGCTGAGCAGGGCTTACACACAGCTGAGGCCTTTTCTGCTTTTTGTGAGGCTGGTGAGGAACTTGGGGGTGCCTGGGAGACTGGGAGGAGACACAGGTGGGACAGGTAACCCCAACTGACCAAAGGGATAGTCCAGACCATGTGACATCATGCCCAGTATATTAAATGGGGCGAAGAAGGAGGAAGACGGGATGATGTTTGTCTTCCCAAGTCACCATTATGTGTGAGGGGACCGTGCTCTCCTGAAGATGCCTGAACTCCTGCCTGCCCATGGGATGAGATGACTTAATTCTTTGTTTTGCTTTGCTTGCGTGCACAGCTTTTGCTTTCCCTGGTAAACTGTCTTTATCTCAACCCATGAGTTTTCCAGCTTTTACCCTTCCAATTCTCTCCCTGATCCCACTGGTGGGAGAGTGAGCGAGGGGCTGTGTGGGGTTTGGCTGCTTGCCAGGGTTAAACCACACAAACTATGTAAGAAACAGATGAAGAGCAAGAAGCAAAAAGCACGGCTTCAGGAGAGAGTGTAGGGAGCTACTGATGTACCTGATATGTAGAAACAGGATTGAAATACAAATTATCTTAGAGCAATTTAATTTAATTACCGGATCTATTCCAAATGGATATGGATTTCCAGAGTAGACTCCTGGGACTGCTGGATCCAACTGCAACACTGTATTGGCTAGAAGCACATCCTTGCTACAAGAGAAAAGGGAAATGACCTTTGCAGCTTAATCTCTCCGTCGAAGCCCACGGTATATTTATGTGAGGTGTGCTGAGGACTACCAGAGGGTATCTGTAGCTGACTCCAGCCTTTCTGTGACCTGTTATCCTGCACTTGTGTGCATGTAAATGGGCCCCACACAATGACAGCCTCCCTCACACTGATAATTCTCTATGCATCAGTCCTGGACACCTGCAGATTTTTATGCACATCAGTGCCTGAACAAACAGGCGTGTTCCCAGGGACTCTGCATTTCCATTTCAATAGTGAGTTCATCTGTGTGTGTCAGACAAAACCTCTGATTCATTCATGACTGCATCCACAGCAGGGAGTCCTTCCCTTCCCCACACAGGCAGTCTCTCTTTCCAAGCCTCCATGCTCCATTTGGTGTGTTTCTGCTTCATTCCTACATTTAGCACTTACTTCCAAGTGTTATTTTTAAACATGGGGATGATATGCCAGGAAGATCCAAAGAAGTTGAACGATTTGGAGAAGCAGTCATTGTAGATGAAGCCAGTGTACATGGAGAATATGCCCATGAGCAGGATCAGGTAGCGCCCGCTGAAAAAGGTGTTCCAGATCTGCAGGGGGAGAAGGCAGTGCCAGTGACCAAAGTACCTGCAGGTCCATCAGTTGGTGGGCCTCAACCAACAGTAGACCTGATTGTACTAATCTATGTATATACAATTCTTCATAGAAAATTTGGGGTCCCTTAGGCCCTCTGTGTATAAGTAGGCAGAACTGCCAAATCTCTGCCTCGAAGGTGTCTTTGAACGATCTCCACTCAGCCTTTGGGAGGATGGATGTCTATCAAATGGGGCTGATGAGCCTTTCCCTATGCTGATAGGCTGCACCAGCTCCCTGATACTCACCTCGTTAGTGCTTTTCTGGGCCAGAAGGCTCTTCTCATTAATGACCATCCAGAGGGCGAAGCCCAGCATGACAGCGCCGTGGCCACAGTCCCCAAACATCACCGCAAACAGGAAGGGGAAAGTAATGATAGTGTAGGGAGCTGCAGGAGGGAAAGGTCGAGAAGCTCAGCTCCCCCTAAACAGAAAGGCCTCATCAGAGAAGCAAACTGGCCCATCAGGCCATTCCTTATAGGTACTGTCCTTAAAGGCCTCCGCAATCCCTCCCTTACACACCAGACAGTCAGATCTAGTGCAGAACTAGCTTTACCATCACAAAGATTGTTCAATTGTACCTTCCTTGCAATTTTATCCTTTGTTTCTTGTCTTGCCATAATAAACACCATGTCTAAGCAGCTGCATTCTGTTTTGCAACAGAAAAAATATATTTGAAGTTTACTACCATATTTCTCAACCTGCTCAGCCTAAACAATCTGAGTTAATCTGACCCTTTCCCACAGACTGCCATTTCTAGGTTTCTATTAATTCTCAGTGGTCTCTCTGAGATCCTCTACCATTGTTGCACACTTTTATCAGGTCCTTTGGGCCTTCTTTGCCTCTATACAGTGAGCTCAACTTACATTTCCCTTATGAGCTTAGTTCTTTTCCTCAGAGCTGCAACCTCACCATTTGTTCCCCATCCTGTATTTGTATAGTTCATTATTTCCATCACAATCATTCACTGAAGACCAACAGCCAAATTCTTTGCCTGAGAAAATCCATGCCTATCCACCAAGCAGTTCCCATACAGTTCAGCTTTCTCAATCAGCAGTGAGTAAATATAGTGAGGGAGCTCAAAGGCTTCACTTTGGCTCATGCAAACCAGATGCACACAGTTGAGTGTTTCTCACCTGGGTTCATCTCCCTGTAGTTGCCCACACCGTATGCATCCACGATGTTCTGAAATCCAGCTGTGAACTTGTTGGTCCTGTTGAAGGTGGGTGGTGCCATCCTGGTGTGTACGGCAGTGAGGATGGGGGCAATTGTGGAGCCACTGCGCTCCTGCAAACCCAGTGACAAGGACAGGCACAGAGTGGATAGGAGAAGAATTGGCCCCACGATACCACTTCTGGCTCGTGGGTCTGTCACAAACCTGCTAAGATTTAATGCTGATCTTAAGCTCCCTCAAAAGATGGAACACCAAACAATCATGAAACAACCTGAACTTGAAACAGAAAAGGGAGCCTTACCTTAAGGTAACAGACAAGTCTGAACATAAGCTCAACACATAAACAATTCAGCATGGGTGAGAGCTTCAAGGACCCGAAATGTTGCTCTCTTACCATTCCTTGATGGAGAGCTCTTTTTATCCGGTCAGCATCAGCCACTGGGAACCAGATCTCTGCAATGACACACTGCTGGGTGACATCGATGTTACAGCAATTCAGGATGTGGTAGATGGCCTTGATTTTCTTCACCTTGATCCCCCAGGACCACAAGTTGGCTGCTGCCTCATGCAGCAGTCGTTGGCGGTGGGACTCAGTTTGTGTTATCACCTGTAAGCACAACATAGGGCTGAGATAGGGAAGCACAGGGGGCACAATTAACAGTAGTTAATTGGAGAGGACTGGTGGAAGAGGGTTGATGAAAAGGAACTATTTGTATGAATGTGTGGGTTATCCTAGGGAGCAGCACATGCAGGTGTGGACACAGGATCACTCGACACCAGGTGCACAGTGCTGCTCACCAAGGACTCTCCCGGCATGATCCTGAGTCACTGTAAGTGTAGAGGGGACCACTGGGAGTTACTGAGCTCTGGGATTGGCTCCCTACCCAGTTGCTTACAGACTGGCCACATCCCACCACATGCTCCCAAGCTGCCATCTCCTGCAGGCAGCTCTGTGCCACAAACTTGGGGCGTATCATGCCCATGAGTAGAGCTACAGCTCATGGTCTTGGGCCTCCACGCATCATGTGGCCACCACAGTGCTGCTGTGTGAACAATGGAGATAATGAGATAATGGGAAGATAACCTGTGTGGTCTGCCACATTGTTTCAGACAGGACAACTATCTGGGCAGGTCCCACTTGCAGGGTTCAGTCCTCAGAAAAGCCACTGTCACTTACTGTGTTTAAATCCTCAATCCTTGTGTTGACTCCATCAAGCATTTCTCGGCGCTCGGTGGCAGCCTCCGGGCAGGGATAGACTGTGGCACGAAATCTAGCCTCAGTAAGAGAGAGTTGAGAAACACCAGTGATTTGACTGAGTTTTCTTCCTCCGTACTCTTCTCAGTTCAACAGCAGGGAAACTGGACTTCATTCCCGACCCAGAAGTATGCCCAGTATACTCTTCTCACATACTATAAAGTTGCACTTGATGTCGTAGAAAGGTGCAAATAGGTACATTTATCCCTTGACGAGAACAAGGATCCCTTCATCTGTTCTAGCTGAAAAACCCTCCTTGTCCTAGTTTATACACAGTACCTGATGTCTTACAGTGGTCAGCACTAACACGTGGGCACCTCCCTTCTATCCACAAGCTGTTTGAACTGCGATGAGACTCAACAAAAACCCACCCTGGCGAAGGCAGCCTCGATAACACAGTAGCCAACAGATGTCCCTCTTGCACTGAGGCTGGAAAAATACCATGTCCCTGTATCTGCACTACCCTCCTGCAGGCACTGGGAGAAGGCATCGGCTGAGCTACTGCTGCACTGCAAGCAAACGCCCTTTGTGCGGGGAGGCTGCATAAGTAAATAACCCTGAAAAACAAACAAACAAGCAAGCAAACAAACAAAAGGACTGTATTTCCAGGATAAAACAGGAGAATGGCTGTATGCTTCTGATCCACCTGTTTGGCTAGATACCTTGGGAACAAGGGAAGGATGGGTGAAGGGTTTTAAATGTCTGAGAGTGGTACCTGTTACGTCAGCTTAGATAAATCAGTATAAATGCTTTTATAAGCTTACCCCCAAGGTTCTGTTGGGGAGATTCAGCAGGTTTGTTTAGTGTGGTATAAGACGGACTAATGTGGGATTCTAACTAGTGAGTGAAGGTCTTAGCTCCAAGCAGGTAATGCTTCAGCTACAGCATGGAACTTGACCTTTTCTAGTACAGCTGCAGGTCACCCTGGTGTAAAGGTGATTCCACCAGCGCAGCACACTGCAGCGTTGTGCAGGCACTGTATGATCCCGGAACAGACCATTAGAAATGAGTTGCATGTCTCTCTGAGAAGCGTGCGGCTACCTGTCCTGCCTGCAAAGCAAGTCCCAGAGTATCTTCATGCACGACAGCAGGCACAAGGACTTCCCCCTGGGACCTCACAGGCCACAGGGTGCACTGCTGCTGCTCTCCGCCTGCAAGCCTGAACTGAGCTGAGGTGCTGCAGTAACTAAAATAGCAGAGTTCCCTCCTTTTTTTCCTGCCTGGTTTGTTCAGTGATATCTAGTGTATGTGCCACCTTTGCCACTTTGATAGTGCCCATCAGATCTGCAAGAAGAGATCCCTCCTCTTTGCAGAGTGGAGTTCTCCTGCCCCTGACCTAAGGCAACACATTTCCACCATCCTGTCATGGATACACTGAGTTAGGGTTGCTAAAGGGCTGTCTTTCTGCACGTGAGATGAATTAAAAGAAGATGTAACAGGGTCATAGGGGTCTATCCCTGCTTAAGAGACAAAAATGTGCAGGCTCTGTGTACAGATAAGCATCATATTCTGGCTTTGTCTGAGCGCAGGATATTTCACCACCTGCTCTACAAAATCAGTTCCAGCACACATACAAGTGAGGACAGTTGCAAATTGAACAAAACATGCTGCAGTTTCCTAGAGATCAGCCCAGAGCTGTGTGTAATGATAGCATGTGCTCTTCAGCTAAACTTCCCTTTCCAGAATTGAATTTCTCCTCACTCAACACCTGGTATTCATTTCCAAAGGTTATTCACCCTACCTAATTATTTCCATCTTCTTATTCTTCACAGCTCTTAGTTCATCTTTAATAAGGATTTTTAATCAAACTTGAAAGCTCATTCCTCCATGCTGTACAGTTCCCCCATTCCCAATAACGTTATTGCAGCAGTGCTGCTTTGATCTTTTAACAGCCATTTTGCATACTGAGTATCAGCTTTGCCCTAATGGCACAGACATCTCTGAAAGCTCCAGGAGAATTCAGCAGGGAATCCTTACATTGATAAACCCAGTTTAGTATTCACATTAGTACTGAGGCAGCCGCAAGAAAAGGAGGAAGAAAAAAATTCTTACATTTTCCTCCTTCCTGCTCCCTCTACACCTTTCACTAATAAATTTGTGCATGGACTTAATGCTCATGAAATTGGCAGACTAATGTTACCAATTAGAGTCAAGCAGGGACTACAACTGTAACCTGAGGCACACAGCTCTGCAAACAAATCTTAGCCTGCCTTGCAGGAGGCTGGCTTAGACCGGTCCCATGATTTTTGCAGGATATTTACTTGTCATGAATGATGACTTAGTGCTAAGCAGAAATGTCCTGCTGGGGCTGGAATGACACTGCCATCTGCTTTAGGCATAGTCAACCCTGCCTTAAAGGTGGCCCAGACTAAAATGTCTTGGCCTGGGTACCAGGGATGGCCAATGGCCCACAGAGCACAGAAGGAGTGTCGGGGGATTAATACATTTAGAAACCTGCCACTCAGCAAAACATCCATGTACATGTGCACATTAGCAACCAAAACATTTGAAAGGAAGAAGGAACATAAGGGATGACTTCATTAGCACTGCAAAGGGTGTCCCGTGGATTTGTCTTTGGTAGGTGTATTTTCCTTCAGTTACAAGGGCCTGAGAGAAACCAGTCTAAGTTCCTTTATATGAACCTACAACCACATCTGCAACACTAGCTCCTAGAAACTTTGCATGTCACAACCTCCCTGCAGGGATCTGCTCACATTTCCAGCACGGCCTGACCCCTCGCTGCAGATGGTTGTACCTATGGTTTGGGTGATTTCAGTGTCAATCAACAATGAATATGTTGACAGGCATTGCACGGCATATTCTTTTACTCCCAGCCCAGAAAAAAAGTCTTGGGCTTTTGACTGCAGGGAATTTTAAATGCTGCAGGGGGAAAAAATTACATCCAAAATGAAGAACTCTCAGCACTCTGTGGGCAACCCCAGCCAGCTCTAAATGTATGGCCTGGCAACTTGCAAGGCCATTGGCACAGGGGAAAATCCAGTGGGAAGCATTCAGCACCAGCAACTGCCCGTGCAGAAGGGGAGAAGGGTTCTGAACAGCATCTAAAAAGCAGGCAAAGAAATGAGACATAAAAAGGACATGGGCCTGCTGAAGCAAGTTCAAAGGAGGGCCATGAAGATGATCAGAGGGATGAAGCACCTCTGCTATGAGGAAAGGTTGAGAAAATTGGGGTTGGTCGGGCTGGAGGAGCAAAGGCTCCACGCAGATATTACCACAACCTTCCAGTACCTAAAGAGGCCTACAAGAACACTGGAGAGGGACTTTTTACAAGGGCATATAGTGATAGGACAAAGGGGGGGTGGCTTTAAACTGAAAGAGGGTAGGTTTAGGTTGAATATTAGGAAGAAATTCTTTACTGTGAAGATGGTGAGGCACTGGCACAGGTTGCCACAGAGAAGATGTGGACACCCCATCCTTGGCAGTGTTCAAGGCCAGGCTGGATGGGGCCTTGAGCAACCTGGTCTAATGGAAGTGTCCCTGCCCATGGCAGGAAAGTTGGAATGAAATGATCTTTAAGGTCCCTTCCAACCCAAACCATTCTATAATTCTATTACGTGCAGGAAATGGTAATCCAGGAAGAGAATGAGACTTGCTGAACAGTCAAAGACCACTGGCAGCAGCAGACTGATCCTGCACAGTGGCTATGGCACAACTCCCTGCATGTCTGAGGTTCAGGATCAGAAATCAGTGACTGAGAGCCAGGAGTCTTCCCTCAGCTGTCCATGACTGCTTTATAGACAGATGCCCACCTCAGGAGGGCTGAATTGCTCTCTGGATGGGCATTCCCCTCCACTGCTCTTAGAAGGTATCTTGGAGGGCCCCATTTCCAATGCAGGAATTGCTCACAGACCCCAGGGTTCTGTCACTTCTTGGGACCGAAGTCAGTCATGCCAGCTGGATGAAAGATTTACCTGCTTTTATTCTGATTAAAGGCAGGATGTAAGGAAAGACCTGCCCTGAGCGTGGGTGTCAGAGAAGAGCAATTGCTCACCCCTCTCCCTGCAGGCTCTTGGCTGGCCCTGCCTGGCTGAGGGGCTACACCTGAAATGGGTTTGGTGACAGCAGACAGATCCTCTCATCAAATCTGATTTACACTGCAACAGAGCTCATCGGTCATCAGCGTTATGAAAGAGTAACAAAATATTCAACCTAAATTATCTTTTCAAAATGCTTAACAGGGTGGAAACAAGTCAGGTTGTATGAAGCTTTCATTTCTCTCCTGGGCTCTGTCTCTGATTACAGAGATATTGCTCAAAGGCCTTGGGAAAGGGTTGAATAAACTACAGCATCAACTTTTTATGAAGAAGTGCAGGAAGGCTTGAGAGCAAGTTGAGGATTACTGTGTTCCCAGTCCTCATGTTAGGGCCTCTGATTTTCAGGGGAAGAGTGCTGAGTATTTTTTAAACAACAGTCCCCTTTTAGATGTTCCAAGTTAAAAACCTAGCAACTGAAGCTCTCAAGAGCTGTATGTCACTTTGGAAAATGTAGGATCTCGAGTTCCACGTGACAAGGTGATGGATGTCTTTCATGATTAGGAGCAGCAGAGCTGAGGAGCGGAAGGGAGGTTGGGTGCAGAGCTGACAGCTAGAGAGCTGGAGATCTGATCTCTAGCTCCAAATTCAGCCAGCTTGGGCTGCCAGTAACCACCTCTGTGCGAATCACTGTGGCTTGCCCATAGGCCTGCCTTACCCATCACAAATCTTCTTGATTTTTTGTTTAAGCTGCTCTCCTTGATAGAAGATAATGAACACGTTCTTCTTCACCTCTTCTCTCTGCAACACACAATTCAAGCAGAATTTAACACACATGGAGTCTAGTGCAGAAAAGTCAGTGGGTTGTTTTTATCATCCCCCAGCCCCATTTTCCCAGCAGCAGTGTTTTCCCCAGATGCTCTTTCAGGAAACAAGCATGGGCAGCAGCTCTGGGTTATGGGGGAGGGAGCAACGTGGAGCAGAGGGGACAGAGTTCCACTGGTGCACAGGGCTCCAGAGGCACCAAGGGGAATCAACCCTCCATGGCTAATTCCAGGTGGGGACAGCCACAGTCCACTTCCATGGTGGTCCCTGTAATACAGCTGCCCTATGAGGCCCCACGCGCATCTTGACAGCCAGGAAAAGGAAACCACCTCAATAGTGGCAAAAGGGGAAAGCAGTGTCAAAGAATCTTCTCCCATCCTCAAACTTTGCCACCTTTCCCCTACAGGCTGCCCTCAGACACCGAGCTCCGGAGAGGCAGCCAGTGCTGCAGCATGGCCAGGGCACCGGCTTCATGGCTGCAGGTCACAAGCACCCACACAGGGCAGAGGAGAGCAAAACCAGGTTGGTACCTACAGTCACAGGGTCCTCCATGGGGGTGTCCATTTCCGTGTACCTCAGGTAGATGTTTCCCCTGCAGGCTCGCCACAGTAAACGCTCAAAGGGGATCATCCTTTCCCTCTTTATTACCCCTGCTGTGAATCTGAGCAGAGTTACAAGATAAATAAATTACAAGCCCATTCTAGGCCTTTTAGGACCTGTAGGACACATGATTTCACAATCCCTTGTTTTCTAGTCTGTGGTAGCCAGGGCTCTGCTGCTGCAGCAGGCACTTCTAGGAAAAACTTCCCTGCTCGAGCCTGGCTTTTATCTCAATCTACTGACTTTATCCTACTGTTCTTTCTTTAAAAAAAAACTTTCCTAGATCGTGAAGTGAAGGAGAAGAGACAATTCTGGCTAGAAATGGAGGAATGGAGAGATGCTCAAAGTCACACACAGAGTGCCTGACTGGCAAAGGCTGGAGGTAGAAATTTTGAAGTGGTGTTTTATCCTTACTCTCCCGTTTTCCTTTTCTGAGAAAGCATCAGCCCAATGCAATACCATGGCTTTTTCTGTGGTTAGACATCCATCCATGAGGGCCAGGCTGGTAGCCAGATACCCGAGTCCAGAAGTCATGGGTGAGATGCCTTAAGACAGCAATTTTCAGTCAATACCTACTAAGGGATCATTGGAATTGGTGGCGTGGAAGTAGAATTCCATTTGTCCTACTGAGCCATATCCTGACCATAGTTTTGATGATAACTTCTGAGGACAGTCACTCTCTCATCTTCATGAAACAGCTGTGCAGAGAAGGTAGGTGAGCACCCTCTGCTAAGAAGCTGAAGGATGCTAGGCTAGTGTCAGAGAAATGCAGCACAGGCGGGAAGCCTGGCCAAGCTGGAGGCCATCACCAATACACACCCAAGCTTGGCAGCTGCAGCAGCAGGAGTGCTTCTCAGCTCCAGCAGACCAGATGTGTCTTCACTGAAGAAATCATCTGGCAGATTGGTTTCTGCCTGGAAAACATTAGTTTTAAAAAACACTCTTAGCATTGCCAGTTTGAAAGCTATTTTCACATTTTTCTCCTAATATTTTTTCCCCCAAAGGTAGCTTTCCACAGAGATTAAGACCAAAGGAAAACCAATAAAAGTAAACTATATCTTAGCAATGGAAAAGCATAAATGCTATTTTCAAAGAGATCTGGGAGCCCAATTTTTGAGCCCCACTGACTCACGGAGCAATGCAGGCTCCAGAATGACTGAGGTGCTTTTGCAAACCTCATAATGGCTTGTGGTAAAGACCTCTAAAAGCAACATACACCAAATGAAAGTGCAAGTATTTTTAAGAACCTTCCACATCTCTTTTGGAAGAGCCAAGGGGCCTCTCACCTCGAAGAAGTCCTGGGTTTTCTTCAGCAGATGTTTGAGCTCCGTCAGCTCAAGGAAGTTCTGTTTCAGTGTTTGCTGGTTCTGGTTGGCTTCCAGCAGCTCAGCTTCAAGTTTCTCCAGCACTGTCTGTTTAGGGTCCAAGCACATCCAGAAAAACTCTGAAGCACATATTGGCCCTTTCCCAAGCTGATACCAAATCTCAAACAACAGTTTTCATTTTTTTCAAGGGAGAATAGAGAAATATTCAATGAACACTTCAATAAACACTTTTGGTAAGAAGATATTCATCAAGGCATCATTTTTTTTTTCACTGCAAACATTCCCTGATGGCTGTGTTGTCCTCTTCTGGCACTGGAGTTGCGATGCCCCTGACCCAAGCACAGGCAGGTAGGTGGGTGTGTGGTGTTGGTGTCTCAGCCTGTCTGGGTATCTCTGTGGCTCCTCGCAGACATCTCAGACCCCAGGCTGACTGGCTGTCAGTTTGCTGACTACAAAAGCTACCTACAACATGGCCATTAGCTTAGGTTCATTAGCTATAGGCCAAAAATTAGGTAATGATGTGGGGCCAGGAACACACCAGGAAACCAAATTGCTTGTGAAGCTGAAGCCCTTGGAAAGCTTGATTTTCCTTTCTAGTCACCTACATAATGCAGCATTTTAAAATTACCCTGTCAGTAAACTCAGCTTCCAGCTGGGCTAGAATAAAGCGTCCCTTGCACATCCAAGGGCAAGGCCCAAGTATTTGTGTCAGGCCCCAGTATCACTACCATGCTCCCAGCAGGACAGACAGTCCTGGTTTTTTATGCAGTGAAATTGGTCCTAACATCAGCTCTCCTGGTAAAACACCAAACCCCTTCTAGTTCTCTCCTATAGGATGATGGGGGCATTCTGTGAGTGCGATACTTTTTCATTAATATGTGGGACCAGAGGGAGGTTTCACAGGGGATGGTAAAAAGCCTGGGATCCTTTAGGAACATGCAGCAGGACCAGCCTCAACCTAAGTGCTGAGGCAGCAGCTCAGGGAGCACCTCCTCGGGCAGGGAGAGTTGTGCCAGCCTCAGGCACGAGATCCTTCCTTGCAGGGGAGGGCTCTGTTGAGCACATTACACAGACAACCTGGTGCACAGCCCTTCTCCCTCCTGGCTCCACTCCAAATTCTGTACCTCCATATCAATCATTTCCCGAGGCAGGGGGGTCTCTGGGTACTTTTCTCCTTTGACTATCTCAACATTATCTTCCATCTCATTTTCAAGAAAACCTGCAAGGAAAGGGCAGAGAAGTCTCAACACAGAATCACCCCTGGTGGGTCATCCTGGTCACCAGCTTGTTGCTCAGCCAGGACCGAGGCCTCCCATGGAGGTGTGACAAGATTGAGTCATGTATGAGGTCCACCATCCCAGTGCATACACACAGCCACCATGGAAAGAACACCCCCAGCCTCCCTTCTCAGTGAAGAAGCTGTTTCTTCTGAAGCCACGGTACCCACTCCCACGTGGGCAGCCCTCAGCCCTGCCACAAGTGGCCACCATGGCCCCCTTTATTTGGGGCAGTGAGTAAGGCACGCAGAAAGCCCAGGTTCCGCTGCTTTGCCCAACAATGGCAAGTGCTGCCGCCGTGGCTACAGCAGGCACCAGCATTGTGGTGGGGAGAGTGCAGAGCTCCCAGGACACACATCCACAGGACAGTGGGAATCATGAGCTCTGCTGCTTGGATTTTAAGGACTTATCCCCAGGCTGAAGCCCTTGGCCACAAGAAGTGTGTGCCAACAGCTGGTGCGCTGGTGTAAGGGTCAGGTTATCTGGATTAGCCTCCTGCCCAGCCCCAGATTTATCTTGTGATTTTATAAAAGCTAATTAACCTCTTTTCTGTTCAGTTAACCATTTTCAAAACAGGGGCAACAATTTATTGCCCATATGGGGTGAAGTGGTAATTAGCTGACGCATGGAAAACATTTCCAGGGACTCAGATGAAAACATCACCATTTTGCCACTAATTCTGCTCCCCAGTGTGAGAGCACTTAAAGAAATAAATCCCACACCACCAGTTGGCAGGAAGCCGATTGCATTTGACAAGCGTTTACTTACGCAGGATTCTCTCCAAGGATTCGCACCTTCTCACTTCATTCACAAACTTTCTCTGGAAGCTGTTGACATTCACATTCAGCTAAAAACAGGAGGGAAAACAAGCCTGGGGCTGAAGGCTGCACACTGCTGTGCTCATTTTTAACATCAGCAGAGAACGAGTGCCTTTGGTGCGGATGGCAAACACCACTGTGTCTGAGAGGGTCCGAGTGGCAGGGCAATACCGTGGGCTTCCTCATGGCCGAGGACACGGTGGCCTTCCACACAACCTTGCTGTGACAGCAAGAGTCACAGAAGGGCCCTCATGGAGACACCCTCTGCGTCCCGGTGATGCAAAGAATTGTTCTAAGGTTGTGCAGAGGGCATGCAGAGCACCACACGGGACTCAGGGATGGGTTGAGTCTCAGCATGATCCTTGGGGATCATTGATCAGCCTTGGGGAAGTCCCGCTCTCACCATGGATTTTTTGGCCTCCCTACAGGGGCATCTTTCCCAAGTGCTTAGAGGAAAGGACAAGCACACCCCAGGGCACATCTCCAACAGCTCAGCATGCCAGCCAGGCACTACTCACGTCTCTGAACTGGACCAGCCCCAGCTCCCCGAGCTCAGCCACGCAGCAGTAGGCAGCCTCCACCTGCAGGAAGAGCTGCCTCAGGCTCATCTCCTCGCTCCGGAAGATGGAGGCCATCTCGCCTGTTCTCCTCTGCCCTGGATGGCCCTGGGAGCCTTTGTGGCAGCAGCACGGTCTTCCTTGCCCAGGCAGGTGCAAGAAGGTGCCAAGTTCTGCAGGAACATTGGAGTCACTGAGCCAAACTGCTGGAATATAACCCAGTGCTGCTCATCACGTCCTCCAAAAGGGTTTCTTCACCTTCTAAGATCCTCCTTGAACCCACATGAGGCTTCTTCCCACCAGAGCAGTGATAGATGCTAAGGTATGTGTGTGCCACAGGGAAAGGGGGGAGTCACCGGTCTCCTGTGACAAATGATGAGCAAATACCCTGCCCCGTCCTCTGCTGGACCTAAACACTTCAGACCACTGCACTCAGGCTCTTTATTTGGGTTTTGGATGCTGTGATTGGAAAGGACTCGATTTCTCTTTGCCTTAAACACACAGACAAAAAAAAGATCAATAATTTCACCTTGCAATTAGACAAGAGAAAGAGGCCTGACTAGTTTTTTATCACTTCCATTGATAGTATGAACATTGCAAACCCATCTGGAGCATGTTATAAGGGTGTGGGGAGAAGAGCAGACTATTTTCTTTAAATTAAAACAACCTTTAAGATTTCAGAATAATTTTCTCCCCATAAAGGACTGTTTTCAAAATGAGATACATGAAATAACATGCATTGCACAAAATTTCCTCTCATCTCTATGCTTATTATTTACTTTGAATAACCTGAACATAGAAATTGTCTTTAGTTGTTCTCACACAAAATTAACTAATCAGCATGCACAAGCACAGTAATCTTTTTCCAGAGAAAAACATGCAAGTAGATACACTTCTTGCATGAATTTAATTCTGTAGCAAGCCTATATTTTATAAATAGCAAAACAAAATCCCTTTATAACCTCACTTCTACTTGTTGACAAGGGTAGCAAGTCAATTGTCTTTAACCCCTTCTGTCTCTATGAACCTTGTCTTTCAGCATTTTTTTATAAATTGTGGATTCTATGAATTCTCTTTATAACATATAAAAGATTTATCTTAAATATAAGAGAAGCATTTCAGAAAATATTAAAGGCTTGTTTAACAGGAGCATGATAGTCACAGGTCTGTGCTCAAATTTCCTGGCAGGTTTCCTTCTCCTGCTCCCTCTACCCATTCACTCGAAAATTTAAGATGTTGAAAATACAGTGTATGATAACTAATAGCTTGTTCAAAGAAAACATCATGTACCAGCTTAAATGGATGGCATTTTAAATTTGGTTGGATATTTTTCAGCAAACTGTATTTTTCACGGGAAAAAGAGACAAAAGCTGCAAGAGACTCTCACTATGCATGCAAAGAAAATCTGAAGTAAATCTGATTTTCAAAAAGTTTAAAAGATCATCAAAATGTCCAATCTTAATTTCTTTAGACTGAAAAGTGTGAAGAAACTATCATCTAAAGCAGTTTGTATTTCTAAACCTGAAGTTAGCTTCCATTAAAAAAAAAAAAAAAGCTAAACCCTTAGAATTTATAGAACAAAACTCAAAATATTTAGAAATATCTTAATTAAGCTGCTTCAAACCATCCAAAGCCAGGGTTCTGCTTTTCCTTAGTAATCAGTCAGTAAAAGCCCCAAAAGCTCACTTTCATCTTGATTTGGAATGAGAGAAACACCTACTGCAAGGAAGGCAGAGCTTTCACCCCTCAACCATTCCTACAGATGCAGGAGGCTTGCCCAAAAGCACCTGCTGGCCAGCAGTGCCTCTGTCAAAATCACCTCCCCCCTTCCCTACTCTCCCTCGTCCCCAGTTTTTGCTCTGGCAGAAAAACAGTTAATTGAGAAATCCCTCACACGTTCCCCGCCGCTATTTCCATTAAAATGCACTAAAGCGCCCCGGGTTTGGGCAGGGCAGACCCCGGTGCTGTGAGGTGCTGGGCGGAAGGTGCAGAGGGTGTCACTGGGGGTTACCTGTCGGCCACCACGCTCCTTTCCGCCAGCCCCTCTCCCCAGGGCAGGGGCGCGCTGTCCCCTGGCTGGCCCGGTGTCCGTCCGCAGGTGACAATGACAGCAGGGCTCTGCAGCGGCGCCGGGAGGGGAGGGCAGCCCTGGCCAAATGTCCCGTCCCACACAGGGCACGGCAAACCTTGGCTTTTAAGGCCAGAACTGGTCTGGACCAGAGAAGGGAAACCTTTTCTGTCCCAAAACAGCCCCCGGGTGGAGCGGACGGGACCGAACACTTTCTGGCTCGGTCACCGCCTCTGCGCCAGGGCTGTGCCCGGTGCCAGGCGTGTTGTGGCAGCACGCGGCTTGCTGGGACTGACAACAGATGGGACGACCTGGCTGTCACCGCCCCGGCCACCCGGAGGGAGCGAGAGCCTCTGGGAGCTGCCGTGCGCGGGGCGCTGCGAGCCCCGGACACCGCATTGGCGAGCGCTGCGCGGAGGGAGGATCGGCCGCCAGGGAGGTGGAAAAAACTGCGCTGTTTCTCGCTGGTTTTTCCGCGCCGAAGGCAGTCTGGGAAAGGACAGGGAAACAATGGGAGATTAATGATTTTCCTGCCGCGGGGGGACGGGCAGAGCGATAGAGCAAGGAGAGGGCTGGGAGAGCAGGGGCTCTCTTACGCAGGGTCAGCGCTGACAGGGAACTTGATTCCCACCCCTTGACATAACAAATGCTGGGGAGGAAAAGGGGCTTTATAGACTTTCTGCCACTTCAGCTGCTAAAGCAAGGGCTCCAGAGAGAAATCTGTCCCCTCATAAAACCAATGGCTTATCAAGCTAAACCGTAGAGGAGGCAGGGACTCACCCTGTCTCCTCTGTCTGGGACACTGCTAAAAAAAAAGTCTGTCTGGGACACTGCTAAATCTAGCACCCAGAAGAAAAATTTCCTCTCAGAAGAAGAACTAATGAAAATGCATGGCTATACGCAAACTGTAAAGTACCCCTAAAGCAATGCTTTCTCAAACCTGTTCTTTTGGAGGTTCCCAGTAACCCTGGCCCAACAAGACAAAGGGTAGAGTTAGTCCATGGGAACACTGCCAAAAAATGAGAAACAGCAGAGGGTTTCCCAGCAGAGGGGTTTTCTATTCAAAAGCAACAGAGTGGCCCCACTTTGCAAGGTCGGCTTTGGTGAGAGGGGTCCTGCTGCTTGCTCAAGTCCAGCTGTCTCGAGCTATGTGACCTAAAAAGGAGATATTAAAATTAAAAGGCAATTTTGACAGGTGAGCCTAAAGCTTGCATTTTGCTCAGCAAACCACCCAGATGAACTGGCTATGGGTCTCCCTGGGCCCCCACCCGCTTTGGCTGTACTGCGCTTCTCCTGGACCAGCCACTGCCCATGGTCAGCTCTGCCTTCTCTATCAGTGCTACCACAACAAGGGAGTAAAGGCTGCATCTTCTGCTGGGAAATTGGAAATTTCCTTGACAAGGCAGATGTGAAGTCACTGCCATTGACCATGTGAATGCCATACAGGGCTGTGGAGGAGCTGGTGTGGCCAAGGAAGGACTTTGCCTTCCAACCCTTGCAGTGATACTAAACAACAGGAGTCATCACTCAGTTCCAAACTGGTGCCTATTGACACAACAAAATGAAACAGCTTCTCAGGCTACTCCCCTCACCTCTGAACCACAGCACATTCTTCCCCCTGGGTTCATTTGATGACACCAGGGTTTGCTTCTTCTTTGCTCCTTTGCTGCTCTTACTCAGCCCTACAGTTTCACACAGCTACTCCCCTACAAGCTGTTGGGGCTGGGGAAGCAGAAGGGGTCCCCACAGCACATTTCATCACCAAAGCAAGCTGCACTAAGTCAGCCACTCTATCCTGTTAGCTGAGGAGTGAGCAAACATGGAGAGCAGGGATAAAGCTGTCTCTGCTCCCCTCCCCCCACCCTTCCTGGGTGAGAAGGGGAGAGGAAAGAAGCAAAAAGCATATCCTATTTCATGCCTCTGGCATGTGGAAGTAAGAACATTATTTTATAATAATCCTATTAATGCAGATCAGATGAAGATGGCTGGCCCTGAGGCAGCGTTTGGAGAAGCCCCATCAGTGGGCTCTTTGTTGGTGCAGGCAGCTCTGCCCGGGCGAGCTGAAGGCAGCCTTTCTCTGAGCCCTCCACTGCCTGGCTGGTCTTGGGCCCTCTCACTGGGGTCTCCAGATGAACAGCATGGGGTCATAGCAGGGCCACAGGCTCAACATTTGTCTAATACCAACCCCAGCCTGGACTGGAAAATACAAAAAGCAGGGTTGTGCAGTCTTCCAAAATGCTAGAGCTGCTTTCCTCTGTGTGACAGAAAACACATCCCCTCTCCCTTTCTTTCACTTAAAGAATAAAACCTTTGTGGTTTTGACTTTTTTTTCTCTGAATTTTAAAAACCAACCCCTCTGTTCACAGGTAGCTTTATCATAGATGGCTATTTTTCACATCAATGAAGACACCAAACAAATTGGCCCCCTCCCTGATGGACACATTACTGGCAGCAGATTTAAGATCTTGCCCTTTTTTGCAGCAGCAGCAATCAGATTTCATTTGGAATGAAAAATATGAGCCAATTGCCTATGTAAACAGAATATATATATATATATATATATATATATATATATATACACACAGAGTGAGTCTGCATCTGTGTGATAAAGGTAATAACTTTCTGAGAGCCACACCTGGTGGAGATGTGTCAAGGGCAACCAGGGAGACGTGTACTTTGGCCACCAGAGGATCTTAGCCATGGAGCTCTCTGTGGCACAAAATCTACCGAACAGCAGGTATTGCCTCCTCCATAACCATCAGAACCAGCAGCCCTACACACTGTGGAGGAATCTCCAAGAGGAGAGCTGGGGAAATACCTAATTTTAGAGTAAACAGTCTTGTCTTGGGAACTGCGTGAAAATGGGAGCCCAAGGAAAGGAAGCCCCATCTCTGAAGGGGCTGCAGTTGTGCCTCAGGTGCCGGGGCACCCTCGTGGAGGGAGACGGGAGTAGAAATTAGGGGAAGGCACTGGAGTGTCTTATCACTCTTCAGGCAGTCACAGCACTGAAATATAAACGTGTAATGAAGAAGAAATGAAACAAATCCAAATCTCTGTCAGGAGATGGTTTTGCAGGGCTCCCATTGTGTCTGAACTTATCAAGCAAACCTTCATTTCCAACCCGATCCAAAAATCACTGAAGCCAAGCACAGCCTGTTCACCGCTTCAGGAGAGTTTGGAGCAGATCTTTCTGAGCCACAGAGGGAACACATTTTGGAAAGGAAAAGAAATACATTATGTTAATTGTGCAAATGCATTTTCAGCATCCCCTAGAAATGGAGACATTTGCCTACAAGCTGACGAAGAGTATTTAGCTAATACTTAAAATTCAAAAGAGATTTCATTAAAAATCAAATCATTCATGCAATAGCAGGGCAGTTTTGTCTTTTTGCTTCCCCTCAAGCATTTTGTGCTGCACAGAACACTTTTGAATTCATTTACTTTTGCAAAATTAACTGCCAGGTCAACTTTCAGTGGGAATAGAAGGTGAGAAATTCAGAAGGGAAAGGTCAAGCTGGCAGACAGCAGAGGGCCTTTACCACTTAAAGAGTTGAGGTTTAGTTTTGATGCAACAGGTAGATCATAAAAATACACAAATTAAAGGCAACATCCACAAAAGGACTGAGACACTGCAATGAGGCAGAGATGAAGATTATCCCATACGTGAATTTCAGGCAGCTCTGAGCATTTTACAGCATCTCTCCTGCTGTGACTCCTGTCTACCAAGGCCAGGAACGGTGGCTGCTGCTGGGGTCACGCCCCGCACCCGGCTGCCAGCAGAGCATGGCTCACCTTGTGCCACACCTCAGGTGTCAGCTGAAGGACAGAAGGACGGGGCCGTGCATCCTGGCAGCAGCAGGAGGTGGCTGTCACGGGCCAGCCAGCACAGCCCCAACTCTGCCAGCCCTGGTGGCGTGTTGACATGAAAACAGAGAGACAAGGTGGGTAAACACACCCGTCTCAGCTGACCTGCCTTCACCTGCGGCTCAGTGTGCCCTCTGTCTGGGGGAACCTCTGGCCGCCTTGTCCTGATGCATCGTGGAAATATTCACAGCTGGGTGGGAGCAGAGCATTTTTGGTGGCGAGGACAGCAAGTGGGTTCACCCTGCAGAAACACTGGGTAGGGCTAAGCTTACGTGGGTCTTGCTGTCAAGGATTTTCTTAAATAAAGAGAGACCAAATCAACCTCACAGCTTTGCAGAGCTGTACCCCGGTGTGTGCCATTCAAGTGGGAAGCCTGTTATGTCCTTCCCTGTGGGTTTCAGCTGTGTGGAAGGGAAAAAAGAGAATATTGTTAAATGCTCTCCATCCTACAAGGACTGCTGCCCCACATGCCTTCCCCCGTCCCTCCCCTAAGATGTCTGCACACCCACAGCAGGCCTCAGACAACTCCCTTCTAACATGAGCACCCAAAGCCATGAGTGACCACTGCAGAAGAGCACCAGCCATCTGCTCCCTGCGGAGCTCACCTCTCCCACTGCCTTCCTGCCTGATTTAAAGCCTGATGTTTTCTCTCTCTAACAAGGGCATCACTGTGTCAAAGATAGGAGGGAGCACAGCCAGCAGCCTGGGGAAGAGCAGCAATGTGTGCTGCTCATCAGACCAGGACAACACCACATGCACTTCAGTAGTGTGGCTTTTCCAGCGAGGATTGAAGAAAAATTCCTGCTCTCTATCCAGCATCCTTTTTCTATCAACCCTCCTGGTCTGCAGGCAGAGCTACGCTCATAGGAAAGCTCAGCTTCTGGCTCTGCACATCTCAAGGAGGAAGTGCAATAACCACCAGAGAAGAAAGAACAGCTTGTCCAGAATCACTTTGCAGAGGGTGATGGAGGCAGGGACAGAGCTGTGCTCCCAGGGCCAGAACAGCAGCAGCTTCTCCCTGTGCCCCAAGCTTGAACTGATCCCAGCCCATAACCCAGCCCAGGCCATTGTTACTGTGCAACAGCTGTCAGCAGCCTACATGAAGCCACTGGATGCACCCCGTTTCTTGGTAGGAATGCACCCACTCCCTGTGTATCCTGTGTTAACCCAACAACTGCTCTACCAGCTTGACCTAAGGCTGCTGGTTTTTGGGACTCCACGCAGCCGTTCCAAAAAAGCATCACTGCAGAAGTCAAGCCAGCAAACATGTAAAAAAAATAGCCAAACTGGGAAACAAATTCTCTGTCCTAATCCTCTAATCCTTTCCAGCTCTATTAAACAATCTTCACAGGACCTAAAAGACACTCAAAAGACAGAAGCTGCCTGGGACCCTGTTGGGAGGGGCTGGCTCTGGAGGCCTTTCCTCCCTTCAGCTGCAGCATATCCTGGGGAGAAACCTTGAGGCTTAACCTTCAAGGGCCACCTCCTGCTATCCACCTCCCACTGAAGCTGTTTTGGTCAGAGCCCTTCTCTTTCCTCCCCTGGTTGTGGCAGGAAAGTTCAAGGTGTCCTGGCAGCAGGAAGCTCCCTTGCTCCACCCTCTGCCCAGCACCACGGCTCCCTGAGCTCATCGAGGATTTGCTGCACCAGATCTGCCAGCGACAGCGACCTGTTCTGTGTGGTCACCCGGGTAGGAGCGGGACCCTCGACATGAAGCACCTCTCCTGTGAGCCCTGGGCAGCCCTCGCTGTGCTCCTCCTCACTGCTGCGCTCTGGGATTCCTGCTCAGCAGGTATTTCTCTATTACGCTCCAGTTTTGGTATCCTGCCCTTTTCCCCCCACTCCTCTCAATACCTAAATATATTGCCCACTGGCAGTAATTTGTTCTTTAAAAATGAGGGGGCTCTCTTGCCTCACCTAAGAAGTGTAAAGAGCTGGAATTGATTAATGCTAATGAGAATTACTAGACATGACTGATCACAGCATCATTCTAAAGGGATGTTCTTTTGCCAGTTATTTACAGAGCCACTGTAAAAGTGACTGAGCTGCAGGCTGCTCCAGTGAATGGCAGGGAGACAGGGAACCACAGTTACTTGGCCTTCCCCTGCTTGCTGAGGCAAAGGAACACCTGCAATACCACCCAGTAGGATCACTGTAGTCCGATTTAGCTTTTATTAGGTGCTTTTTGCAGAAAATCTGGCTTTGGTGCCACCTTACGTGTAGAAGTTGCCTGAAACAAAAATGTAAATGAGACCTGTGAGCTGCTCCTTTCCCACCAAGCTACTGCCTGCATTGGTATATCAGCACCAGATGAGACCTGCCAGCTGCTTAAAGATGGGTTGGCTTTGACAGCCTGTTCTTTGGGCTGCAAGGTCTGTGAACATGATCCAGTGCTCGGCATGCTGCAGCACTTCCTTCCACAGGTCATACTCAGGTTTTAATGATACTTCCCGGTGCTTCTGTGAGGTACTTATTAACTGAGAAAACAAATTATGGGCTTGGCCAAGGTCATTCTGCAAATCCTGCGAGAGTCAGACAGAGGAATGGGGAATACTGAGAAGGTTGCCCGGGGACCCACTCTGAGCATGGCAGAGGCCATAAGGAAAGCTCTGGTATTGCTGATGGTGGGTCAGCTCAAAACTCAGAGCTGGGCAACAGCAGGTGACCCCAAGGGGGACATCTCCCACAGGACAGCCTCAGTTTATTTTCTGTTACTTGGAAAACACCAAACTCAAAGCAAATGTTTGGTCAAATGTCTCATTCTATTTCGTTTTCCTCAGCTGAAACTAAATCTGAGCTATTATTCTGCAGCCTTCAGAGAAATCAGGCTGGAGCTGATTTTATTACATTCCAAATTACCAGCTCAGAGTGATGGCTTGACTAGAAGTAGTTATCTCATAGCTTCTGCCTGGTCTGTGGACAAGCAGCACGTTAGAGCTCCTCCATGCAGACGTCCTCACTCCTGGAGTCTCCCCAGGCCATTTTTCATCTATCTGTGCAGGGGATGCTCTACCCAGCTGAACATGAACTGTGCTGCTCATGGCAGCACAGGAGGAGGTATTTCTCTGACTCCCTTCCTTCTGCAGCAGGGGACAGACAGATGCAGATGCACAGGGACCAGGGCAGCCTGTGCTTTTACCTCTGCAGGCATCCTGCAGCTGTCCTGGTCTGATCCCACAGTGCTGCAGGGAGCACGCTGAGGCTGAGGGGCAAGGCGGGTATTAGGAGGACTAAAGAGGGTTTGGCCTGTGGCACCATGTGCAGATTTGGAGAGCTGGACACCAGCCACAGAATTGTGTCAGAGTGTGCTGATTCTGGGTAGGAAGCAGGATAAAGAGGCAAAACCTTTATCAAAGCTCCCAGCCCTCTCCCTCATTACTTATTTCTGGATGTTGTATTTTTCAGCCTGAGCTGGTTACCACACTGGTCCGAACTGGAGTCCAGCCAGAGCAGTTTCAGATGCTCTGACCTGCAGCAAAGCCAAAGCTTCCTCCTGGGGCCTTAGTGGACCTGCTGAGGCTCTGCACAGATGGGTTCAGCCTTGGCTCTGCCAGACTCCTGTGCACCCTGGGATTTTTCTAAGGGCTAAAGGAGGCAGCTGTACAGCCTGTTGGCCATGGCTCTCCCCATGCCACTGAACGGTCTCTCCCATTTCCATGCTTGCTCGTTCTGCCCCTGTAGCTTGGGCAAGGACAGTGGTTAATGTGAGCTCTGAGCGAATGGCTCAGGCCAGGGTCACACCAAGGCAGAGGTGCAGTGATTCACCTGCTCCTTAGGGATTTGCTTAGCTCCTTGCTAGAGCAAGTCTGGAGCCGGTGTTAAAAGTGGTGGCATAAGGAAGCATACCCTAATGCAGCAATGTTTAGGGGCAGGAACTTACTTTCTCCAAGTTGTTTCCACCCTACAGACCTCTGCAAGGCCAATGTCTTCCAGATTTTCCTTCTTGATGCCAAACATTGCTTTTCTAATCCCACTTACCTTTTCTCCTGTGCTTTCCTTCTGGCAGCAGCTGAAGGCATCTCCAATGTTTCAACAACTGAGTACGAACCAGCGTGTCTTAGTAAGTCTTCATAAATCATTACTACCTGTTAAAGCCAGGTGATGAGTCTACACAGTGACTGAGAGGCTGTCCTGGGAAGGGATTTATCTCTTCTCAAGGCTTCCATTGCGGGTGAACCTTTAGGATGCATTTCTGAGACTCCTCCACTGCCATGGTATGGTATCCTAGGTACACTGAGACAGACTCATAGCTTTGAACAGAATAATTGATGGCTAATTTCTGTGTCCTAAAGCTCCCTGCCAGACTGCCTCCCCATAGGCACTATACAGATTCCCAAGAGAACCTCTTTCCCCTGCCCTACCAGGTCCTTCCCAAACAACCAGCCCCAAACAACCCGAGATCCCACCGCTACTCCAGAGTCATCCACCAGATTAAGAGCCATGTTTAGGGGAAAGATGCCAAGGCAGTGATGGGGCAGAAGTCATCTGCCTTCTAGTAAAGGAAACCTGTCGTGTACTTGGATTCCCATCAGCTCACTTCACTTCTCCTCCACCAGACGTGAACTTCTGCAGGCAAGCAGCCACGTGCTGCCCTTCAGGCATGGATGACTACGGGTGGATCGCAGCGGCCGTCGGCTGGAGCCTCTGGTTTCTGACCCTCATCCTGCTCTGCATCGACAAGATCATGAAACTCCGGCCTGATGAGCCCAAATACTTGGGGGCCTGAAGCAGAGCGAGCCAGCAAGCGGCAGCACCGGGGAGCAGCGAGGTGCAGGCAGACTGACAAAGCATTTCAAGCATAAGAAACACAAAAAGAAAGGGAACACACCTTCAGCCAAAGAAGACCAGATCTAAGCAGGACAGTTGCCGAGGCTTCACCCTCTCCGGCAGGCTGGAGCTGCCAGCCAAGGTGTGGGGTAGGCAAGTCCCTGCGAGCCACCATAGATGTGCCACAGTGCAAAAAACCCCACTTTTCCCTGAGCCCTCTCATGCTTGCTGTGAGCACAGCAGCAGGAGGAGAGGCTGAGAGACCAGTTACCAGCCTATAGCACATTCCCTCAAGACAACCTGGTGCATGACCTTTGGGTCTGACACAGAAAGTGGGTAAATAAAGCTATTTTCTGGAGCATCAACGTTACCAGAGTCTTTACTAAGCATAGGCCAGGTTATGTCAGTAAGTGGAGGTAATTCACTGACTTTACCTAGTCCTCCTCACTCACTAACCTGAGATATTTAAAAGTCTATTAACTGATACGTGGGAAAACTTTCTTATGGAAACTTAGGGATTGTTTGGGCTGGTATGAAAGTAAAACTAATTTTTCCAGAGCCATTTAGATGTGAACTGTGCTGCAGGAATTGAATGTTGGTTGTACTTACTCAGCTTCCACCTGCCTGAGAAACTAAGCCAAGCTGAACCGTGGCAAGCAGGTTTAAACTAGAATATCCAATTCATGCACAAAACTGTTCCTATTGATACAAGACGATAATAAACACTCCTATTGATTGAAAGACTCTCACTGACTGGTTTATATGGATAAAACTAATATTGGCAAGGAATTACTCAACCCAAATTGTTAGAAACAGGGTTCTAAGAAGACATATTCATGCAGGAGGGTTTGCCTTCCTGCAGCCAAACTCTGATTTGGGGCAGTTGCACCAGTTTTATTTCTATCCGTTATTAAAACAAATCAGAGTTAAACCTACCTAGAGCTACACAAGGCTAGCAAACCTGCTAGAGATCAACTGAAATGAAACATAAAAAGTTAGTTTTAAATTAAAAAAGCACCATTAGAGATCTTTATCTGCTAATAATAATTATACTCTCCCATCAGCTCATCAATATGTAACTTCATGAGTGAGAAAAGACAGAAATCAGTTTAAGGCTCTTCCAATTGATTCTGGCACAATTGGACACTTTGATCAGGATAATTTGGCCACTTCAAAGGGATGGGCAGTTGTCTCTTATCAACTAGCCCCCATGAAGAGGAGCAGGGACAAGTTAGACACTGAGGAAAATACACCCTTCCTTATCACTTAAGACAGAAAGTCTTTCAGGGTGAAACTCTGCACAGAGATGCTCATGTCAGGACAGTATATTTTGAAAGAGAAGGGCTCAATTCTCAACATTTCAATATACAGCAATTAAACAGAAGTAATTTTCACATGACAAATCTCAAATCTCAGTGTTGGATCAACTTCTCTCCACAAAAACCCCACCAACCAACCAAAACAGCAAAGTCCCTCTCATTTTTGTACAAACTTACAGAGACAAAGGGCTCTCGGTCAACACCAAAACATGAAGAGCAGTGAATTGACAGCTAAACCACTGCAATCACTCACATACAACAAATCTTCTACCTACCCACATAATTTTTTTCCTGTTATATTAGTTTTCATAGCAGAAAATGTTCATTGCTCTGAAAGCAATGTGAAAGATACTGTGAAAAAACCTCCACTTACTGCCTGCACGTCTGCTTTCTGCAGATCTCTTCTTGCAGTTCTCCAGACTTATGGGCATTTTTCTCTCAGTTGGGAACACAGAAGTGCCTGCTGGATACGGCACTGCTCTTCATCTTTGAGGGGATACAGTTTCACAGCTTTTGCATGTCTTTTGAGTTTTCAGCACACGATGCAAGTTCTAGATGTTCTAAGAGAGCAACAGCCACAAAGAGCTTCATAACAACTGGGCAATTCTGTGGGGCTTCCTAAAGCCTGCCTTTAGAAGCACAGCTTGTTCATTCTTCACACTCTCCAAAAGAGTGCAGCTACCTTCAAGGATTGAAGTAGACTTAAACCTCAGGTTTTGCTTCTTTCTGTTTCCTTTGAGGATTCCCAGCTCAATCAAACTGGGAAGAAAAGGAAAAAAACCCATATTTTTTCATATAATGTAGTGCCCTCAAGGATTTTGTGTGCCTGTGTTCAAAGGTGACACCCAAGTCTCCACAAAATCAGGAAAAATGGAGTACCTTACAGGTAATTTCTGCTGTGAAATGTATACTTTTTCTAGATCAGTGACCTGTAAACCTCTGATCTAACATGACAGCGTTGCTTTCTACTGCATCACCTGCTCTGACATCTGACATTGTCAGCTTTGATCTACAGCTGCTTCTTTTCATGTAATTTGATGGAGTCACTCAGAAGAACTTAGTCCTGTAATGAATCTCATGAAGGCACTGCTGCTCCCAGTGTGTCTGGGATCCCTAAACAAGGTGGCAGTGTTCCACGGGCTCCAAGGCCATCAGTGCAAACATCTTATATGCTCCTACATAATACAGTGCAAAACCCCAAAGCACTCTTTTAAAGGGACTCTCCACGGTACACACTACGTGCTGTACTGATCCTGTGGGCAATCACAAGTACAATGCAAAACAACCCACCCTGCAAAAGGAGGAGAAAAGCCCTAATGGTACTGTCAGTGTTCCAGGGACTTGTCAATAGTCCCAGAAAGCACTGAACTAAAAATTTGCATCCGAAAGACTTGAGAAATTGATATAAAGACAGAAATTAGTACACAGAAATTGATTATACATACCTGATTTCTAAAATTTGAAGATTATCTGTAGTCGGCTGTTACATTTCCTGGAATAATTTTAACCAGGGAGCACACAGGAGCACAGCTTGTGGGTTATAACCCCTCATTTAAGAGCAATTGAGTCACAGTAGAAGGCTGTGGTCTGGTTTTGATGCAAAAACTAAACATACAAATGCACAAATTAAATATACATGACTGTATAGTACAATGCCTTATAAAAGTGGTCCATGAGCAGAGTTGCAGACTGATGTTCTCATTTATCGTGTATTATTTAATGCTTTTAATAATATCCCTCAAAGTTTAATACTTCTAATCGTAGATCCCAACTAGTGCAATGCTGTCCAACCCCTGCTGATTTCAGGGGAGCTACACAAACATCCAGCACACGCCTTGTTTTGTTCTTTGTGGTTTTTTCACTGCAATTCAGGAAGCCTGTCATTTTTGTTCCCATAGGAAACCTTGGAGGCAAAGCATAACCACTGATTTCTCAGCATGCACAAATCACTTTTGTGCTAAACCTGGGTGCCTCATCAGACTGCTACATACTCCTCATGGCACTGAGCTGGTGTAGGCACTTGCACATCTCCAAGCATTTAAAAAGTAAGGTGATAGCTCCAAATAGTGATGGAAATCTTAATGCTCCAGTCATTCACAGTTACTGTCTCTCCAGGACCAAAAAGTTCCTCACTGGAATGAGATGGAGGAAAAAAATCTATTCTAGCTCTTATGATTTAGTAAAAAAAAAAAAAAAAAAAAAAGAAAAAAAAAATTTAAAAACCTGGGTGGCTAGAA